>OX596249.1:5851039-6451039 GCA_951394255.1 Polyploca ridens
AAAAAACATTCATAACCACAATGTGCCAAATAAAACCAATACGGTCGCGAATCACTGACATATTACTACGACGATAACAATCAATAAAAACTTGAAAAAATTCAAATATCCCGTCTCATGCTGCGAATCCACCTTAATGAAGTCTTAAAATTTCAAGATCTCTCTGTTTCAATCATGAAATTCGATTTTGAAGTTCTATTCAATATATTATTCTCGTTACTGGATTACCTAATGAATATCATAATCTCTTGGTTTATTTTGTTATTGGTACCTAAATAAAATAATACGTGCGTTGATAGTTATAAATTGACATGTAATTGATGTACAACAATTACTTCCAACAATTGGAAGCGTCATTCATTTTTAGGCTAATGTGCACTTATCACTTACAGACATCACTAACCATGGTGAGAGAACAAAAAAAACTTTTTTGAAAAGTCTCAGATGGCTTTTACACCCTTACGCGGGCAAATCGGTGAGTGCTCATGGTTCTCAACCGGGTTACCATGGCGTCCAACAACTGTGTGGTAATCAGGAAAGTTTTATAAAACTGGTAAGGAGCACAAACAAATAAAAACCGCACTCAAATAATTTTGAATGTATCAATAATGATAATGAAGATAAGGTAATTCCTTGGTAATTCCAAATTGTAAATATTCTCATCCTAGCGATGCACTGTACTGTATTGCAATTGAATGGTACCTAAGCAATGAAGTGATGACAAATGGAATCATAACAACTGATTGTTGTTGGAAATGAGACATAACTCATTTGCTAGTAAATAGAAAGATAGAGCAAAAGTAAAAAAAGGCTCAATCAGTGATATGGTATTATTTGCTCCAATTTCAAACACCAAAATTAAATAACACTAATGCTCACCAGTTTACTGATGAACCGCGATGTAGGTAAAATAAAGTAGATGGAAAAAAATGCTTGGTAAAGTACTCGATAAGCAAGTTAACTAAACTGTAACCATACAATTATTGAGATTTATGTCGTACTTTTTCTCAGAATCTTCATGCGATCAAATATAGTTAAGTCAAAGTTGTTGGATCAAATGTCAAACTAAAATTACACGCGAGTATATTTATACTTTCGGATCAATGATATTGTACAAGACTAGTCGTACCAACATAGTATAGAGTAGGTTGTAGTAATGTTTGCATATTTTAATGAATTTTATTGAACTTAATTTATGTCTCCGCTAATTGCTGTAGTTGTTTTGAAGCACTCTGGAATCAAGTGTAACTGTTAGCATTATTTATGCAATGAAAGCTGGTAAATAAGCTTTTTAATTTTTTTCCGTTTATCATCAGGTGGACAATTGCCATTTAATTTTGACAATATATCCAGTTGGTCTACGATGATTTATTGCGCTTCAATTTTTTACATTATTTAACTCGCACCTCTATCTATTACTGTCATAGGTTAATAGTCATTACGAATTTTAATGGCTTTTATCTCTTATTTAAGAAGCAGTAGATGGGCACCAAATTTTCTGGTATAACCTGCTCAGCTCTTATTTGTATTCAAGATGACACCAATTAAGCTAATTAGATACCTATTTTTCTTCAGTGTTCTCCCGTATCA
Organism: Polyploca ridens; assembly: GCA_951394255.1. Classification (NCBI taxonomy): domain Eukaryota; kingdom Metazoa; phylum Arthropoda; class Insecta; order Lepidoptera; family Drepanidae; genus Polyploca; species Polyploca ridens. The sequence goes on from OX596249.1 coordinate 5,852,630, forward strand.
AGGAGTCTTTGAAAGATTTTATTTTCAATAAACGTCTGGGCAGTGTTTAAGCTTTAGAGCAGTCTCTTTACCACCTTTGAAGACTAAAGCCTCAGGTTGTAGGGCATGTCACGTACGCACGAAACTTTTCATAAGTTGAGTTCAATGTTCGAGAAGGCCAACTAACTTTGAGTTATTTTAACATCTTCCTTAATTAAATGTCTGTTTTCGGCATAACTTCTACTACTTTTCTTCTTTTTGCGCGATTGTACCTACTATAATAATAATAACTATATGTACCTAAGATTTGGGACGGGTTTTTTTGAAGCTTTTAGTCATTTAAATGTGAAAACAACATATAAGATTGTCTCTTTCGCTTTCGTCATATTTCATAATAAGTCTTCCGTTAGTCCTGTTTTGTTTTAGTTATTGAGTTATCCTATGTTCATAGCCGTGGAAGAATCACGAAAGTTTATATGGGCTTATTGATATTTCTTTTCCATAATCTCTTCATAGCAAAGTTAATTGAAGTGGCTTTAATTATTTTATTAATATTTGACTTATGTTTCAACTCGAAAATATTTACAGTTGTCTACAGATACAAGACCACTTCAACGTATGTTCTTCTATGCCAGCAACGTGATATTCCCGGCTTATGATCTTGTTGACCATCGATCTGCCTTATTGACTACGCGATAGGGACGATTTCTGTTGACTATTAGGAGAGTGGTCAAGGTGCGAGATATCTGTTTGTGTTAGAATTACAAGTGGAATTTTTCCTGCTCAAAACGTTAATTTCTTAGAAGTTTATTATGTAAAACTCTAAGTTAAATTCAAAGTATACTATCTATCAAATTTTACGTTATATGTAGGTACTTATTTGTACACGTCTCAATAAAACATTAGTTAATGAGCTATTATTACAAACGTTTAAATATACATATAACAGAATTATTTTGTTGTGTCTAAATAATAAAGTCTTATCTGTAAAGTTCGTTACAAGATATTAACAGTTTTAAAGCCATTGTTTACAATTATTTCTTTATCTATGTTCACAGTTATCAACTTATTGTCGAAATTCGTCCCACTGTTGCTAAAATAAAATGGGATATTTTTAATTGCACCTCTGTTTTAAAATTACGCAAACTTAAGACTCTCCTCTAATTTACTTACTGCATATCAGAAAGATGACCGAGTTTTTTTTATACCACTAAGGTGGCAAATAAGCATACGCCCCGCCTGATAGTAAGCGGTTACCGTAGTTAAGTTATTTATAATACCTAATTAATAAAATTATTAATAATCATTATTATATTAGGTAGGTATATCGTAATTATTCAGGACTTCCCAATTTTAATAGATATAATGGAACTACTCAGTAGCTGTTTTGTTTGTATAGTATAAATTACACATATAGTTGGTGTTTAAATAGATCCAAATCGTACAATAAACGAAAGCATTATTATTAACTGGTTGGTTGAGAAGGTTCTCGCTGTGAGCGCTGATCGCTGCACGTGTGCCGGTCGCCAGGCGGCGCGGCGAGGCGTCGCCTCTCGTCATTCATGTTAGCTCGATTTCTTTGCAATCCATGTAATTACTACCTACGCATAACTAAATGATCTACATGTAAAAACCAGCTAGTTTAATCCGCTTTGAGTTCAATTCGAGAACAGGACGAATGTTTCGGTCGGTGGGCGAGATGTTCCACGTCAGAATGCCATATGTACTTACAAAACAGACTTTCCACGGTCACTCGTCTCCTACACACATCTTTACACAAGGGCACTCGGGCCTGACGGCCCCACACACAACACTGAGCTTGTTGCTCTGTGGTCTCCGAGCGGACGGTCATGCCGCACCAAAACCGCGCCGGAAGATTCACTGACACACAAAAATACGGTAGAACCACCGAATTTCGGTCGCGCAAATCCACGGGAAGGTTCATGAGACCGGCGCGGTCCGGAGCGGCACCTGGCGCGGGCGGGGGGCGGCCCACGCACCGGCCTCGATTCTCGTCCGCCCGCCGCGCGGTTATCACTGCAATATGGCCGCTACTCACTTCCTCGCTGAAGTTCTTCGTTGATTTCTACTCCTGATCTCGACGACGGCGTTTTTTGTAACCGTTCCGAACTCGTGCGGATTCACTGCACTTATTCTTATACACATTTTAATGGAAAACCGGGAGCGCTAGCGCTACGCTCCGACGAAACGACCGTTCCGTTCGCTGGCACATTCCGCACTGGCGTCGGCCGCGGGTGCGGGTCGGCGGGAGAGGCCGCGCTCCCTCCGCCGCGCACCACTCCGCCCGCGCCTCGCCTTTTTATGAATGGAAGGCGGCCATACTGAATGAACCGCGTACACGGAGCGGTTGGCCGCTATTTTCGCGGGCGAGAGCGACGTTAGGGGTCCGGGGGGCGGAGGCCGGAAGCGGGCTGCGAGCGCTCGCGGTGCCAAATTTTGCGGCGCGGGCGGCGGCAGCGGATGTGCTCGTTTACCAAGCTTCCGGCGAGATCCCCCCGCGCAGCCGCATCCGGGAATTGGGTTTCCGGTCGGCGAGTGTCGCACCACCGGGATACTGCCCACTTTCGTCCTGCAACAACTGTGTACGGGGAGTACAAACTTCTACTTCTATGAAAAACTGCAACTTTTATCTCGCAGGAAACTATGTGCGACCATCAGTAGATATATCACTATGGTGCTATGACGACGCTCAAACTATATTTTTATTTACATAGAAACAACATCATTAGTGTTCTATTTCTGATTAACGATGTTTTGAAATTCATGGGCACGTAACGCTTCATTCACTACTATATTTTGGTATGCGCGTGGTAGAGTTGTGCGCCGGCGCCGCCGCCGCCGTCGACGACGGCATCTGTTATCGCGAGCGGTAATTTTCGCAAGGTTGCAGCGACAATAAGGCGTGTTGTGCACGCTGCGTCTCTGTGTCAAGGACGAGCGATAACGCAATGCCACAACGCGATGGATGTCACACTACAAGCATTCGCTGCTGCAATACCTATCCACCAAAACATCTAGTTCGTTGGGCCACAATACACATAAGAAATTGAGGAATTTGAAGCAGGTGATTCCATCTTTCAAAAAAGTATCTGTCTTGTTTTTTTTATATCTACCGAAGATCCAAGTCAAAACACGTGACAAATGGGCAGAAATATGCAATCAAACACTTAATATACCTAACTTATATCTGGTTCATAGCTAAGTGAAAGTTGTAACAAATATTTGCCACATTGAATTATTACACAATTTGCCATAAATATTTGTATGTTACCATACTTCGGTATACAAAGTCAATGCTGACTACTTTTCTTATTCATCTTTGTTTAATTAAAGACAAATCTTATAACTATTTATTTACATTTATAAATAATACTGCCTTGGTTGACATATCTTCGGTAACATGAGTAGCATGTTTAAGACGGTATGGTGCAAAATCTTAAGTAGGTATCAAGCAATTAATTTAAGCGATTTACAAGCCAACACGCATCCATATTTAAAACGTGGTCATGTACTTTTTTACACCCCTAATTAATAGGCAAAGGCTCAAAGTGCAAACGAAAGGTCGAAGGTCTAGCGACAAGACGCTGAGGGAAACGCTGAATACCTGCAAGATTCCGCAGATGGCCGTACAAGATGCTGTAATGGAAAGACCACTTCATTTGACGCAGACAATAGAGCCGCAATATAATAATGAAGTTGACATCATGGACATGCGGCAAAAGATCAGGAGAGACTAAGCAAGATTTGATGTTAGAAAGGTGAAATATGGAGATCGCAGGAGAGCCATATTTTCAAATATTGGACAAGAAGATGCTGAAGATATGGATGAAATACCTCTTTTCTCCGAAAATTCAGTCGAAAGAAGTCATACAAACCTATTGTTAAGAGTTCGCAGTCTACACAAAAAAAAGGTGATTCGTTTCTTTTATGTTCATAAGCATATCAGACTATAATAATACATTGAATAAGGGCTATTTTGAATTAGTCAAAATACAGGCAGGGGTACGCACCAATATAAACAACTTTTACTATGAGACTGACGTAGAAATCGCGAAATAAATGTCAAATGTATTTTATTAAAGATTTGATTATAGACAAGTTATTAGCTTGCTTGATTTATATCGTGGTTTCATTTCAAGACTTACTGGCGGATGGAGAAGATCATAACTTCACTGGTTAAGAAATCTTGTAACTAGGTACAATTTATTTCCGACTCCTTCTACTCTACACACACATGATTTACGAGTAAATACTCTAAATACTTTACATGAATGGATTGGCCTGCTCGGAGAAATGTCGACGATATTAATAATTTATTCAGTAACCTAGAACAAAGACCCCAACGGTCACTGCGTTGCTGAATGGATGTAGCGAGAGAATGACTGTGCCTTTACAAGAAAAAAGAATATTCCTCTACCTGAGCTTGTTCATTCCCCCAACTTCTATTGTTAAATTGAAATGTAGACCCAAATATTACACCAGATGTGTTTCAATGTTACAAAGTTTCGTCGCTACGATGGGAACTTCAATCGAGAGATATGCATTAAAACTCACATGGGTTTTAGTTTAGCTTTTAACTCATGGTTTGCGGTAAATTCTGTACAAATGACTGGGATATAAGTTTGGATAAGAATATGTTCATATCTGAAATTATGATTATGTACGTACGATGAACCAGATATTTTTTCCTGAAATGAAAAAAACAGCTTATAGCAGAAAGAAAAAGTGCTTTAGCTATCTACATAATAAGACAAACAAAGAGAATATAAAAGATTTAGATCAAATTTATATTTCTTGCTAAGACTTTAATTCTGTCACTGAAGCCTTCAATACATTCGCTTATTATCACTTGAATATTCCACTAATTGGAATCACAAGGTGATTGAATTCATGAGCTGTTACGAAATGTGACGCCAATCATGGAAGAACAATGGAAGTGACAATGGGTGGCCTAAATAGGTATAGGTAGTGAAAACGACACCATCGCCAACACCAGTAGATTTATGGATGTATTAACCACTTCATGGAATGTAATTAGTACCAGACGATCCTGGAATATCAGTCTTACAATGAGATTAACAAGAGATCAGTTTTTTCGCGGTATACTCATTTACACAAGCATGATTGAACCTTTTGTTGAATTTACAAGAACTAATTTTTATGAAGACTCGCCAGATTTGTATAAACTTCTTGTCTTTGCCGATAATAGATATACCTACTATAATTTGTGTTTAAATATGAGTTCTTGTGGTAAAGTAGGCGTTATAATCGCTGGCCTGCGCGATAGAAATCAGGTTTCATTTGTTATTCTGGAGGCGGTGCGGGCGCGGCGTGAGGCGAGTCGAAGCGGAAGCCGACTTCGCCTCCGCCCGCACTTTCCATCCGCCATCGCTTGCACCTATGCAGCTAAATTGGTCCCATCTGTTTTATAACTACATTTATTTCATTTTGCTGTTGAATTTAAAATGCATGTGTCTCAAACCGATCTTATACATACTACATCAATAATTATAATATCAGTAGGTACTTATATCTTATTAATTCTTGAATTAATAACGACTGATCACGTGTTTATTTCAGTGTATCAGTTTATCATATTGAATTCAAAACATTTTTAATTAATACACTTAACTGGCGCTAGTTGTTATCATTCGATTGTTTTCTGAAATAATCGTAGGTTATCTTTGAACTTCCTGCAGCGGTCGTACGGAGTTATCGGTTATGAAATTAGATAAATTCCGATTTAATGCAAAGATACTATATATTTCGCGAAATTAAATATAGGTACCTATATAATGAATCGGTTGATTTAATTTATTCATACCTTTATTACGTAATGATCGGTCTAGTTATTTAACAATGATAAATAGTATTGTTTTGAACACTCATTATCTTTTTCGAGTTACGTGCTGATAAACAGTTCATATAAAGAGTGTTGTTTGTCTAAAATTATTATCGTATTGTGTACCCAAATCGGTTGATATAGTAAGAGTACTAACGGCGCGAACGCGTTGAAAATAATACCGGATGTTTGCCACAGATAAAAGAAACTTGAATGAGAGCGATAGAACGATCCGCGTATGTTTTGCGTCCGTATGTTGTGTTGGTGACTTGGTGTCTTTGCTAGGTAATCATTCTTGAGCTTGGAAGACATGAACATGGGACAATATTACTTATTCACAATTCCTTAAACTTCAAATTCATTGAATATTAAAGTCGACAAGATCTAATAGGCCCGTTTTGACAGCACATATACATCTGTGTCAAAAAGAGACTAACATAGTGCACCAAGTAGAGAAACCCTGTTGTTAAAACGGGCCTCTTAAATTTTACCGACTTTAGTTAGCTTCAATACAACAGACGTGATAAATACATAGGTAAAATAAAAAAGTAGTTTTACAAAAATTAAATCGTCTTCAAAATACCTACACTAAAAAGTATGAAATAACTCTAATCTGACACCGATTTGAAGTCAGCGAAATAGCGCGATATATTCCATTGAAAATATTTAAATTACTTTGTTTTACATACATACTTACTTGTCGAATTGATAATCTCCTTTTTTTGTTTGAAATCGATTGTAAAGAATCTTTAAATTAAATATAATAAGTTATATTCCTACGCCCACCCCTCTAGAAGCCTGTTTATAAAGTCGCGAAGAGTACATATAAAATCCATGTCTGTCTTCCTACGCTTTATTTAACGCGGTATGTGAACCCAACTATAGATGTAGGTATATTCTAAAGTCGCGTAATAATATAATCGTAATATACGAGCGCTTATATAACAGAAAAGATAAACGATTCATTCTGTAGTTTCGTGTGCCAAGCAATATTTTTGATGAATCGGCCAATATGAACGGAGTATTACGTAATAACAAAATCTAGAATGAAGGATCTCATTGAATGGTCGAGTGTCGCGCACGACTCGGTCCATTCATGGCACACACTCATCGTCGGTGACCTTAGCCGTACCAAGCCCATGTGGTTGGTTATTTAGTACAAGTAGCGCGCCGGCGGGTGTGTAGCGAATATTCTTTGACTGTGTAATACAATCATAATCATTCTTGCTGTTCATTTTGATCGCTTTACAAGAATCGATGAAATATGAATTAAAATTGCAAATTTATACGTTAAGAACGACGTCATCTTACCATAGATGATATTCACGTATTCTTGTTTTAATTGAAGGCAATTATATAAATTCCACGTAGCGGTCGGGTGAGGGCGTGCAAGAGTGAGGTACGGGCGGTGCGGCGAGGCGGTCGACCTTCCATGAGGCCGTCCGTCCGCGTCCGCCGCGCCGGCCCTCCGTGCCACTCCACTGCTTGCCATCGTGATGGCTATTACTGATCCCGCTGAACAGTCACAGGAAGCACCGATGTCACCTCACTCAAACCGCATAGTCGACCATCACAATATTTAAAATGGATTTGAATGGTACCACCAAATGAATTACACCTTGCTAAGATTTATAGGTATAGGTTCAACTAGAATTGGGCTCTGTGTACGAAAATTGTAATCTCAACGTTAATTGTGGACACGAGGTTGTCGAGACTCTAGCGCATTAATAGCAATAAGAGCTATTAATGAAAAAATAAGTTGTATTATTCCAATAACTGTTGTTTCTCATTTCCGCACACATTTAAGCGAGTTTTGTTTATTGCTGAAAATCGATCGTTATATCTAATTATTGTTTATTGGCTAGTATTTCTGTTAACATAATAGCGTTAATGGAAACGATAACAAGCACAAAATTCTTTTTCTAAAAGCTGTGCTACCTTTTTACTGCGACAGTTTTCTACATTCCACTAAAGTTGGTTGTGATTAGAAAATACCAAACTAATGACGTGCGCGTCCAGGACAATGTTCACTAGAAAAGCAAAAGTATCTGTGACAGAGAGCGAGTGGAGCGTCCATAGCCGGGCCAATGACATCACTTTCTACCTCCAATACGCCTTAACTATGACCATAATGCCGCTTAACACTACGCTTTATATCACAGCATCATAGATCTCAAAATTGATCCAACACTAAGCCGTTTTCTTGCATTGCAGCAACCGATAGTTGCACCATTGTTACTAAACAAGAGAGAGACTATTGGTATATAGTAAAAAAATCTAAAATTTTGTTATCATTTCGTACGTATAACTTCACTGGACCAGAAGTAGCCAAATAAAACTGATTCTTAGAGAGGCGATTGCACAGAATTTGTGAAATACATGATTATTGCATTTATGCTCATTGATTAAACTATAACGAAACTGAATCTGTTGATGAAAATTAATAACGCTATAAACGACATTAGATTCAAGAATTGGACGAGATTTTTGACGCTAGGAATTCTTTCAACAGTTGTTATTTTAAAAGTATTTAGCACTTAAACATTACTTGGCCTCCCACACTCCTGGTAGACCTTTTTTATATCTTTCACATATTATGTCATATGCATACCTATTCATCATAACTAGTGTTATAAACATACGAGAAAGCGCAAGACGAAAAAGGTTTAGCGTGACTGATCATGAGTGACACCATGACTAGAAGTGCGTACATGCCTCGACAAGAAATTTGACGGTAGATGACAATGAGCATTCACTAAGGTACCTATAGTTAACGGTAAAATTATCGTAGTGTAGCTGTAGCAACCCTTTCAGCGAAAACGAGCATAATCCAACACAGACAACAACTAGCTGGTGGTAACCAGCAACATAGCACGGGGGAGTAGTGATTTACACCTTTGGCGGCGGTACGGCTAGGTGCGGTGACGTGGGCGAACGGGCCAGCCGCCGCCCACGCGCCACCCGCGCCGGCCATGCATCGAGCAAGCGTCGCCGCAAATTCCGAGCCCACCACTACTCCTCGTCCCACACCTGCGCTCTCTAACAGTCACCACACCACATATACATGACACTTGTCAATATTTGTTGCCGCTCGAATTTGATACGTCGCTCTTCGACTTAACTACTATCGGCCGTTTTGGAACCAGTATTACTACGCTGGGTCTAGATTTTCGTAAAATTTCACCAAATCGATCAAGCTCTTAGATTTTTTGCCTTATCCTCTGTGTCATTATTATAAAATAGATGCTTATTATACTGAGCAGGTAGATCTGTTAGGTTAGGTTAGTTATATATTATAGATAGGTGCAGTGTTTAGGGTATTTAATTTTAATTTCATTAGTAAATGCGCGTTGAAATCTAAAATCGAACTTAGCTATACAAGTTTTTAACATGAGTGAATTTAATATATATTTTTTATTTTCACAGGTTGATGTTTCGACCATGAACTATGTTGCTATATATAGAGATAGGGTAGTGGCACCAAAAGATGACCGACCCCCAATAGATGAACGATCGACCGAAAATTCAAAAAATATAATATAATCCCTAAATTTACATGATCGCAATATTTTTTTCCCCATAAGGCAATATTTTTTCTTCCATATTCCTTAACAACATTGACAATGACAGCCCAGACGCGCTTGCGGTGAATTTTTATATGTTACGTTACCCGCCAAAAATCGGTTTTATATGGAAACCTTATAACGATAAGTCCCTCCAAATTTAAGAACATTGTCAGCGTATAGAAAGAATTAATGTCATATTAGAGCAGTTTTGGTTGGAATAAAATCTTGATATATTCTGCTTTCAATAACTTAATATATATTATTACATTATTTACCGTTTTTTTATAGAAATTTACTGTTCAAGTAATGGATTCAATTTTGTTCACTCGATCCAATAGATGAACGGCGTTCAATTAATGGAAAAAGGTCTAATTTGTATACCCATTAAAACCTATAAGTTAACGATTAAACACTAAAACAAAAATACTCAAATGAATTTTATTAAATTTATGAACTTATTTACCAAAAGTTGAACAAATTATTTTAGTGTTTTTGATTATTTTAAACCTAACTTTCCTATAGAATCACCATTAAGATCGGTGGTCGAAATTTGAACGGTTCACATTTTATTCGTTCAACCTTTGGGTATATTTGCCTCAAGCTGAACGAATAATATTCACTTAGAATTTTATTCGTTCATTTTATGGTTCATTAATCCATTAAATGAACGAACTACTATGGAATCTACTCCTATTCAAATGTTAGTTCAACTTTTGGGTACAAAACGTTCATAATTAGGGCTCAGTGTTCAACTATAGGGGTAAAACCTAAATTTTCTTACATTTACAATTTTTTAAAAAATATATGAAGATGTAGGATATAATTACTTTAATCCTTCATTTAATAAGGATTTAAGGTATTATTGAAAAAAACAACAAGTGCCTATGTCATGAAATGACCGAGTTATAGCTATTTAAAGATGGAAAAAACGCTTAAACGTTCATTTATTGGTGCCTCTACCCTATATAGACTTCTTTTTCAGTAACTATTAGTTAGTATTTACGTGTTTTAATGGTACCTAACCTTTTTGATTACATGTCATCATCGATCCTACATCCATCTATCTTTTCCAACCCTGCCTTGGTCAACACTCCGTCTTCTTGCGTCAGCATGCAACTTCATGCAAGTCACCTGTCAGCTGAGTATTATGTGGCTGAGCTTGAGTTTACTTGTTAAAGATCCATTTTTTGGAGTAGATTGCTGACTTTATTGCTGGATTTTTTCAGCAAACTTCCAAACCTTGCAAAGTCTGATAAATCAAAAGTACCTGTGCCTACTGAAATTAGAAAAAATCGTTTCAAGATGTTACAAATAAGAAAAAAACTACTCTTGAACTTACCTACATGTTACGTGGACGATAGAATCAGTACCTGTAAAAAGAAAAATACGTTAATAATACTAATATCATCATTTATTCTCTCTTCACAAGTGACATATATAAACAAAATTCAAAATCATTTATTCAAATAGATTCTCGGTCCCCCGAGATTGGGCAGCAGTCTATGCATGGCAACCGCTACCCTCTCGATCGGGAGGACTAGGCGATCAAAGCGTTCTTCGAAGCCTCAGCGACTGTCCAGAGTGAGGCCCACCCAGGTACTTCATGCACCGCCCCGCCCCATTTCCGACTCGCCCACTCGGACGCATGAGTTGGAGCCCAGCTCCTAAGCAATTTGTGGAACCATAGTGCCTCTCGACGAACAGCTTGCCTACCTCTTTCAACAGGCATATGAGACTGTACTGATCTCTGTGGACTGTACGCACAGGGAGAATCTGCGGTTTTGCGTTCCAGAGAACCAAACTTGCCAAGCCTTCTAGGCCGTGGGGGATATAACGGTGGCAGATGTTGAAAAACTGCCTCAACCTATGCCCCAGGGCAGCCAGACCCAACACCCACACCCGACCCGTTACACCGTCGAGTCCAGGTGCGGTGTTCTGGGCTTTCAAGTGGCCAATAGCTCGAACTGGCTCCTGTACGGTCTCCCCCATATCGACTTTGCCACTCCAATGTCGTCAGGGGGTGGACCGAGGTCACATTCTAACCTATTATGTTAACCTATGTTGTTTTTATTATTCTGCCCAACAGTGTTATCCTATTCCGTAAAAAGTAAAATAAGTTGACGAGCTACTCGGGGATTTATAGTAGCAATACATATTTACCTACTTCAATATCCTGTCCAGGCTCGGCCTTCGGCCCACGACAGGGCGGAACCGCTCTGGGGTTTAAAGCGTAAGTTCCAACTACAAAAGTCGGAGCGTTTCATGGCCGAGATCAACTGGCATTTCTAATTTCGCCGCATGGCTTATGCTTGCATTGCGTTTTGGGATACGAGTACAATTAGTGGGCGTCTATTAATGGGGGGCTCGGCAAATTTCACATAATTTTTGTACCCCAAGAAACGGCGTAAAATTGCGAGAAATCTAGGTTTAATTTTAGAATATCAGTAACTCCCTTGTAAGTATTTTATACCTAGTTCGATTTTCTCAATGTGATTCTAGACTTCTTAGTAATCACTAAGTAGTAAGTCAATCTTAAAGTTCCTCGCATGTCATGTATCATACCTATACATTATTTGGTCGCGTGCGCAAGTATGGGGTACGTGGCCGCTTTAAGTGAGAAGGTCGTTTTGACTACAGTGAGAAAATGGATAACCAAAAACGTTATTTAAAATAAAATATTCATCATGAATGAACAAAACAATTCCACGTTCATAGCGTTAATCAATGAGTTGCATGCAGGCAAGAGTCCGAGTCAATGTCGAGCTCATTGATCGATCGACTCGATAGTCTCCACTACAGATACACGCTCGTCTGTAAAGAGTGCTCACAAGCAAACAAAACCGGATGGCACACACGAGTGCGCGCGCGCTAGTGTGAGTGTGTGCGCAAAGGATTTCCTACCGCCCCGCGGCCGCGCACCCTCCCCTGCCGCAGACCTGTTGCGCCGCTACCGGAGTTACGCCGCATAGTTACCAGACTTGATACTGCTCTGCGCCCGCGCCCGCGCTTGCGTCGCCGTCGCGTCGACTCAGCGCCCGGCTCCACACACACCACTAAACTGCATTCGAACACTTAATTATCATGGCCCAGCTCGTGAAATTGCTGTGCATCTCGTCTGGTCCCATCGACATCTTTTATTAATCTGATATCTTCCATTACCGGTTGCACTAAAGTAAAACATCTAACCCGTTCGATTTATAGCTCCTCTTATGGATGCAGCCGGATACATGACATCATGTGATGCTAATTCACTCCGGCGGCGCTATCATTTAGAATTATAAATCTTCTATAGAATCGATCATTACAATCACCGTTTAATCGGAGTTCCTTTGAGCAAGAAAACTAAACTAAAAACGTTCCTTATGTTCTATTCATTTTCTTTGTTGGTGCCCTATTCCTGAGGATTGTAATGTCTTAATTTAACTGTTTGTCTTGCTGACTGGCGAATTCTTGCTGTTTCAGGTTGTTTTTCTGAACATCCTTCCTTGCCCATAGCTTTTGTGACCATAATAATATATATGTTAATACAAAAAGAGTAGTACACGTATGAAATAAACATGTATTGAATTATAAAGTAAATAAAATAATACCTAATAATAAAAAAAAATATATATGAATGTCAGTGAAGAAATAAAGAGATCATTGTATAGGATTGATTCGCACTTGGCAAACTTCAATACCTACCTAATAATATGTGGCAAATTGTATTCAAATGTCACAGTTACAGAACAAGGCAGATGGAGCGCGCGCCGGAATACGGGAGAGAGAGGCCAAAAAAGCAATTACAAATTGAAAAACACATACTTGGTATTTGCTTTGTTTAACAAACTTTATTTAACGAAAAACACTTTCTTTTTAATTAACTACATATGCTTAAGCAAAGCAAATACAAATTCAAAAGCGAATATTATTTTATATTTGCTTTTTTGGCCTCACTCCCATGTTCCGCGTGCTCTATCTGCCTTTTGTTCTGTAATCTGAGTCAAAGGTGATCAATTTCGTTGGTATATATTAAGCAGGTTGAAGTGAAACAAAATTGTTAGGTTTGCGTTCACGAAATAATTTTGTAAATGCCACCTACATGTAGGACTGTAGGTACTAGGTAGACACCGCCGCATTCGTCGAACATGATCATTATTATGAGATAATTTGTTTTCGATAACGTATAACTCTACCTACCTAAATAACATTGTATAAAAGTGAAGTGTATCCGCAAAGTATGGACTAGGTGGCGCGTTGGCCGCGAGCTAACACGGTGAAAAAACAGGTAGCGCCATTCCATCCACTGTATCGATCTTTATGTTATTTTTCTTATTTATCTTTTTTATCTGGGGCTCCGCTCCGAGTCTCGGACCCGAGCGGAAGTTGTAACGATTTTTAATCGTAGCAAGTATCTCGGCCTGCCGGTTCGTATGGCCGCTTTGGACAACGAGTTTATATTATATTTTTTGTAAACAACCACCGGAAACGGCCGAGAGAACGTACTGCTGTGGAACACATATCTTCCATTACGTCTGTCTCTCCGTTCTCAGTAATAATGATAAGAAATACAGATAAGGCGAAATGTTAAAGAAGATCTACGAGACAGCTTAGAATCGTTTAACTAAAGGGAACTTTTATAGTACTTATATTATAGTACTATACTTACCTAGCGCGCTACTTGCACTGTTGATACAACAGGTTTTAAACGCACAGACACTATTTGAATCGTGATGGCAACAACTTTGAACCAGCTTTCTCGTTGATGGCAATATCAGACAATTGTAGCTGGTATCAATGTCATTAGCTGACCCCGTATAAGACAGACTGTAAATTGCGACGATGTATTTTTGTAACATTTTTCTGCCAATAGCGAGGCGTGGGCGCGTGATAATGGCCCGAAATATCCACGTTCTCAACGCCCACCCGGACAATCGAGAATATTACTTTACAGATAAATTATTCTTATCCGAACCGATGTGAACTGGACAAACGTCGACGTGGAGAACACTGCGACTATCTGGCGACTATGCGATTTGTCTTGGCTGCGTAACAGTACCTACCTAAATGTAATTAAGGAAATGGTTTCTACTGCAGTGTAATACCACACTGATGATGGCCATGAGCTAATGCTTATATTTTTATGGTGCTATGATAAGCTATGGTCGCTTGCAGATGCGGGTCTGACACTGGATGTGAACGTTTAGTGCTCGCAAGTGGGTAGATTGTTATTTTAGAGGCGACTTCCGCCCGCGCAGCAATGCGCCAGTCAAATCCATGCCGTGATGCTAATATTAAAACAGCACAGACCTGCCATTATGATAATCGTCTGCAGGTAATCTGCAATTTGCAAATAGCAATCAACATGGCTTTCGATTGACAATTTGACTTTGAAACGCGTTTCTCAGACTGATTTATCGAGCAGTTTTTGTACTGCCCTACCCTTATTTACTATAGCATAGCAAAACGCAGAGGTTGTATGAACAGCTGACTTGTATCAAAAAACACCTCAAGGATATATGATAATACGGCAAATCAAAGTACACTTTTTGTTGTGCTGTAACTTGTAAGTTATTGCTGTAAGTACAACACGGGGCGTTGGGTTACGGATTCGATATACAAGCATGCATGTTTTCCTGGTTTCAGTGGTTCCTCGATACTTGTTTCATGGAAAAATAGCTATTCGCCTGCGGCTTCGCTCGCGCATACTTTATTGTCCGCCTTATTCAATAAAATAAACGCTATTTGTTGCACCAAGCTAAGTTTAATTACTTGTGAAAAAAGAATGTTTCCCATACAAAATTAGCCTCACGGATTTGCAAACATAAAGAAAAATGGTATTCTTTTATTTGTTTTGAAGGAATTTACTTGTCATCACCGAAATTAGAAAAATAATATTCTATAAAAACCTTACCAACCCCTTTTTAACCCTCATGGAAGAATTTATGCATATGTATAATATGGCCTAAAAGATGAGCTATCTTGTTGAAGAGTCCCATTTGTTGCTACCTCATATTTACTTTTCTTTCCCTCCTTTTCATCCCTTTGATACTTACGACTGCATCTTCCTTTTAGTAGAAAGTTTAGTTCCTAGTTTCCTACCATAATTACATAGATACAATGTTTGCCACGAGGTTGGTTAGCGTTATTGAATCGACACTTATAATAAATCATCACCTGCTGGATATTTCATAATGTAATTGCAATAGAATGGTCCCAATATTACTTTAATTTGTGCATGAAATTTTTAATAACGTTTTCAATGGATTTTGCGGCGCAAGTATTAGGAACACGAGGCGATACATTCGATGTTCGCCGGAGGTGAGTGTAGGTAGAATGTCTTCTACACATCGACATCTCGGCACTCGGCAGCGAAGCGGTCGGCGCGGAGAACCAGTTTCATTTAATCATCATAATTGCGTCCTCCGTTAAGCCTATCCCGCGCGCGAGTGTGCTGCAGAGAACACATGTACACGTTTCTTGAACCATGGCGTTCTATTCAGGGACCATTTAAAGCTTTATAAAATCTTTAATTAGGTGCTTATCAACGATAGTTAAAAGTTAATCTTGTGATTAGGAAAAGTTGTCGGGGCTTAGGTTAATAACAACATCAAAATTAGCACAAGGCGTTAAAAATAATCGCCGCTTTGCTTTTGACTTTTTGATGTTCGCTCATTCAGAGACCATAGTGTCTGCTCAAAACGTCTTCTTTGAATATAATAAAAAATCGCCACCTATATCGCTAGCACTACTGGTGCCAAATCGTCATTGGTTACATTTGTGATAAGGTGACACAATGTGTTATCTGTCTACTCCAACAAGAAAAAAATATTTGGTCAACAACCATCAAGGCCATACTGTACGCGGAAATCTGGATTTAACAATAACTTTTTTGAAATATAAAATGTAGGTACCACCAGAGTCAGTACCTAATGTCATGGGGACTTTTAAAGGACATTACAATTTAGTAACCCTTCATGTTGGCCAAGTAAGCACGCTTTACCTTATTCTTGTTGGTATACAATACCTACATAGATATCTGAAAAGATGTTCCACTGATTTCATTATTCACAAAATTCCTAGTAGAAGCAAACTGGAGATATGTTCGCTTTTCCAAGGAATTTTAAGAGCGAGGCGAAGTAGAATTATAAAAATGTTTCCTTGTTTGTTTCCAGAATCGTTGAAGTCGTCATGATATCCTAACTAACTAATATTATAAATGCGAAAGTGAGTTTGTTTGTTTGTTACGCCTTCACCTTCAACTACTCAACGGATCATCATGAAATTTGGTATGCAGATAGCCTATGGTATGGAGAAGGACATAAGCTACTTTTTATGCCGGGAACGCGGGTGAAACCGCGGGGGACAGCTAGTTTTTATGATAAATGTCATTTCCGTGAGGGAATCACGACCTTTCTTTAGGGATACAATTCGACAATTCGGCCGTCACAATTTTTAAAAATTATTTGATTGGTTTTGGTATATGGTAGAGGCACCAATAAATGAACGTTTAAGCATTTTGTCCATCTTTAAATAGCTATAACTCAGTCATTTCATGACATAGGCGCTTGTTGTTTTTTTTTCAATAATACCTTAAATCCTTATTAATTGAAGGATTAAAGTAATTATATCCTACATTTTCAAATATTTTTTTAAAAATTGTAAATGTAAGAAAATTTAGGTATTACCCCTATAGTTGAACACTGAGCCCTAATTATGAACGTTTTGTACCCAAAAGTTGAACTAACATTTGAATAGGAGTAGGTTCCATAGTAGTTCGTTCATTTAATGGATTAATGAACCATAAAATGAACGAATAATATTCTAAGTGAATATTATTCGTTCAACTTCAGGCAAATACACCCAAAGGTTGAACGAATAAAATGTGAACCGTTCAAATTTCGACCATCGACCTTAATGGTGATAGGAAAGTTAGGTTTAAAATAATCAAAAACCAAAATAATTTGTTCAACTTTTGGTAACTAAGTTCATAAATTTAATAAAATTCATTTGAGTATGTTTGTTTTGGTGTTTAATCGTTAACTTATAGATTTTATTGGGTATAAAAATTAGACCTTTTTCCATTAGTTGAACGCCGTTCATCTTTTGGATCAAGTGAACAAAATTTAATCCATTACTTGAACAGTAAATTTCTCTAAAAAACGGTAAAAAATGTAATAATATATATTAAGTTATTGAAAGCAGAATATATCAAGATTTTATTCCAATCAAAACTGCTCTAATATGACATTAATTCTTTCTATACGCTGACAATGTTCTTAAATTTGGAGAGACTTACCGTTAGAAGGTTTCCATATAAAACCGATTTTTAACGTACACATAAAAAATTCACCGCAAGCGCGTCTGGGCTGTCATTGTCAATGTTGTTCAGGAATATGGAAGAAAAAATATTGCCTTATGGGAAAAAAAAATTGCAAACATATAAATTTAGGGATTAATTATATTTTTTTAATTTTCGGTCGATCGTTCATCTATTGGGGGTCGGTCATCTTTTGGTGCCACTACCCTACTGGGTTGTATGTGTATGAGGTGCTTTATAATATTTTTAGCTTTTCAATTTCCTTTGTAAATAATAATATTTTTTCAGTGACTGGCAAGCTAAGTAGCATAGTTGACTGCGTTAAAGAAAAAAGGGCTTTGAATTGATTCAGTTTGTTCCCAGAGCAAGTCACGACATAATACGCTTCGTGTCGTGTCCTGCTGTGAGCTGGGTTTCTCATGCAACTCCGTCGATTACTCTCTTATTTCAGTTTTTTTCATTCATTTCTCAAAAGACATAATCGTACCCAATAAAACGTTTAACATCTATATTAACATACTATCTAGAATGAAAAATCGCGTGACAAATACTTTTTTTTATCATTTGTTACATAATTTTCGATGTTATAGTAGGTTCCCGTTACATTGGCTAGGAATTACGCATTGGCTTTTGGTAATTCCAATAGGCTAGGTGCGTTGTGGCGTCGAGTCCGACAGACGGCGCGGTTAACAGGAAGCGGTGTCGGGCAAGCGAGTGTTGGCAACTCTTCAACTACCACGTGCTCCGGCGCTGACGACGTTCTGCGCACTCGCGATATCAAACGCAACTCATCGATTATTAATTCTATTTAAATATTTGTCAAGTACCAGACATCCTATTGTAACGATAAAAATATATAACTTAATCCAACCGCTCTCAGAACCAGCTCTATGTAGAACACGTAGTTTTCAACGGCCAATAGTAATATCAATTTGTCGAACGTTAAAATTAGATTTTTATTACTAAGTTCCTATTCTTAGTGACCGGTACTAGTGACGAGATATTTCAATAATAGCCACATGTATGTATAATCTGGTATACTTTAAAGAACTTTTTCGCGGCACGGTAAAAAAATGCGGCAAAAACTAGCGCGTTCCGTCCGCGAGCCACATGGTCAGGGTTGGAACAAAAGCCGCGTCTGAATATGCGCTACAGATGTGCTATGCGGTCCATATGTCACGAACAATGCCTGCCTTCACCAACCGCGAGACATTGCTTGTTAGCGAGACACTAATAATTCGATATGCCAGTTACATAAAACCAAAGAGCACTTGATAATGCTCAAGTAAATAATATTATTAGAATGCATACGTACCTACCTACGATACGTTTTTAAGTACTTAATTAAAGGTTACGAGTTTATCAATTGAATTGTGTTAGGTATTTTTATATGAGGACGTTTGTCGATCAATAAAATACTATACGTGTATGTTTTTCTGTTTCTTATTATTTAGTCATCCAACTAAACTAAACGTCAATCAAACGTTATTATAAATTCTCATTTAATTTACCTATCTTAACTGATTCCATAATAAATAAATAAATAATCCGATATATTGTAAGAGGGTGTCTATTAATTACGTGAGACATTTAGGGGGGAGGGATTCGATCCGAATCTCACGCGGGAGAGAGGGGGGGTCTAGTTAAATAATATATAAATTGCGAGAAAACTTAATTTGTTATTTAAGTATTTTATTGTTAAATTTTCTCAATGTGTAGACTACACCGCTCTTAGTAGTCTTAACTTGTCTATAATTAAAAAAATAAGGAATTTATGCTTTTTTTGTAAATTCAACGCAATCAAGCACAGATTAACGCATTTACACTAAAAACGCATTTTGAGAAATTTCACGTATGATTATGTGGGGGGCGGGGTTCGAGCCAACATCGCCTCACGTAATAATAATGGACGCCCCCTAACAATCAAATATGTAGCTATTTATTTAATCAAGTACGTAGGTACTTAGTACAAATAGTGCAATGAAGTAGTCCAGATTGATATAATTTGTTCACTATACATTATTAAACCTTTTAGGCATTGTGTTAATTTGTGTCGCCGCTTGAAACTGAATAAAGTTTATGCTGTGGTTGTGGTGAGTACTTTCACAAACAATTCCATAAAGTTGTACTTAGGTTACACAAGAACCTAATTAGAATCTTAGACTAATTATATTTCACTAATTGAATCAGTCTTAATTTGTTTTAAAAATAAAACAATGTAGCCAAGCCACATTGTTTATTGAGGTTCCTGAGATAATGAGTTTGAGTCAGTTTGTCAAATACAATGATCGTTTATGAATGAATTAGTGAATGACAGTTCGGCCATGTTGTATGTTTACGCGTGCGCGGCACCGGCACATCGCGCGATCGGCCGGAGTCGGGTGCGCTCGCCAGCGCTCGCTGCCTCGAAATAGCACGGCACCAACGTCGAAGAGTGCGGTCGACGACCCTGCGCCCTGCCACACCGAAAATATTGGAACTCTACTCCGATTCAATCCTTTCTCTCTGATTATGATACAGGTCACCAATTTATTAGGTAAATTACTCGTTTACCATTAAAAATTAAAGCGTACTCAGTACCCACGATAAAGTTTAACAAGTAACTAGCACATCTATTATACATACTTGTAAAGAATAATTTGTAAATGAAATGATTTATCATGTGATCCAAAGTTATTATAAGTTAAAGCTATTCATTTTAAGTTATCGAATAATAATTATGTGTAATACTAAATTGTACAATGATGAGATAAGATAAAATTAATATTGCAGCGCCATCTGCAGACACTTGTTAAAATTTAAAAAAAGAAATAGTAAGATCAACTTATAAGCTGGTTTTATGAATCAAGAAGACATACAATTATTTTAGTGTATCCTGATGATAATTAATCGAATGTTATTTCTAATGGCTATTGTTGCTTAGTACACAAGTTTGAAAACCTAGTTGTTGGATATTAAAATCAAATTTAATGATTTTACTTAGCTCTACGCCTCTACCATAAAAAGTTTACATTGCTTTTGTATACAAGTGTTGCCCTCTGCTGGTAACTCGGAGAACTAGTCCCGTCACTTGTCCATCTCTGCATGTTAGCAGAGAGATTACCATGGTAGATAGAGTACATAACTAATCCTGCAATGTATAAAATGTACTGTAATTTAAGTTAAACGATAAAATTTACCACATTCATTGCCGCAAGAGGGCGCACGTTAAATGTTTATAATTTTAGAAGGTAGTATGTTACAGTTTATTCTGATGATGATTCCATAAAAGACATGAATCCCGTTTACTCTTTTATACTAAAAAGTAAAATAATTACTATGTAGGACTCAGGTGATAACCAAAAACAAAAATTCTTATCATGCAATGTGACATTGATCTCGAGAATGTGAACATTCAGAAAATGCTTGATGGTCTCCAGCCATATTATCATCATCTTCATAGCCCTTGCTTAAGGCTGGATTAGTATCAAGTCCTTAAGTAGTGTTTTACTACATAAGATTGATATTACTACAAAAATGTGTATCGTTCCGAGTACATACATCCGAGTTAATTGACAAAGCCTACTATAAGGTGGCTCATTACGTGGAAGACAAGAATAAATGGTTGTAGTAGCTTCTCTCTGCACTTGCATCCCCCTGGCTAAGTGACAATTGTACGAATAAGCATAAAATAATAATGCATATATTGTATAAGTATTTGGAAAAAAAGCTGTAATATTAAATGATCTTCCACAAAAAAAAAAAAAAAAAACCTTGCTGAGTTTCTTGCCAGAGTCTTCTCAGTTTAAGTGTATTCCGAACCGGTGGTAAATTCAACTGTATGTACCAATTTAACGTTCATAAGTGCCTTACTAGGGCTTAAACTGAATAAATGACTTTTTGATTTTGATTTTGACAAGGAATGATTTTGAAAATCGTAGAAGTGGGCTGTGTTCTTTCTATCACAAACTAAAGTTATCGTCTTAATGTGACTAAAGTCAATAATATAGTGGTCTTTAAATGATCGTTTCTACAACTGATGCTGAATAGTTATTGGTAGATCCTGTTTTTATCATGTCCACTTCTAGTGAAGAAATCTCTAGGGCAACTACGAGTCCATTTGCCTAATTAATGTTGTGCTTAGCTATATTTATAGCATAATGCAATAACAGCAATAAATGCGTGTGTGTGTTAATGTGTAGATAATAAATGGAATGATATTGGTGGTTCGCGGGGGCGCACCCACATCATGGTACCCACTCTTAATGTACTGTTAACTACTAGACTAGTGTATCCCTATTCAGAGAATGTGGCTCCGCCTACTGCCAAGTTGCACAAGAATTGATATTCAATTCACAGATAACCATATGATAACTGGCTCGGAGCACAGCACTATTATTGTGATGCTCTATGCTTAAGCGGATTTCTTAATTTTTCCGTGTAAAGGTACAAGGCTCTTTATACAAACGGTCCCCATTCTAACCTTTCAACGGATATTTGCATTTCTATAACGTAAATTTTAAATTCTTTATTGGTTAAACATAGTAACAAGTAAAAGTAAAAATATAAGAAATTTCCATTTGCAATAAAACTACGCAAATTTAATACTGGGATATACCTACTCATTTGTCATAAGATGTACCAAATTTTATAAATGGATAATCCGAAATATCCCAAAAGGTACCCCTAGTTCTTCATGTAAATTATTTTGTAATCTTTTTACCTGACTGACCCGGAAGGAGGGTTATGTTTTTCGAGTGTATGTATGTCTATTTCTTTGGTACGCTCTGCAGCCCAAACGGCTTGACGGATTTAAACATATGAAGTTTCGTTAGATTCGTCTTAGCTGTGGGAGTGTCATAAGGTATAAATAACTATAATAAAAGAGGGGGGTATTAAAAACAAAAAAATCGTTATTATAACAATAAGGGTATCAAATGAAAGCTTGTAAACAGCCCTTTCCATATATGTAAATTATAATACTTTTATGCTACCATTTTGACGTAAACTCCAAAAAAACAAGTGTTATGAGCGGTAACCGTACGTAACTCACAGAGTTGCGGTGGTTGTTAGCGCTACTTTACATTACCGCTCATTCAGGTACTTACTAATACAACAACATACAACTCATTCTGTATAAAACTAAAAAGACTGAAATAAAATAAATTATTAAAAGAAACAAAAAACCCGACTGCGTAAAACAAAAAATATCTGAAAAAAGAAAAACAAGCTCTTTAATCTATAGAATTTTGAATATAACTTGAATGCTATAAGGTATTGCAGTCGTATTGCAGGTACTGGATAAACTAATATTACAAAAAAAATTGTCCTTTGACTGTTTGATGATCCGCGCGGGCGAGGAAAAAGATGAAATCAATTGTTATTTTTTAACCGCAAGTCAAGGGATTAAAGAGCTTGTTTTTCTCTTTTCAGTTAATTTTTGTTTTACGCAGTCGGGTTTTTTGTTTCTTTTAATAAGGAATAAATAATCCAAAATTGCAGTTGTAAAACGCTTGCATATTTGTCTAAACACTGATTTGTAGCTAAAGTCATTTAGGCAAGTATGTAGGAGCTAATATTGTAAATAAAGTGATAATATCGAGGCATGATTATTAAATTCAACCGTGGGCAGAGTGCTATTGGCTGCGCCTACGTACCGCTGTTCTACCACCAGTTTCGTTTGGTGGTTTCACAACGCGATGCACTCGGCTGGGTGGCTGTTCGGCACCAAATTCTTAACCCACAGACACTTTAGCCCGTGGGCAGGTGGAAAGTGGACCAAACCGACACCTGATTGTTATGCAACATATCGATATGGTATGCACCTTATTGGATGCGAAAGTTGACGGGCCGTCCTTCGCAAGCGATGCCATTTAGTTCTTGCGATGAGTACCCGTTGGCAATGATAAATTGAGCATTGAGCATTTGGAGATGAATATAAAAGTGGATAGATCTTGGATATAATAAGGGAAGAGAAAGACCGAAAAAGAGATGGATGGTGTAAAAGATGATATGGGTAAGAAAGGAGTGGATGCTGGTATGACGGATAGAAGAGACGAATGAAGGAAGCGTACATATTGCGCCGACCACAAATTATTGAGAACAAGGCAGGTGGATGATGAATCTATTTGGAGATATCCCGTCTCGGGAGCTCTTGTATCGACCATAAGACCCTTCAAGATAAGGACAAGTTATATCGATAAAGGACTATTAGAATTATTCTGATTGTCTATTTTATTTGATAGGACAGTTATAATAACCACTATTAAAGAAAAATCATGTTAATTTAAATGAGTGCAACACTCGTTAAAGTGTCGCACGCGCACCTTCTCGTGTCGCCTACTAGTTTAATTAATAGTAACTCGCAGACTGCTATAAATTATAATTCACAAGTTTACGTTTAGGTATTTTTGTTTAATACGAGTTTGCGTTAATACGAGTCGGTACAACCTACGTTGTAATTCTAATGTCGTTAGTTTGTATGTAGCATGTACGTATGTCACAACAATTTACAAAACAAACAATTTATCCAACTCGAAGATAGCTAAATGAAATAAGTGAATGAAATTGTAATTAGATGCAATATTTTTCTTACAGCTACTACCGTACCTTAATAAGATACCTAATCAAGTTTAAATATATACGTACACAATATTTAAAATACTTAAAACTAAGTAACTTATTGTGTGGATTTATATTTTAAAGTTATTCTTATTATTTCTTAATAATTTTAAATTGGTTATCGAAGCATTTTCCAAAACATTTGGTAACTACCTACCTATCTATCTATATCAGCGTTTTCCATTAGCTGGGTAGAGACCCGGTACCGGGCCATCAAAATAAAATACCGGGTCGCAACATTATCCGCGAACTTGGATTCTTTATTATCGCCTATGACGCCTATTTAGTCAGTAAAATTTAGCGACTAAATAGGCGATACCAAAATATGTAGTATTAATAAAACATTTTTACTAGGTAAGTATAAATAAATGTGTTATTTATTATACCTGATGAACCAATTAAAAGTATTAAGTGGGTCACGAAGGGGCAGTGTGGAAATTACCGGGCTATGGCAGAACAATGTTTGGGAAACACTGATTTATATTTATATCAATTAATATTTCCCCTTAGAAAAGATAAATCCCCTTTTTAATTCCACAATCGGTAGTCTTATTCCTATCCTAATACTACACACTTTAAAATTCTGATGCCCGTATTCATTCCACGTTTGTTCAGAATTTCAAAATGTAGGTAGGTAAACTTTTAAAAACTTGGTACTAGCGAGGCCATATAGGTATGTGCCCCACTTTGGACTAACCTCGTACCGCCTCCGCCCGCATGGCGTAACTTCAGGGCAATGCCTACTTTGAATCTAACTTATTTAGCATTTTAGTTCTAGGTAATGTTTTTAGTTTTATACTAATGTGTGGGTAGGTTCAGATAAATATGGCGTCTTTAATTAGAAAAACTTGTTTATATAATAGGTAGGTACCTAACCTACATAATATCTCTACATAAAGGAAGCTACGGGCTAATTCTTATCTTAGATAATAACTAGCGCGTACCGGGACAACCGCAATAACTGTGAGGGAAACGGGGCAAGTTACTGTAAGTACTCCATTTTGAATTCCTTATTCATAACATGTCAGTTACTAGATAAGTTATGTCCTAGTTTTGCATACTCAATCATGTCATAATAAATAACCAATCGAAATATTAAGAAATAAATGCGACATAGGTATTGTATGCATTTAAAAGTTGTGAATGATGTATTGCGGACGATATGGTGCGTTCAGTTCAGTTCAGAGTGCAGGAGGCGAGTTGGGGCACTTCCTGCGGTTGCGTGACACGCGCTCCCCTTATCGTGTTCATTGATAGATTTATCTGGACGAGGTCGCGTTGTCCGCTCGCCGATCTGCGCTAGTCACGCGCACACTGTCGCACAATACTTCTACTCGCATTTGGAACTACACGTAACCATTTGTTATTTACAAAATCCCATAGATTCTGTACATTCTCAGCTTTCATTACCTGGCCATAGATCGTGACCACTGAGAAGTGTTTAATCAGTAATTATATTACAATCTGTCGCTAAAGGACTTATTTTTTAAATAGAAGGGCTGGAGTAGACACAAACGGTATGTTGTAGTCATTCGGCGAAGTGGGATTCCGCGAACAAGTTGGCCGCATTTGGTCAGCGAGAAAAATCGATGTCATGCCATACCGGAGACTCGCATCTTCCAAAAACGTTTCATAAAAAAAATGCTGAATCGTTTTCCTTGTCGAACCGCACGATTTATTTTACATACAATTAACCCTTTGTCTCGCCGTATCAGCTGGTCTAGTCGGTTTTTTAACATTACAGCTAACATTATCTTAGCCAAAAACAAGGCTGGCGCCACATTGATAACAGTCTCAGTTTTTAAAAGGCCCGTCGGATTGGCTTTTAAAGAGATAACTGACTTACATTTTTTTTAAGATCGCTGTCTCGTTCTATGGGTGCCCTTTAAGTGATTTTTATCAACGACACGGATATCTACATCCTGATCGCAAAAAATAAGAGCTTATTTAGCACGCGTTTTGTTTAAATTATTTGTGACTACCTAATAGTCTTTATGGACTATCGTGTGACTGGTAATAATGTCATATGAAAGAAGAAACCGCTTCCTGTATACAGGAGTGGTGTAGGTGTAGGATATCGGCATGCGTCGGCAGTGTCTAGCGGTCTGTGCCTACCTATACGTACCTACGTGCAACGGGACACCGCCATTGCTAAACCAGCAACTCTACCGACTACTTATAATTTCCTGCCAATGTGTTCTTTGATATATCATTGGCATTGAGTAATCAAATCAGACAAGTAGATGAACTCGTAATGAGTGTTGATGTTTCATAGCTAAGTAATGACAATGAGTAACGATATCGAGTCATGTACAAAACAATGCTAAAGTCAACTGGACGAATTGGGTGCTAGCTAGTCACCCAATTAATAGCATCTTAACAACGGGCATAGATCTTTTAAATTATCTTCAATTAGCGAATTGTCCGTCATCGTATGTTAAGCGAGAACATTGTTCGGAAGAGAACAGTATGTAAGTAATAATTTTAATGAATGAAACCACAGCATAATATTTTGCTCAAGGTCGAGTTATTTTTTGTAAGATCGGTATATAAATAGATGACGCACCGAGCGAGGGAAGATCCGGTGTGATGTGGTGGGTGAGACAGCTCAGTGAGACACAGTATTGGTGTTGGTGTCGTGTCGTGTCACTCGCGTTGCGTTGCGCAGGGTCGCCTGCGCTGCGCGGCGTGCGCGCGGGCGTGCGGCGGCCGACTGTTTCAGCTCAGCACAGCCACAGCGCCCGCCTCGCTGACACCCATTCATTCGTACGCATGAATGAACGAGGCTCAGCACGTGGCCGAAAAAAATAACTGAAACTATCGTCTAGCTAGCAGGATGCTGATTGAAAATTAAGAATTGACCTTGTTGCCACGTAGGAATGTCGATTGTACCTACTCTGAACGGATTCATTATTAATTGTAGCCAATTTACTTTTATTTTATTTCTTGCCTCTTTTCAGATTGCAGAATATTCAAATAGACCTCTCGTTTTAACCTTCTTACAAATTCATCCGTTTTAATCCCCTAGCCAAAATTATCCTAACACGGAATCAACTGTTTCCATGAGGATTTGTGATATCTCACTGTCGTGTCCTGATTAAATGACGCAGATAATTCATTATTCTTCGCCTTTTTCAAAGAATTTCGGCTCTAATATACCTAATAGAGCCGAAATTATTTAAAAAAGGCGACTAGGGTACTAACTCTACCTCTTGTCTTGTATAGTTTATGCATTATTTATGTAGGTAAATGTATATAAAATTACCTTCTAAACAAGCCAGTTTCCGGAAAGAGTTCAGATAGAGTACCATTATGGTAC
Organism: Polyploca ridens; assembly: GCA_951394255.1. NCBI lineage: Eukaryota > Metazoa > Arthropoda > Insecta > Lepidoptera > Drepanidae > Polyploca > Polyploca ridens. The sequence goes on from OX596249.1 coordinate 5,880,256, forward strand.
CTAGGTACTCTATCATATTCAGGAATGCTATTCTGTAAAAGGTAAATCATCTCGAAAGTCATCTCGCAACTCACCTCGCAACCCGATTTGGCGTGTGAATTATGTTTCAGCATACCAAATCCTATTGAAAAACGTCAAAATACTCACCTGTCGTAGTTCATCTCACTTCCGTCATCACTCGGTGGCGCTAGTGTCGAATTCAATGATTTTAAGAATAGGAAACTCTAATCTCGTCGCGGATTCAGAAGTGATATTGCAAATGAACTTTACAGAATAGCACTACAGAATTGGTGTGATCTCTCTAAAAAGACTCACCTTTGATAAGCGAACAATTCGATAATTTATTAGTCTTGACTCTTGATACAAGCATGTTTTTTTATTTAATACATCCATTAAAACTGCGGTGCTTACCTATGTGCTGGCATAAAGTACATTGAGATATATTGGTCGGTAGATGAAGTTATTCTATGTTCGTCTCAGGGTGAAGAAGGAGAGTAGGAAAGCCGACCCCGGCGCTAGACGGCATAATCGCGGAGGACTTTCATATCCATTCAACTTGTTTCAGATTTTCATGGGTTTTTTATACCTACTCTATGGGTTTTTCTTAATTTGAGAGACATTGTTTTATATAGCTAAGTAATAAAATGCAGTATCAGGGTACAATCACGTGATAGTTTTTTGCATTTGAAGTTTTTCCAATAAGTAAAACCAAAGACTTGCAAAAAACGATGCCTGCTGTTTTTAGGGTTCCGAAACAAAAAGGTAATAAACCGACTTCAAAGTACACTAAGAAGTAATCAAATCCTGATCTGATGACAATGGGACCAAACGGGAAGCGTACCCTTTCAAATAAAAAAAGAATTTTCCAAATCGGTTAATAAATGACGGAGTTATGAGGTAACAAACATAAAAAAAAAAAAAAAAAAAAACATTCGAATTGAGAACCTCCTCCTTTTTTTGAAGTCGGTTAAAAATGGAACCCTTATGGTACTAATCCGTCCATCAGTCTGTCTGTCATAGCGGTATAAGTATTTCAGCAACCACTAATGCTATTGATTTAGGAATAGTTTAAATATTGCTTAGGTAAGTACCCAACATTATTGCAAACGAATTTTTTTAAATATGTTTTAATTCTTTGCAAAAGAGCTCGAAAGGAGAATGGCGAGATTCCATACATGCTTGGACCTACATTTTTTTGTAACGTATATGACAACCACTGTTGAATTCCTGTAGATTAATAAACTGTTATGCTATTTCAAAAAAGTATTTTAACAAAAAAGCTGCAGTTTTTTTTTATTTGAGTTAAAAGGTTTTATAGGTTATGCCGATTTTGACGTATCAAATGAGTAACGTTCGATATACCTATTATAAGTACATTTTAAAAATGTGGATGAAATCCATTTAGTTCTACCCGTTGTTTCTCGCGAGGGACGCGCGTCCTATTATAACAATTGATGTCATTGTTATATTTTTAACCGCGAGCCAAGCGATTAATTATGATTTTACACTAGTTTTGTAGACAGATAGATGCTGAATAAATGTGTTATTTAAGTACCTAACAATTGTTTCTAGTATAGGTACTTACCCAGGTAGGTATATCCTACTGGTAGGTAGTATAGGTACTTTGAAGTATCGGGACATGCACAGGCTTTCAATAAAACAAGGTCATTTTTATTTAGGTTTTTATTCATCAAAATAAAATCCAATGACAATATTGTCTAAGAATTCTGCCAGTGGATTTATATTGCGTTCATGCAAATCCAAATAACACAGCCAATTGTCGATTATCCATTCAAATGCCATGTCACGTGTAGAAAAGAAATCGGTATCCGTAGAAAAGCAAAGGGTCGTGGTGTAGTCAGGAGTCAACCAAAAACCGAAGGAATGCGCACAAAAAGAAAGTACCTTTTGACTTGTGTGACAGTCACACAATGTCAGACAAATCAATCAACTTCTTATTAGTTTTAAGTTTGGCAATCAAATCCAAATTAGGACTTATTTCTGCCAGTGCAAGTTATATTATAATTTCCCGTCAAAAAGTCGATTAATCAACTTCACTCAAAGGGCTCGCTGACCATAGACTACGTACGCGTTTCAATTGACGTAAAAAAATATGTCATCGTGTTATAGAGTGTTAAAAAGTTTTTTTTTCTCATAGAGAGTTTGTATTAATAAATGCAATGACATTTTCAACTAAACTCTGTTAAAAATAAAATTATTTATTATTATTATGACTAACAGAAATCTTTTGAATATAATAAAACAATGCAGAGATAAATACCGTACAAAGGAACACATGGAACGAGATTATGGGTGCGTTCCGAATCGCAATCAGATTACTAACAGCCTAAAATATGTAAATGTATATTTGTATTTTCTAGACATACTGCTAGTTCTGAAAAATATTGAATTATGCTATTTAATTTAACTTTAATAAAGCAATTTTTTGATATATATTATGTCGTTATACGCAGCTAGGGCCAAAATCGCCATTGTCCTTTGTGACCGAAATTTCAAACCAGGGCGCAAACACTTGTTACAAGACTGACTTACACCTTATTTATTAATAAGGGGGTACCCCCTTATTAATAAATAAGGTGTAAGTCAGTCTTGTAACAACCAAGTATTAAGATAGCCTCATCCTTTTTTGTTTATATGACATTAGAAAGTGACGGATATACTTTAATCCTAGGTTTAACTATACCTGACTTACACCTTATTTATTAATAAGACGGTAAAAGTTCAAATGGGGTATCATACTTATGGGCTTCATTTGTAAATTCGAAAACCAATTTTTAGTTTCTTTTATGTTGCGTAGTTTTTACTTATGGTGAAAAATGAAATGAAATACCATCCCCCCCGATTCTGAAGTTCGCAATGTGATAAATTTGAGCCATTGATGTATAAATATTACAGGAAATATATAGAAAGATGTTTCTAACTAGCTCATTTTTTCGAAATCATCAATATTCCTTCACAAACAAACAGCTATGCAGCCCAAACCAATAATTATTCTAATTTCAAGGAACGTCGGAACCTTCGGTGCACGAGGAGTCAGAATCGCACCTGGCAGTTTTTTTTTTTTTTAATAAACTTTTCAGAGATTGCTTTGAGTAGAATTATCGATCATCAATTTTAAAGGTGATTTTAAACGACAGATTTAACTTATTTTTAAAATAAAGTCTACTATAGAAGAATTTTCCATCTTCAATTTTAAAGGTACCGGTAGGTAGGTACTTATTGAACCGATGATGACTTCGGGAAAGAGAGATGATTTTAGACATTGGTAGGAGAATAAAAGTTATGATCAAATAAAAGTTATGACCGAGTCAGTAAGCTCAAGTGACAGGTCATATCTGAAGAGCTGAAGAAAAATCAGGGAGTATTCTCGAGCGAGAACCATGTTTAAACAACGATAGGCTAGTTCTTTTGGTGGGACACCAATGACTAACGTAGACTGACGACCAGCTCAAGACCGCTGAATGAAAGTGGCGCAGACCCTTTAGTTAAAGAAATATATTGCTGAAATGATGATATAGCTCCAAAATATTCTAAAATTAAAGGTATATTGAAACTGAATAATATCAATTCCTGGAAATATTATTACAATTTGGTACATACCCCTGAAACTAGCATGACACCTCAATTATTGATAATTTAAATCACTTCACTGATAGCAAATGTATAACACTTCATTCTACACATATATACCAATTCAATTTGGATGATTGACACAAGTGCAGCGATTAACATGAGAAGTTACTTCCACGAGGAAGTGACCGACGAGCTTTGAGGGTGGCAGGTTCCTGCACGGAGCTCGGAAGCCCGCGCATGCGATTCACAGCCCGGGGCGTGACCTAGACCCTGAAAACAACACCCCCTCGCCCACGCTTACCAAGTAACTATGGTTACCGCCTCAAAATGCACCAAAAATTCATAAAAACTGATAAAAACACTTCCGAAATCCGAGACTGAAAGTTAAATATTAACAAGACTCTTTATATCTTAGAAAGTGTTTCGTTATGACGATCTGTTACAGCAACTACTGCATAATCTACCGTCATCTACGTCACGGAAGCGCATCGAAAGAAAGTAGAACAGTACCTACTTTGGTGGCTCCACCCAATCAAGAATATAGCTCGGCTGGCATTGGTGTTCACTACGAATGGTATGGGGTATGATGACCTTCCGGACTAAACATTATTGATGACAAACATGACCTACCTAGGTTTGGACCACTTAAGTTGATAGGTATACAAGGCACCGCAATATAGGTAGGGTAGGTGTATCAATGGAGTTCGTTTTTTTTTTAATGCATTTTTCGTGTACATAATATGGTATCGTATACTAAAATCAATCAATCAGGCGGGCCGTATGCTTGTTTTCCACCTTAGTGGTATAAAAAAAAAACAAATTCGTTCCCACAGTGTCATCCATAAGGCCTCGTGTCTGCCGCTGCTGCCGTCATATCTCGTCGCAAATGTTCTATCTAAAAGATTATCCTCATAATCACTCGCTAAATATACATATTTATCTACTAGAAACCAACTGAGCATGCTGCGAAGGCAAGACTATTCACTATATCGTTGAAAGCCCTGATCTTCTTAGCTTGATAAATTTCAATGAGAACATTCGCACCCGTTTTTCTTGAGTGTTCCACGTAGGTATGTGATATGTAGGAATAACATCTGCAAAATCCTATCACATGCATGTGTCGCACTTATAATGAAATTACACGTACCTAATAACGCTCGTCATGAATTTGACATAAAATTTTACACAAAACCAATTTCCTTCATCCGCAGTAGTCTTTAAATTTAGTTCTCTTGGTAGTTTGTGAAAGTAAGTAAGTACCTAGTCAATAATCTTTGTAGAAATTGTTCTTACCTATTAGTGAATTATTAAATGTTTTTACATGTGAATAATGTTAGTTGAATCAAACAAAATTAATTATTGTTGAAACCTAAATCTGATAGGTACTTACAGCTGTTTGTTCAACCTAATTTAGTAGGTGCTGTGTGCACATATTTTTGGACATTAGACTCGACTGTACCTATGTGATTAGTGTGTAAGCTTGAATTGTCTTTTGATAGTTAGATAGTGATAAAGATACATGTATGTGAAGATATAGCATGGTGGTATCGCCACCTTGTTAAAACCAAGCACCTACTCACCTAACGATTACCGGCAGCTGAATGTGATTGGCAGCAAGTTATGTTCTAGGAGTAGCGTGCTTGCTTACCATTTGAGGCCTGTTCATTTATGGTAAGATAGTGGACAGTCGTCTTAGGTCAAGCCTATTAGGCACACAGAGTTTGGACTCCATTAGACAACCAAAGACGTGAAAGAAAGCATCGGAATGTACCTACCTACTTTTGTTTATTTTGCTATACTGATCCATCGGGCTAGAGGCTGGGCTCATGACCGGCCTTAGGGTAGAGCGGTCGCTTTAGACGCCAGGTGGCTCTAATATAACCAATGCGAAAAATGAAAAATATTTTTTTATGGCACCTTTTGGAAGCCTAGTGTAGTCTAGCGTCTCCGATTGGGGTCGACTATTTCAACTCCACCATGACACAAACCAGCGCCTTCACCGCGAATAAAACCCCAATTGCTGAGGCTCCACAATCCCAGAACACGGCCCGCAATATCACGAAGAGCATCATCATTGGCGTTGACATTTCTAGCGACGTTCTGTTTCCTAGTCACGTAGAAGGTCTAGCTGGCATCTAAAATGCTTGGTGTCTCAACAGAGCGAAACAGTAGCTACTTCACATCTAGGCATTTACTGCAACTTTATAAGTCGCAAGGCCAGCCCCATGTGGCTATATGTATATATCTACTGCTGTTATCTGTGGGCGGGAGCACCTGAATACCAGCTTGGGCATTTCGACTTGTATCAGCGGGGTGCCGTTCTAGTTGTCGGTAATCCAGAGCGTTTCAGAACCCCTTAGTCTAAGGAGAAACCGCCTCCTTAGAAGGCGTGTTCTATCTACCGCTTGTACAACGGGCAGAGTTCTGAAGAATTGTTTGGGACGAATCGAATCGACGAAATCGACGGGGAGCCCATCGTCACATATGGGAAACCAACACAGTCACAACACAGTTGTAACAGTCTCGTTTTGTGCGGATTCAAAACGGCTTCTTACGCTCAGGTTTTGGAAATAAGCTTCCCGCCGTGGTTTTCCTAAGGGGGTACAGCATGGGGCTCTTCAAGATGGGTGTAACGAGGTTTTTTCTTTTCACCAAATAACGGATTTTGATGGTGCCGGCTAAAGTTATAAGAGTTTTTAAGTGGTCTTACCAGGACGGACAATAGGCGTCCTCCGATATATTTATAAGTAGAGTAGGTACAATGATTTACTTACACCCAGCTTTGGCTTCCAGCACGTCCACCTCGGCGAAGTTGACACTCCCACAGAACGTAACTTGCTTGGCTTATCGCTATTATACAACTAAAATGGTTTCCGAGCAAAATGTGTCCAACAACTTTGTTGTCCTATTTTTTTTCTCTGACTGACAGATGTTTTCAATTCAATTCAAGAATTTCTCAACAATTTTGGCTTGCATACCCAGCCGATTGAGTGGCCACATCTGTACCTACTGTGCAGTGGCGCTTTCATAAATATTTTCTGCTGTTCTTACTACATACTTATTTCTCTTCAATCATCAAGATTCCAAACAAAAATGTTTGCTATTAAAATGTATTAGAGTAAATTTCGCCATAAAAATATTGTCAAACGGTTATTTAAGAGATAAATAAATCTGTCAAGGAAAAATCAAAAACAGAAGATTTTACTTTGTAATTTAATAAAACTTCATCAATATAAGAATATGTCCGATTCCATCTATATAATACAAAGCATTTCAAAAAGGGAAAATACCTACATATAAAATACAAACTATACCTTCACTGTGGACAAGTCCCGCTTTTCCTCCAATTGAGTTTGTGGTACTTTATAAGGATGTGGTTTTGCATTTTAATTTTTTTTATTTTGGTTGTTATATTAATTCCAATGAACACGAATTCAATCAGAAATAATAATGTCTTTTTGTTTTAAGTTTGCTACAAATAATAATTATTTTTTAATTGATTCGTGTTCTATAAAATTATATAAATTAAAACTCCAATAAAATGGCGAGAATAAAAAACCACACCTGTATACAAGGAAACACTTGAAATGGCCTCATTTTCAAAGAAAATACTACAATAGACGACCTCTATACATCAAGACACGCGAAAGTGGCTTCAGTGACATTCCAGATATATCATTGAAACTATTAAGACATCGAATGAATTTATAAAACTATCAAAGTTCGGTACGTACCTAAGATAGGAGCACCTTATAGAAACAGATATATTTCCCTACGAAGACACGTTAATACGCCAACGAGATCGTTTATTGCACTACTTGACAATTGTCATTATAATAAGAGAGATGCAAATATTATTATTATATTTATTTACACAAAACTACACCATTTTATTGTAAATAATTCATATGAATATGTATTTACAAAGGATTATTTCATATCAAATACTTCTCCATAAGATACATATGATTTGAAAACAAATTATCAAGAATATTTACCCACTTTCAGCGTTTCGGTGGTGAGGCAAAAAAGAGTCCACAAGTGTCCAAACTTAAATATACCGACAGGTTGAAATTAAAACATGCCATCGATAAAAAGAAATAAATAAATTGTATAATAATGTACTATTTACAATGTATTTCAAATACGAAATAATTTCTATAATTTTGTCTATATTCTGTTAAAAATGGTAGATGAGTGAAATTATGAAAATGGCAGTATTTATAACAACGGCTAAGGTAATAATGAACGAGGCCCGACCCGTGACATAGACAATATTTTCCCACAAATACGTTGGCTATGGTTAATACAATTAATTAAAGTAACGAATACAGAATTCGTAGGTATAAAACTGTAATGTATTACGATATCATGAGATTCTATGATACAACGGAAAGAGGGCTACGGTTAGATGGAACAGACAAAGCTGACCTACGTCATGTGTAGGAGCGAGAGCATCATCATAAAGATCCTCGAATAAAGAAGGTGGTTTAGAGGATCGCGAAGAGTTTCTTCAATTCGACCATCAACTGCCAATCCGTTTTGATGAGGTCATCTCTGAAGTAATCCTTGCACGCATCAATACTTGCACGCGATATCTGTAACAATAGTTTATAGTTAACATACATATTTTCAAGTCATGTGTTGAATTTATCTGAAATATAAATCGATTGGAGTCCGTACTTCAGGAAACAGTTACACATTATTACACTACTTTAGACAATAATCAAGCAGACGGCTTGCCAAGCACTTATCGTAGCCCAAAGGCGCATATAGTCTCCATCTATTTACTTCTAAATAGAAACCTGGAACCCAATTTGTCTTTCGAAAATATCCTTCTAATCGAACTTACGGCTCGAGTCCTATTCGACTGTAAAAGCACAGATTACTAAATAGTTACTACGTAAGTAAAAGTTCGAAAGGCGGAGTCAATTCAAACGGTACTCAAACGGTAATCAAAGCTCTAGTTGACTGTATTACCTTCCAAATATGCCAGTCTCGAATTTGACAGAATAATGTAACGAGATTTACATTCGATAAAAGTTCGAATTCGTACTTTTTTCTATCGAGCGATCAATTTCGATTGGGTGAGAATTGACTCACTGGCCCAAAGTTTGCCTCAAAACTATTTTCTATGCCTTAATTTAACCACCCGTTTCCCCACGACAATTTTTTGTGTTTTTTGAAAATCTACTTATTAACCTACATAATAATTCAAAGGTTGCTTAAATAAATGTAGAATTCGAAATGAATAAGAAATTACTTCCCGGGGAAATTTAATTGAAAACAAATCACTAAGCTCATCGAATTGTCACAATTAATGGCAAATATTTGCCAAGTTTAATTGCGGCCTACCAAGACATCCGCAAAAACTTGTTCTGGACCCTGCGACCGATTCGAGACACCTTCAAAGCTAAAAATAGCGGCTCATGTTGAATGTACAAGTGGTTCATTCAGGTCGACCCAGTTTGGGGCGCATCGATTCAGCTCCTCGGGGTGAATGGGGGCTCTGACGTCATTGGGAAAATAGAACAGGTTGTGCAAGCTAGGAATTGGGTCACGAGCACCCCGCACCCCTGTGGTGACCCCGATGCAGCTACCGAGGTCCCGAGACCCTGAGCCCAGATAGCGTCATTGGAGCTGAGCCCGGAATACAGTTATTGCTTGTTGAGAAAGTATGGGGAAATTCAATTCGGTATTTTTAGCTCGAAGGATATAATGCGACAAGGTGAAGCAACGAAGGTTGGCGGAATGAACATCTTTATAGAAAAAATAGAATCGTCTTTTTTTAGATTTTTCAATTATTTAATTAAATGTTATGTTAGGTATACATTCAATTGTTATTTTATTGTTTATGTGAATGAAAGTGAAGAGCCTTTCCATCGGCTCTTCACCTCAGCGCAGGTATTCTAATGCAAATTAAAAGGAGATATATATTTTGTTCATAGTAATTCCTGAGACATCCATAAATTAAACACGTTTCATACAAATCTGATAATTTTAATGTACCTAATTTAGAATGCTTAAGTATAAGTGAAATATTTTATTTCATAGTAATTTTTGAACCATCCAAAAACTAATTACGTTTCATATAAACCTCATAATTTGAGGGTAGTCACGGATTATAACTATTATTAGCCGTCAGAATCCATTTTGTTTTGTCACCGACCGCCTTTCTATAAAAGCAAAGTGCGCTTCGGTATCGGGTTCACTTTTCGTCGAGACTTCGGAGCGGCAACACCTACCATATTCGTAGCTATAATTTGTCATTATTTTCTTTACTTGATTTTGTTTTCTTTACTTGATTTTGTGCTAATTAATTTGTTAAATAATTTCATTAAAAGTAGATTTTTGGTTAAGATTTGTATTTTTTTTTAATAAATTGTGATAAGTATCGCTAAAATCAGAAGCGGGATCGGCTCCATAGCCTTTTATTGCTTTGGTTAGCAGCGAAAATAATTTTCAAGTTGAGATAATTTTTACTTGATCATGGCCGAACGACCTACCACTAGAAGTAGAGGTAGAACGAGGCGTGATCAAAACAGTAATGTTGATAATCTCCAAGATACGCTAGGAGCTATTCTGGCGCGCCTCAATGCGCTAGAAGGCTCCCGTCTACCCACATCGAGTGATGAAACGGCGCTGGAGGTGCGAGCCGTTGCGACGCCGCCGCCGCCGCCGCCGCCGCCACCGGTCACACGTGGCGTGGAGGCGCCCAGCAACGTGATCGCGTCTACGCCGTTACCAGCTGCGTCGGAGTCGAATATCAGTACTATTGAGAATTCTCTCGCCGGTACTTCGACTTCGCCTGACGTCACTAATCGCCTCATTGGAGCACTGAGTGCATTAACTAAGGTCAGATCTAACCACTATTATATCTCTAACTTTGATCCCAGTTTGCACGATATCGATTCTTGGTGTGAGGAGGTTGAAAGAGCACGCGAGACTAATCATTGGGATGACAATGAATGTTTATCCCGAATTGCAAATTGCTTGAAAGGTGACGCTCGTAGCTGGCTCAATGATTGGGTTACGAACGATCGTACTTGGTCAAATTTTAAAATAGAATTCAAACCGTTGTGTTCGCGAAGAATCGATATCGCCAATATTCTATACGATGTTATGAGTACCAACTCTGATAGTTATTCTACGTACGCTGAATATGCAAGACGTTCCATTTTGCGTTTAAATATCGTGAGAGGGTTAAGCGATGAACTAACAGTCGCGATTGTGATACGCGGAGTAACTGATGCCCAAGTGCGTGCTGCTGCGACTAATGCCCATCTATTAACTAAAGATCTTGTCGAGTTTTTGTCTATCTATACAAAACCTAAACCTAATCGATTAACGAGTTCAATTAAACCTTCTCATGGTAGATATTTTGACCGAAACACTAAAAAACGTCCCCGTGGTAATGGGCCAAATGATATTAAGTGTTTTTCATGCGGTGCTTTCGGACATATACAACGTTTGTGTCCAAAACAAGCAAAAACAGATGTACCGGTAGTAGCAGGTGCAAACAAACCAATTCCTTGCTCATTTTGTAAGAAATTGGGCCATGACATCACCGTCTGTTTTGCAAAACAGAGGTCTGAGGAGCGTAACAAACATAACGTTAATTTTTGTACCGAGTTAAAAGGTACGTCAACGGACAGTGATGTCACGACCGCCGTTATACAAGGTATACCTATAGATGTATTGATAGACAGTGGCTCACGTGTCTCCCTTATTTCTGAAACCGTGCTAAAACATTTTAAGTGTGCCCAAATCCCTACTTACTTGGTTTTGCGTGGTATAGGTGAGCATAATATTGAGTGCAATAGACGCGTTACCCTAATCATTGAATTTAATGACATTTCTCTCGAGGTCGATTTATTTGTTGTTCCACACAAATGTATCAATGTACCAGTTTTAATTGGAACCGACGTATTAAACCGTGACGGTGTCACTTACGTTCGCGCGAACAATCAACAAAGACTAATGCGGGTACTTAATTCAAATCTTGACCGGAATGTGTTGCTCGTCAGTCCTAGTGCGCAATTACCGATCAACACGCCTCTTGAGGGTAGCGATCGCGAGAAATTATTGTCAGTTATTGACGAGTTTAATAAATTCTTTATAATTGGTACTGCATTAACTACGGTAACGACTGGTAATATGCGTATTGAATTGACGAATGAAACACCTGTCTGTTATAGGCCGTATAGACTTTCGATCGATGAAAAAATTAAAGTGCGCGAAATCATACGAGATTTACTCGAAAAGGGAATCATTCGTGAATCTGAATCACCATATGCCAGTCCAATTATTCTTGTTAAGAAAAAAGACGGTAAAGATAGGATGTGCATAGATTATCGCGCATTAAATGCTATCACTGTAAAGGATCGCTATCCATTACCACTGATAGAAGACCACATCGACCGCCTTGGCAAGAGCAAATTCTTTAGTTGTTTAGACATGGCAACTGGTTTTTACCAAATTATATTAGATAACGACTCAATATCTAAGACTGCCTTCGTGACCCCCGAGGGACACTTTGAATTTTTGAAAATGCCGTTTGGTCTTGCCAACGCGCCAGTTGTTTACCAACGAATCATTACCAAAACCTTAAAAACACTCATTGAATCCGGTAAAGTACTTGTATATGTTGATGACGTCATGGTCATGGCCTCATCCATAAACGAGGCAATTGAAAACTTGCGCGAGGTTTTACTTACCTTAACTTCTGCAGGTTTTTCTATAAACCTAAAGAAAAGTACGTTTGTGGCCACAGAGGTTGAGTATTTAGGAAGAACCATTTCGGAAGGTCAGGTTAGACCGAGCATGAGTAAGATTCAGGTTTTAATTGACTCCCCTGTGCCCACGAATGTAAAGCAGGTTCGGCAGCTGCTTGGTCTGGCAGGATACTTCCGCCGATATATACCTAGTTATGCGTCTAAAACCGCGCCTATAGCTAATTTGACACGTAATAATGTTAAGTTCTATTGGGGGGATGAACAGGAAAATGCGCGTAAATATCTCATAAACTGTCTTACCAGTGAGCCTGTTCTTTCAATTTTCGACCCGCTATTGCCAACCGAATTGCACACAGACGCGAGTTCGATTGGGTATGGTGCAGTACTTATGCAAGTACATGAGGGAAATAAGAGGCGAGTAGTTGCCTACTTCAGTAAGACCACTCAGGGCGCTGAACCGCGATACCACTCATACGAGCTCGAAACGCTTGCAATCATTAAGGCACTTCAGAACTTCCGTCATTATTTACTGGGCATAAAATTTAAAATCGTGACTGATTGCAATGCGCTTAAACAAACAGAGCGCAAAAAGGATTTAATACCGCGTGTCGCACGTTGGTGGATATACATGCAGGATTTCAACTTTACGATAGAATATAGAAAGGGTGTAATGATGCAGCATGCCGACTATCTGAGTAGAAATCCTGTCGATGTCCGCCAAATCACCCGGCCTAAAAATTGGGCTCAAATAGCTCAATCCGCGGACGAGGAAACTCATATATTGATCGATAAGGTAAATAATAATGAGTTAGACTCTTCACGCTACGTTGTTCGCAACGAACTACTTTATTATAAGTACACCCCAACCGGTGAAGAGACAAAATTGTTGTGCTTCATTCCCAAAGGGCATCGATTAAGCCTTTTAAGACTTTTTCATGACCAACATGAGCACATAGGTGCAGACAAAACTATTGATCTCATTTTACGCCACTTTTGGTTTCCTGGTCTGCGTACTTTTGTAAAGAAGTATATAGGTCATTGTTTGATCTGCCTCTCGTCTAAAAAGGTTCCCAGAGCTCCCCATCATCCGATTTCATCATGGCATAAGCCTGATTGTCCGTTTAGCACTTTACATATGGATGTATTAGGTCCCTTACCTGTTTCAAAGGACAATAAGTACGTTTTGCTTATTGTGGATGCTTATTCCAAGTACTGTCTTTTTTATGCTATTAAAAAGCAAGACTCTGAAGAACTTATAGAGGTAGTTACAAATGCTGTTTCGCTATTTGGCGCTCCCAAGCTTATAGTCTGTGATCGAGGGCGTATGTTTGAGAGTGTGAAGTTTCGAAACTGGGTTTCTGAATTGGGTAGTCAAATTCATTTTGTGACACCTGAGATGCATTGTGAAAACGGTCAAGTGGAGCGTTACTGTCGTACTTTGCTTAATATGCTGCGCATAGAAGCCGCTAATCAAGACAAGGAATGGTCTGAATCCTTGTCGAAAATGCAGCTCGTCATTAACTGTACTAAGCACAAAACTACCCAAACCTCACCTCTACAACTACTTATTGGGGTTGAAGCAGTGACACCATTAATAAGATCACTTGTTCGCGATGTTGCGGTAGACAGCACTAGTCCAAATCGCGAGTGCATTAGAGAATTGCAAAGACAGCGCGCTAGTGAACTTCTTGACCAGAATAGACGCAAACAAGATGAGTTTGTAAACAGACATCGCAAGATTACTAGATCTTTTAAACTAAACGATAATGTTTTTGTAATAAAAACTTCTCAAATTACAGGCAAGTTGGACTCGGGTATGCGAGGGCCTTACCGTGTGGTAAAGGTACTGCCACATGGCCGATACGAACTGCAACTGCTAACCGGTTCGTATGGTAAAACTACTCAGGCTGCCGCCGAGCACATGGTTGCCTGGCGAGGAGAGTGGACCCCCGAGTCTTGTGCCACGTTTTTTGAGAGTAAGTAATACACCTATGGTTTAACCAATCGGGTTAACTGGGCCCCGTTCCATATTATAATAACCATAGTTACCTATTACATTGGTGAGACGGGTTAACTGGGTCCCGTATGTTATCTTAAAATTCGGCATGGAGCACCGGCTCTGTCGATACGGGTTAACTGGGCCCCGTCCTGATTATTTTGAAATTCGGCATGGAGCCCCGGCTCTGTCGATACGGGTTAACTGGGCCCCGTCCTGAGTATTTTGAAATACGGCATGGAGCCCCCCGGCTCTGTCGATACGGGTTAACTGGGCCCCGTTTGATTATTTTAAAATAAGGCATGGAGCTGCGGCTCTGCCTAGATGGGTTAACTGGGTCCCGTCTATAATCTGAAATACGCCATTGAGTTATGACCTTGTCTATGAAACTAAGTAAAATTACAGTGTACTTTTGTCTGTTTTCAGCCAATGATGATATCTCAGAAGATCCATCTACTGGTGCAACATGCAGAGAGGGTCCACTGAACATTGATGCCATAGAGGGTCCTAGTGCTGAGATTCACCCGAGTCCACTTGCCGAGTTTTGAGGAAGCGGAGAATGTGGCCGAGGACGACCACACGTCAGGAGAGGCCGTATTAGCCGTCAGAATCCATTTTGTTTTGTCACCGACCGCCTTTCTATAAAAGCAAAGTGCGCTTCGGTATCGGGTTCACTTTTCGTCGAGACTTCGGAGCGGCAACACCTACCATATTCGTAGCTATAATTTGTCATTATTTTCTTTACTTGATTTTGTTTTCTTTACTTGATTTTGTGCTAATTAATTTGTTAAATAATTTCATTAAAAGTAGATTTTTGGTTAAGATTTGTATTTTTTTTTAATAAATTGTGATAAGTATCGCTAAAACTATATAATCCTGACTGACATGACCATAGCAATTTCATTAATGAAAGCGCACTGCGAAACCTCAATGAAGCTTCTAGAATGGGGTACGATCCGGTCACTGTCTCTGTGTGCATTTAGTAATACGTAAACGACGTTAGTGTTGGTACAACTCGCGTTATTGAGTAAATATATCCTTTGTTTTCACATAATACTATATGCTGCACGAAAACTTATATTGATAGCTCCAATGATGCCATTGTGAATAAATACTTCCAACGTAACATTATCGAATTCTTTGTCATTAAACGTTTAACATGGGGGGACCATATTAATCTCATGAAGTCCCGCAATTTTTGCATTTATTTCATATATGAAAACATTATTTTATTTTAATTAACAGATCAATAAGGGTACTACGTCTTCCTTTGGTAATTTGTCCCAATGATTTGTCCATAAGCAGTGAAAATATTTTAGTAACCCATTTTGATATTTTACGAATATTTCTACCGTTTTAACTTATTTCATAAATTGTAACCCCTATGGAAGGTAATTTTGTGATTCGCTGTTCTGACGTAGATGCTTGAAATTGTCGTAAAAAACAAAACGCTAGAATCAGTTGTGCCAAATAAAACAAAAAACATCCACTTTAAAAGAAAATATTCGTATAAATGAAATAGGATCTCTGCGCCGATGGTTCTAAGTTAAGAGTCCAAGAGCCAATCAAAATGGAAGTGATTCAAATGTGGACAAACCTACAATACGCATGGAAAGGCGTGACGTCACGTATATCCGAAAATAACGTGGCCTTCGCACGGGTGACGGAAAATTGCCGAGTTCATACTGAGTGCTCTTACATATTGAAAGAAAAGATTAATGTTTTCCAGTTATCGAATAAGCAACAAAATAGTTTTTATGTAATATTTATTTTGGCAATGGAGAATGTGAACATGTCTAAACATTAAATACGTGCTCAGTACATTTTCTTGGGTAAAATAAATGGTGTATTTATCACGTTGTTATATTAAAATATACGCTATAATAACATGTGATACATATACATGTCTATAAATATCTTGATATTCTTTAGTAGACAAAGAGTTCAGTTCACGAGATCGTATTATTTAGGCTGTAACATTAATCTCGTCCAATATTTTTCAAGAGAGGAGCATTATTTTAAAAAGTAGTGTTTCATGTCACACCGTGTTTTCTGACACGTTGTATAATTTAATTCTTGGAGGAAAAAGTAAAGAGGTGAGAAAAATGTAATCATAAACAAACTCCGGATCTCTGGCGTCAGAGCAAGCTTAGCAACAGAGCGTATCCCCCGGCCATTAACTATATAACATAACTGCAACGATACCCCCACTTCCCCGCGTGTCAGTTTCCCCTCGACCTAGTGACCCGCGCCCGTGGTCACCCGTACCCCTCGCTACCCCCGCTGCATGCGATCAATGACGCCGGGGGAGGGGTATCCATTGATGCTTAGCACCCACCTTGCATTCATACGATGGTTTTGCAAGGGTGAATGGAGATTGTTAGGGGACGACTTTATATACCCATAGGCAACTTTGGCTATTACATCTGGCTGGGACTCGTGACTTTTTCAATGAAAACATAAAATATGTGGCTCCCCGTTTCTAGAGAATCGTTGCGGGAAGAAATAGTTCTAAGTGAGGAGTAACACGAGTACTCAGGGTTCTTTATGTTCAGCCTTTGGTCAATTATTATTGGATAGGCAGACCTTTTATTTCAAAGATTCCATTAAGTGGATTATTTCTGATAGTCATAGAATTATACATTACGCTAAGTTCAGGGTGTTTCAAGATAAAACTTGAAGGACATATGCTCAGGGCGAGTCACAATTCTTGACATATTTTTTGTTTCAATTCTAATTAAAGATACAATTACATCGTACTTCGAGAGCTCTATGTATAGTTTACAAAAAATAATTTACCATAAATAAGATTTATTTTATTTTTGTGGAAATTTTTATCTCTTTATTCTTTGTCATGGTCAGGTTCAGTTTTCGGGAGTAATGTTCTAACTCCCTTTACACTTATATTGGTAGGTACCGATCAAGAGTTCAAGAGTAGCTACAAATACACAGAACTACTTACAATCAAGCAAGCAAGACACAATTAAGATAACGAGCGTCACTTCCTTTAATTCATTGTACTTCCCAGTAATAATTACCAACGTCATAACAATAGAAATCAACCGATCGTAAACCCACGTAAAGCTTAAATCAAGTATAATTATAACAACTGAATTGTTTGTACGTACATTGGCAGCAAACGACCGCAGTTTGTGTTATAAAGCGCACACAAATATCAATAGCTCAACTGCATAAACTGAGGCGCAACAAAACGTACACAATCACGACACACAGTTTCCGTTCTATTCTCGAATGCAAACATTTGCACTTTAGGTGGACCAGGACATGTAAATAATCCTATATATGTATGCGATAGTTCTATTAATAGTCCGTGTCAATCGGTGTCATTTGTCTAGAGAGCTAAAATGGTCCCGATATCTTGTGCAATGTGCAGCCCATTCATTAAAACGTCACCGGCGACATATACCGCAGTGTGTGGGGCTGCGCAGACGAGCGCATTATCTGTCGAGAGTCGAGGTGATCCTCACAGGCGCCCGCTGACTGATATAATAGGGGTATTATAACAATTTATTTCACTATAAAACTTTCGCCAGTCATCTTTTGTTAAATATTATAAATACGAATTGTTATTCAGTGATCTCATTCAAGAAGGTTTCTCTTTTATCTTTGTTTATTTTATAATACCTACGTATTCGTAATGTAAGTCTCGTTTGAATGATTTGTATGATTTCTTTAATCTATTAATTATGATAAATTAGTGTTTATTGCTTGTACTTTCTCATTCATGTATGAAATTCTGATAACCATTTATTTAACCCACGTTGATTGATTTTGCATGAAAAATATGCATCAACGCTGAACTGTATAACAATATAATTGCACGGAAAGTTGCTAGCGCGCAAGCAATAGCCACCACGTGTCAAAAAGAGATAACTTTTTTTCAGACCAATATTATCCGTGGATAAGATAAAAACGGTTTTTTTTTTTTTCAAAACACCTTATAGTTTTTAATTGAAAGACATTGAGATGCCTTACAATTTTCGCGGTCTTACTGGCTTACTTCTAAAGAAATGACATCAAAATGAAGGGTTCTGCTATTTTGTCAGTGATAAATGTGAACGTAGATTTCATAAAAAAAAACGAATAACACCCAGAAGCTGCACACTCTGTATCGCACTATTGGGGGGTCAGACGAGGGCGCGGTGAATGTAGTTCTAATTATGAACCTTTTTCACAAAACTCGAGGTGATCTAATAATGATACCACAAAAGAATACTTAATTGTCTTCACGTGATGCGCAAATATTTCAGACCCTTTTGTTATCTTTATCAAACAAGATGTAAAATCCGATTTAAAATCGGTCGTCTGTATTTAATCTTGGGCAACAACCAACGGATTAATCAAACGGTCACATCAATTTGTAGTTGTAATAGTCAAGTCTATTCTTTCTTACGGCCTAATTAACTGAGTTCCTTAATAACATTCCGTTTAACTGAACATTTCCATCTAATTGACTTGTTTATTTTATTTAACTATGTTAATGCATTCATCAATATTGAAACATTCTCGCATTCATTGAGTATTTGCTATTCATTAATAATCTTTGGTCTACTTATGTCGATATTAGTATAAGTATTGGATAATTTCCCAAACATATATTACAATGAATGATCAATTTATTGGGACCAAGTTTCCTTATATATAAAAATCAACTGCTGTTCGTTAGTCTCGCTAAGACTGAAAAATGGCTTGACCGATTTGTTTTTTTTTTTGTTTTGTTCGCTCTAATTCAATACAAGTGTGGATTAAACAAAACACCGAAGTTCACCGGGGCAACTTATGAATTATAGAAGATGCAAACAAAGGAATCTAAGGAATTGAAAATGTATCAAGAAGTATACATTTTTGTATGGATGGAATCATAGCGCCAAAATAGCTTATTACCAAATTACCCTAAACTGAATGGTATATTAGTTGTCTCCTTAAAGGTGTCATTACACGGTCAATTTTCACATAAGACAATCTAGCTACTCTCGCTAGACCAATTTTACTCATTATTCGAGCACAAGAATTGAGGAAATGACTTCATTGTAGGTACGTTACGGCATAACGTAAGAAATCTGTTACGTTGCAGGAACCGGGACACTTGTGGAATGAACAATTGGGCGAACGGAAACATTTATAAACGTAGATAAACCATGATGTTATGTATGATGTTAAGAATTTTGGCTGTTCTTTTTTATTTAAAAATGTATTTATTGGATTACAAGCTTGGTACATGGGTCAAGATTAGGGTAAATAAATAAATAATAAATAAATATTCTGGGACATTCCTCACACACGGTCATCTGATCCCAAACTAAGCAGAGCTTGTACTATGGAAACCAGATAACTGATATAATACATATACTACTTTTTGTTTGTAAATACATACTTAATATACATAATTACACCCAGACTCAGGACATACATACATGTTCATGCACACAAATGCATGTCCTGTGTGGTAGTTTGGGATATAAACTAAATAAAATAAAATGAACAAAAAATTCAATAAATCTTAAATGAGGACTGTATGTGTACAGATCGGTTAACCGAAGCTAGTACTCACACTTATGCAATTTAACGACACAGTATGTTTTATTACATTATTGCTCCTAATCAGTCAGTAATTTCTATCGGACGAATGTAAAAAAAAAACACTATATTTATGAGCAGTAGCAAAATCAAAACAATAACTGTCTCCTTAAGAGTGCGTATAAAGCAAAATAACATATCTTTAGATTTGAAATTTACCCAAGTAAATAGTATTTAAATGAAAAAATATTTTTATATGGGTATTTTCATTATATACAGAGCAAAAACATAATGGAATGAAAATTCCTCGATAGAAAAAAATCACAAAGCTACCTCTAATAATATTGAATTTTCGTTTTTATTCGTTCATGGTGTATCTAATTAAGACAAAAATTCGATAAATAATATCACTAACATATGACCTAGAGCTGCTACTAACGACTTTAAAATATTCTATACATTACGAGTTATTTAGATAAGAAGCGCTTAGTTCATTTTTGTTCCGCGAAACACGCTATCTCCGTCTCATACCACGCGAAGATTAGACATAAGTTTGTTTCATCTGACATTGCCATATTTTTCTGGCTTTGTACGCACTCTTAATAATAATTAGCTTGACTGCGCGCGAGAGAGACAGACAGACTATTCATGATGCGCATGCAGTGCGACATCACGCCGCGCTTATTCAAAGACACTACACAAACGCAACGTGTAAATGTGTTGAACGTGCCAGCTTTAGTTACCTAATCGACCTGTAGATGCGTGGCGGGTGTGTGATTGTGAGGAAAGTGTAGTTTGCGATAATGAGGAAAGTGTGTGTGTGTGTGGGGTGAAAGGTTTGTGTATGGAACAGCAGTAAAGAAGAGAGGTGAGTGATAATAGGCTGTATGGAGAAAACACGTCATACACGTCGACAGTTCGACACGTAATTTGTCATATTGGTCGTGAAAGGTAGGCACATAGTTGCCATACAATTTTCTTTTTATTGAAGCCTAGGGGACTTGAAAGTAGCTTTTAATTTACTTTTGGATATAAAAATTACCTAACAGCGTAACTTAAAATAACTTAGTTTTTGTTTTTTCGTTTTTTCCACCTTGTTTTAATAATTAGCTGTTTTCCAATCCGTATAACTACGTACATTCCCATTATCACATATTGTATAATTTTTAACTCTTGACTTTCAAAAATGAAAGGTAATTATGGTCTCAAGCCGGCGTGCTTTGCCATCTCGTGTGAATGCCTAGGCATACTTCTCCCAATCTCGGCGAAGTATTATCTTCATTTCCCACACTAGTTGGACTAAAAACTAAAGAAATATGACTAACCTTGCTGACTAGCATATCAGTCTCATCAAAGTGTCGTCCGAACATCTTGGGCGACTCCCCGGGTATAGGTTCGATCTTGATGCACACTTCCTGGCCCTTCCGCGCCATCTCCACTTGCTTGTGGTTTATCTCGATTGATGTCACTATACCCAGCTCCACGAACTGTGGAATTATTGTTTGATTGTAGACTTTATTCCGCCCGTGGTAAGGTCGAGATCATTTTATAATTGTTTCATATAATTTTTAAAACAAGCTCTGTAATTAAGAGCCTAGTCCTCGAGCGTGGTAATTTCTCATAGAGCTCACACATCGACACATTCTGCCTACACAGATGCGTCTCACAGTTATATTACACATTGCTTTGAGACAGACAACTATGATTTACGGCGCAATGGAATAATTATTTATACAGTGCGAGTTCGCGCCTGTAAGATTAGTAAGCATGTTATAGAAACAGCGCAATGTATTAGCTATTCACTCGCCGCCCCGCAGTTTGTGAGTAGCCGTGGTAAAAGAGATGGCAATATTGGCAATAGAAAAGGTTGGAGCCACAGTGTTCGCGTGATTCGTGCTAATTAGGTAAGCAGTACCGGATCATTCTTGATATTTTTATTTATTGAGAATATTGATTAACTGTGTTATTTTTATATCAATCTTAACAACTACTTTCCCTTTACTTACTTAAATCCATATAGGTATATACAAAGAGAAAATGGCGTAATGACTGATCCACACACAGCTAGATCGTAAGGTCCAGAATCTTGAAATTTTTGCCACAGATTATTCTTATAACTTACTAGCGACCCGCCTCGGCTTCACACGCGTACAATGTAGTTAACTAGGTACTATGCTGTGTGGTTACATTGCACGCGCGCCGCCCCGCCCGGCGCACGAGCACAGTATGGCGAATACTATTTTTGGTACCTAATTACCCGACTGACCCGGAAGGAGGGTTGAGTGTATGTATGTATGTATGTCTATTTCTTTGTGCCGCTCTGCAGCCTAAACGGCTTGATGGATTTAAGCATATGAGGTGTCGTTAGATTCGTCTTGACTGGGGGAGTGTCATAGGGTATATTATTTTTATATGGCGCCTAAGAATAAAAAATAGGGGGGGGGGGGGTATTAAAAATAAAAGTTTCGTTATTATAACAATATGGGTATCAAATGAAAGCTTGTAAATAGACTATTCCATATATTTTTTACGTGTCTTTTACTTTTTGGTTTTTTCTATTGAAATGAAAAGTCATGGTAGTAAATCAAATCAAAATCATCAATACCGGTTTGGAAAGTTGCAGTTGCTGAGAAATGCCGGTAATAAACTCAGCAATTACTATTTTTAACATTTTAGATTTATTACATAACTATATATGTATATGTATAAATGAATTAATGTTCGTTAGTCAAAATTACTGGTCCTAGATACTGGTCCGATTGCTCTCAAAATCGATATTTGAGAGTCACCGGGGTCACAAAACAAGAATCTATTCTCAAAATTTTGATAAAGTGTCCTCCATTTTGAACTTTTTAGATACTGGTTCGATTGCTCTCAAAATCGATATTTGAGAGTCCTCGGGGTCACAAAACAAGAATCTATTCTCAAAATTTTGATAGTGTCCGCCATGTTGAACTTTTTAGATACTGGTCCGATTGCTCTCAAAATCGATATTTGAGAGTCCTCGGGGTTACAAAACAAGAATCTTTTCTCAGAATGTTGAAAAAGTGTCCGCCATGTTGAACTTTTTAGATACTGGTCCGATTGCTTTTAAAATCGATATTTGAGAGACCTCGGGGTCACAAAACAAGAATCTATTCTCAAAATTTTGAAAAAGTGTCCGCCATTTTGGACTTTTTAGATACTGGTTCGATTGCTCTCAAAATCGATATTTGAGAGTCCTCGGGGTCACAAAACAAGAATCTTTTCTCAGAATTTTGAAAAAGTGTCCGCCATGTTGAACTTTTTAGAGACTGGTCCGATTGCTCTCAAAATCGATATTTGAGAGTCCTCGGATTCACAAAACAAGAATATATTCTCAAAATTTAAAAAAAAAATCCGCCTTGTTGAATTTTTTATATACTGGTCCGATTACTCTCAATATCAATATTTAAGAGTCCTCGGGGTCACAAAACAAGAATCTTTTCTCAGAATTTTGAAAAAGTGTCCGCCATGTTGAAAGTATCTAAAAAGTTCAAAATGGCGGACACTTTATCAAAATTTTGAGAATAGATTGTTGTTTTGTGACCCCGAGGACTCTCAAATATCGATTTTGAGAGCAATCGGACCAGTATCTAAAAAGTTCAAAATGGCGGACTCTTTATCAAAATTTTGAGAATAGATTCTTGTTTTGTGACCCCGAGGACTCTCAAATATCGATTTTGAGAGCAATCGAACCAGTATCTAAAAAGTTCAAAATGGCGGACACTTATCAAAATTTTGAGAATAGATTCTTGTTTTGTGACCCCGATGACTCTCAAATATCGATTTTGAGAGCAATCGGACCAGTATCTAAAAAGTTCAACATGGCGGACACTTTTTCAAAATTCTGAGAAAAGATTCTTGTTTTGTGACCCCAAGGTCTCTCAAATATCGATTTTGAGAGCAATCGGACCAGTATCTAAAAAGTTCAACATGGCGGACACGTTTTCAAAATTTTGAGAAGAGTTTCTTGTTTTGTGACGCCAAGGTTTCTCAAATATCGATTTTGATAGCAATCGGACCAGTATCTAAAAAGTTCAACATGGCGGACACTTTTTCAAAATTCTGAAAAAAGATTCTTGTTTTGTGACCCCAAGGTCTCTCAAATATCGATTTTGAAAGCAATCGGTGCAGTGTCTAAAAAGTTCAACATGGCGGACCCTTTTTCAATATTCTGAGAAAAGATTCTTGTTTGGTGACCCCAAGGTCTCTCAAATATCGATTTTGAAAGCAATCGGTGCAGTGTCTAAAAAGTTCAACATGGCGGACCCTTTTTCAATATTCTGAGAAAAGATTCTTGTTTTGTGACCCCAAGGTCTCTCAAATATCGATTTTGAGAGCAGTCGGACCAGTATCTAAAAAAATGTAAAAATGGCGGACACTTTTTCAAAATTTTGAGAAGAGATTCTTGTTTTGTGACACCAAGGTTTCTCAAATATCGATTTTGAGAGCAATCGGACCAGTATCTAAAAAGTTCAACATGGCGGACACTTTTTCAAACTTCTGAGAAAATATTCTTGTTTTGTGACCCCAAGGTCTCTCAAATATCGATTTTGAAAGCAATCGGTGCAGTGTCTAAAAAATTCAACATGGCGGACACGTTTTCAAATATTGAGAAGATTCATGTTTTGTGATCCCGAGTTCTATCAAATACCTTTTAGAATTTTATTATGTATCATCATATATTTCCGGTCGGGCTTTAATAATAATAATTAATAAGAAATGTAAAAACATTGAATAAGTTAGTACAAATACCTAAATAAAATAAAATCTCGTACCTTGATAAATCAATAAATGTATTTTCTTTCTTTATTTTACCTCAGCAGTCACGACCTACCTTTATGTCAATGACACAAGACGGTGGCGACCTTCAGCGAGCATCAAAGCGACGTGCTCTCACTTTGGACTCGAGGAGGACACTGGATGATTTTTATGCGCGCATTCGAATTTATACAAATTCAAAATATGACAACCGCTCCATAGTAATTACTATGGAAAATGGCGCACGGTTTTCATGCAAAAGCAAAGAATATTTTAATATTTTATGGATTGATATTGTAAAAAACTGAAAAGGTAGCGTTGGGGTTCAACCCTTTTGTGTTTTAATTTAACCACTAAGATTTTAGTCAATTCATTCGAAATACTATAAATGTTGCAAACAGCAAAGGTATATTTTGTGGTTTTGAGAGATTTTATCGAGATTTTTTGTTGGAAATGAAGGATTATTTCACAAATATAACGTGATAACATTGTAGGTATACCTTTTAAGATTGTAAAATGCTTTTTAAATGTTTTTAAACGTACGATATCGAAGATTTTTCTTACAAACCGTAACAGTCGTTTTGGCAGTTTTCAAGGACTACACTCTTAAGTACAAATTTGGCTAAAATAATAAACATCAATATAACAGGACGTGAGTCTCAAACCAGAGATAACCACGGTCGTTCGATTTATATTTTGTTCGACAGCACGGAATCGGTAAAGGTTTCGTGTTGTTCGAACAAAATCTAACATTTTACTTCCATTTAGCAATAGCCAATACTGACTGAACTATAGATATAGCCCAATGGGGACTATCGTTTCTGTGGCTCCCCAGTTGTCGCCACTAGCGATTAAGGTCCTATCGCTGTCAATGAAAAAGTATTTGTTAGCGCGGCCAATATTGATAATACCCAAATAAATTAAATGTTGATTATGCCTCAATGTTGCGCGGTCTTGTTTTGTTCCGAAAGGAGGACATACGTTTCAGAAAGGCTAAAACAGTGATTGGTAGCAATTTGCCATATGTGCCATAATTATTCAGGAATGACACAATCGTTACAAAAATCACGATACATTAGTGAAAATCCGCGATGAAAGCTTACAAATAGTAAACGTTCAGTACATTTCACATTTACACTAGCGCCTCTCGCGACGAATTCAAGCATAAGAAACCATTGCAATAAAGGATAGTATCTATTCATCCTGGGTTGATACTTCCAGGTGATTTTAATCGAAATATATTTTTGGAATCTTGTGTTTTTTTACCTTTGTACTGTCAGAGTTGCCAGAATTATGAAACTAACGGGTTGTGTGGTGATATTTATATAATAAAGGCAGATGCAGTGATGTATACTCACTTCTTGACTCGGCACACAGATAGGTGTTCCCTCCTTCAAGACGCCCGCCTCCACCATCACGCCCGCCACGATGGGGTCGCGGGAGTTGAACACGAACTGTGGCATCACCTGCATACACAATTGTTAAATAAAGTATTTTGAGTAGTATAATATACCAGCTGCCCGGCGCAACTTCGTTCGCGTGGTGCTACCCTACCCTACCCTACCCTATCTAAACCATCTAGGGAGTTAATTCTACTGTACGTGTGTATGTCACTGAACTCCTCCTAAACGACTAGACCGATTTGAATGTTTTTTTTTGTATGCGTTTGGGTGGCGCCCTGGATGGTTTAGATTCACAAATCAGCTCGGCAGATGGCGCTGCAGTCGGGATCTAGGTTATATTATCGACTGCAGAGCCATCTGCCGGGCTGATTTGTGAATCTTAACCATCCAGGGCGCCACCCAAACGCATACAAAAAAATTCATTATAGTATAATAAGACTTGGTAATACGGCCCCTTGTCGCAAAATTGCTATTGATATTTTAGACTAGAAACATCGGGAAAAATCCCTTTGGAGTAGTTAATACTGAACAATTAAATCCCGCAAGTAGTCAGAGATTTCGCACTAATCTTAAACAGTAAGGACCAATCACTGTATCGTGTGTTCTTGACTCGGCCAATCAGAGCGCATTGTCGGTGGTGGGGAATTGGCGGAATAGATTTCAATCAGAATGAACGTTACAGCTCTTGATGACAATCTGCAGCTCTTGTTTGTCTTGGATAATGCACGACAAGCTTTATTTATAATATCTTGAGACACGCTTATCGTTTCGGAGGGAAGTAGATATTGGTGCTGATTCTGTTCTTTACAACTACACTAATTTAGTTTCACTATGTCTCTTTCTAACAAAGAACTTAAGAAAAGGATGGAAGAAATTTAGTCCTGTTAAATTAGTCGCCATCTATCGCGGTTGCGTCTAAATACGCGCAAATGAAGACGGCAAAGACTAATTTGACAGCTTTAAATATATTCTATCCCTTTTCAATCATGTTTGTAAGAAAGAGATGTGATGTGATTAAAATTTGTTTAGTGCGATTTACAACAGAATTGGCACCATTATTTGAAAAGGTGTATCTCACTACACTACTAGATGGCTCCGTTTTCAAGATCTAACTAAATAGTTTACCTTGAGCTTGCACGGGAACACGGCGATATGCTTGAACTCCTCACGCTTCCGCTGCTTCAGTTCCTCGCGGTAAGCGGTGAACTTGTCGAACAGGTGGTATATGATGTCGGCCGCGAATATCTTCACGCCGAGCTGGTCTGCCATTTCTTGGGCATCGCGCTCGATCTGTTAGACGCCAGAATTATATGGTTTATTGGGAATGTAGAAAATATGGACTAAATCCGTTGCACTCAGTAGGTACAGGTCGTTTAACTAAAGCTGGCACGTTCAACACATTTACACGTTGTGCTTGTGTAGTGTTTGTGAATAAGCGCACGGCGTGACGTCGCACTGCATGCGCATCATGAAAAGTCTGTCTGTCTCTCTCGCGCGCGGTCAAGCTTAAGACAGGCATCTTTCACTCCATGTACTTGCGCGCGATAATTGCCTACCGGCCGCCGGACCGTAACATGTCCATTTCTCAGTTGGTTGTCGACAGCCGCGTGGCGCGATCGTACGCATATATTTCGCTCGAACTGTTTGTTTGTTCTTTCCATGGAAGGTTTAAAAGTATCTTTTAGTAATTATGTAAAAGTCTTTAAGTTATTTTTTTGCTTTTACTACTGCTCATAAATATAGACATTGTCTTTTTTGCATTCGTCCATTAGAATTGAATGACTGATTAGAAGCAATAATGTAATAAAACATACTGTATCGTTAAATTTCATATGTGTGAGTACTGTGAACGTGCCAGCTTTCGTTAACCGGCCTATAAGTTACGTTACAAATTAGGAAATAAAAAAATATCATGTTGCTGACAAACCAGAACGAAACGACATGGTTAACTTATGGATAATATAATATACATCGTCGTAATAAACTCTGGGTCCGTGAGGGCCGAGCAGTCACCATCTTTTTCGCGAAATATCTAAACGCCTGGTCGAAACATTTCGTGACCAGAATGCTACCTCGGTCAGAGAATCAGCATTGCCATCCAACGTGGCCAGCATCCTGGGAACTTTGCCCTCTGACAACGATTTTTTCATTTAGTTTTTTTTTTTTCATTTATATAGATTTTAAGGATTTTATGTTTTAATTATAACAGGTGGAGATTTCGAGATGGCATATTTTCGAAACCTATGTTGGGTTAGTCATGCTGAACAACTTTTACTATGGGACCAACACTGAATTCTCAAAAAAAACATTAAGTACTCAAACGAAGTGGCAGAACTAAAATAAAATTGTATGTACCTCTTCGTAATTATGAGGTACTTTCAAGTGAGGCAGCATTGGTATAATGGCTATAATTTATTTTAATACGACAATGTGAAGAAAAAACGTTGTATCCCTTTTTATGTATATTGCGCGCACAGAGTAGTGTGAGATTTGAACTAAAGTTAATATAGGCGTGCAGAAAGTTAAAAAATATTAAAAGTTAACTAAGTTTACTATTTACGATCAAATTTCGATCACTGAGCGACCACTAGTATTCACTACATTACCTACCGCCATAAACTAAATGCAATTAAATATTAACGCAGCGCGATAAATATTCAAATACTATTTCATACACACCTTGACATCAAAAGCCAATATGGTGGCAAACTGAGAGTCGTGCTCCAACATGGCGGATGCCTTCATGACGTCACGCTTCACCACCGGACCTATTCTGATTGCAGAGTACTGGAACAAAAAACATTAGCTAGAATAATGGCATGTATGCATGACGGCTGAAAAGAAAACGATTCATCTACAAATCGGTCTAATACAAAAGTATTTGTTTTCTGTAGCAATACTAAAAATTACACAGTCTTATTCTTATTACACGACTGCCCCAAAAAGCAGTGTACTGTTTGTTACAAGGTTCATGTATGTATGTGAGTGTCTTTATTCCACCATAACTTTTAAATGCCTGAACAGATTTGGATTTATGGGGTATCGTTAGAATCCTTACATCATCCCGAGTGACACTGGCTATATTTATTTTACTTATTAGTTACAATTTTGGCAGCGCAGCCGCGTTTTTTTATTTTATTATTATGGTTAGAAAGCCAAGACTGCAGAGTAAAAACTTTAGACAAATGGAATGCTGATGAAAATTATGTTTGTAAATTGTAAATAAATGCGAATGTGTTTGTTCGTAACGCTTTCACACCTAAACCGCTGAACCAATCGCAATGAAATTTGGTCTGCAGAATATGGTATGGAGAAGGACATAGGCGACTTATTATCGCGGCAACGTGGACAGCTAGTATTGTATTTAAAACTTCGACTTGACATCTCCACTCAATATTATGACCAAGATATTTTTCCATCAAAGTCAAAGTCAAAGTCAAAGCCATTTATTCAATTTAGGCCCCAGAAGGGCACTTATGAAGGTCAAATTTACTGAAGTTACCACCGGTTCGGAACTCGGCCTTCAACTGAGAAGAATCCGGCAAGAAACTCAGCAAGGTTACATTTTTTATATATTTTTTGGACAATCTGACTGTTTGGCTTTTTTTTTCCAAATAATTAAAAATAAAAAAGATATACCTAAGCATAGATACAGACGAAAAAAGAACAAGAAAATAAATAAAAAATAATAACCTTAAAAATACAAAACACAATTATTGACCTACTGGCTTTTGTATAAGTATGAGCAAGGTGCACTTGTGCAGAGTGCAGCTACCTACTTCCAGACATCTTTATCTTCAATATAATCGGCTACTTTATAATAAGCTCTTTCTTTCAGAACTTTTTTTATATGTGATTTAAATTTAAAATCAGTCATCTTGGTCACCGCAAGTGGTATTTTGTTATAACAGCGCACACTATTGCCAAGAAATGACTTACGAACTTTAGCTAGTCTAAAATACGGAACAACTAATTTCTCTTTTTGTCTTGTATTGATATTATGAGTCTCCATTTTTGTTTTATACATTTCTTTGTTTTTACGTATGTACATTATATTTTCATAGATATAAAGTGATGGTACGGTCATAACGTTTATTTCCTTAAATAATTCCTTTAATGATTCACGAGCACCCATACTATAAATTGCACGAATTGCTCTTTTTTGTAATATAAAAATAGTCTCAATATCTGCTGCAGATCCCCAAAGTAATACGCCGTAAGATAAAAAGCTATGGAAGTATGCAAAATAAACTAATTTGGCCGTCTCGACATTCGTCAATTGTTTGATTTTCCTAACAGCAAATGCAGCAGAACTTAATTTACCAGCTAATGATTCTATCTGAGGACCCCATTGCAATTTATTATCCAATGTGATACCCAAAAATACTGTTTTACTAACTAATTCCAAACTGATGCCATCTACTAATACCTGACTGTCTACTTGCACTACATTTGGAAGGGAGAATCTTAAACATTTAGTTTTCCTAGAATTTAATAACAAATTATTTACAGCAAACCATTTTGAGACTATTGACATGGTATCATTTACTTTAATAAGTTCTTTGTCTTTTCTATCTACTTTGAAAATAAATGAAGTATCGTCAGCGAACAAGACTATATCTGAGAGACCGTTTACAACAGATGGTAAATCATTAATATACACTAGAAATAGAAATGGACCTAGTATTGAACCCTGGGGTACCCCCATTTTAACTAAAGATCCCTTCGATGTTGTATCACAAATTCCTACCTTTTGTTGGCGATTACTTAAATAAGATAGAACAAGATCATGAGCCGCCTCACGAATACCATAATATTTTAGCTTAAGGAGCAGAGTACGGTGGTCAACGCAGTCAAAGGCCTTGGATAGATCACAAAAAATGCCAATTGCATCTTGTGAATTTTCCCAAGCTTCATATATGTGTTTCAATAATTTTGCAGCCGCATCTGAAGTAGATCTCCCCTTCGTGAAACCAAACTGATGACTATGTAGTATCTTATGTTTATTAAAGTGGCCTAACATTTGATTAAGCAATAGTTTTTCAAAGATTTTACTAAGTGCTGGAAGTACGGATACTGGTCTATAATCAGAAGGATTATCTTTACACCCGGACTTGAAAATTGGCACTACTTTACTTAACTTCATTAAATCTGGAAAAGAACCCTGATCAATGCATTCATTAAAAATATCCGACATTAAAGGTGCAATTACTGTTATTATTGATTTTAAAATCGTTACTGATAATCCCCATAAGTCTTCGGTGCATTTCAGATTAAGAGAATTAAATGATTTTAAGATATCACTAGCAGTAACGTAACTAAATTTAAAACTGGGGAATGATTCGAGTTGAGACTTTGAGTAGTTACCCCTGGTATGCTTGAGAAAAAATGTTCAAACGCAGTGGCTACTTCTAACTTATCTGATACAATTTTATCATTAATTTTTAACGAAGGCTGTCCGTTTTTATTTTTCATTTTACCAGTTTCCGTATTAATAACATTCCAGACTGTCTTGATTTTATTAGATGCTTTACCTATTTTATTACTTAAGTATATCGATTTTGCTCGAATACACACTAATTTAAACATTTTTGAAAAATTTCTAACGTGGCTATGGAAGTTCTCATCACTCGTGCTTGATTTTAAATGATAAAGTTCATACAGCGTATCCCTACTTTTCCTAATTCCTTTAGTGGCCCAATCACTAAATTCCAGTTTACTGTTTACTTTAATTTTTTTAATAGGACATGATTTATTAAATTCATTGCAAATACTAGACAATAAACCATTATACAAGACATTGGGGTCATTACTACTATAAATCTCACTATTTAGTTTCTCTTCCAAATTATTTTTAAAATTATTCAGTCTTACCTTTGTAGTAGGTCTAATTTCTTTAATTACCTTAGAAATTTTCAATTTGTAGGGCAATTCAACAACCTGAGCCATATGATCAGAACGGACACCACTTATAATTGATTTACCTAATATACTACAATTACTTACTATATTATCTATGCAAGTAGACGAAGTGGCGGTTGACCGTGTTGGCTCATTAAACAACAAATCTAAGTTATATGATTTAAGCAAAGCAACTTTTCTATATCATCGGTATCTGATAAGTCAGTTATTCTTATAATATTAATAAAGCTATACTTACAGGAATCTTGCTAGTTCTAAGGAACTCGAGCAACGCCTCTAGAGAGCCCAAAGTGGAAGCTTGAACGTACACGCCGCGCTCGGTCAGCTTTATTGAAGACAGAGCGGATTTCAGCTCGCGAGCCACTTCCTCCCTGAAATTATATGTATTGTTTAATCCCCCGAGTATGGAATGTCAATAGGCTAGAGTCCTGAAATATTCTATTTAAACCGTCATTTAAATTATCAAAAAATATTAGACACGTATTTTTTCTTTTGTCAATCAAACTAAAAATTACGAAGATATGGTGTGTTGACTTTTCGCGTGACGTCAGGCTATAGTACACTTTTCACTAACAAGTGACGTCACGCGCGCCACTCCCGAACTTTGACGCAATTATCTATATCATTTTGTATTGATTTGCTAAAGCAAAAAATACGTGTCCAATATTTTTTGATAATCTACCTGACGGGCTAATTAGATTTATTTTTTACCCAGCACGATATATCTATGAATATTCAAACGGCTCACGCTCCGCACATGGTAATGTCGTTTACGCTATCACTCTACTAATATTCTATATCAATGGCAGCTGCTCAAGCACTATATTGTGGAAGTTTTTTTAAATCGTTAATTTAATTTAATTATAATGAAGTGGCATACACTTAATAACTTACTTCATAATGTCGACTTCATCTGGTTTCTGAGCCACAAGTAAATTAAGACCTGCAATGGCTTTCTCCAACTCTTTAGCTGCTATCTTCACTCCCTGAGCTCCTATTACTTCTTTGTGCTCGATATATGCGTTCTGTATTACAAATTAGATAGTTTAATTTCCTATAATGTAATATTTTAAATTTTGTATATTGACTTTTACTGCGTGATATTTTTTCTAATTGCTAAAAGTGTGATACACTAGAAACCTACATACTTATTTTTTCAATTAAAGCAAAAAGTAAGAAAGGAGTTTGAAGACTGGCTTATTTTACGGCCGCCATTTTGTATTTTTTTTGCAAATGGCGGCGCACAAGAAAACCTACTACCTAACTAGACTAAACCTACCTAGTATACATCATTTTTTTTTATACCACTAACTTGGCAAACAAGCATACGGCCCGCCTGATGCAAAGCGGTATAATAATGCGGAAGAGTTGTTTTTTGTTTGTTGTAAATGGGCTAATCTCTGGAACTACCAGTCGAATTCGAAAAAATCTTTCACTAATAGGAAGCTTCATACTTAATAACACAGCAAACATCGCTATATGGAAATAACCACTAATAATATTATAACATCTATTGTTAACTAACAGCTCCTGGAAATTATCAGAATATGATAAAATATTAGCAAGATTCTAGCTCGCTCTCGCTTGCTCATTACGCGCCACAAATTGGTTGAGGTGAAAGAGCAATACTCTTTAGCCGCACGACATCCATGCCATCATGAAGTTTTACAAAGTTAATTTGATATAAGTAAGAACAAATCAATATGAACTCTATAGCACTTACAATAAGGATCAAAATTGAAATCTCACCTTAACCCGCAACTCCTTCATAGGCTGCGGCATGAGTAGGGATCGTATTTGTGTAACGATGGGTCCGTCTGTGCCCGCTAGTATCATTGTATCGCCTTCATGAAGTGTGCCGTTGATCAGGATCGTGTCTATGGTCGTACCCAGACCGGGGATTGCTTTCACCTGTCAAATACATTTTGAATTTATAGATTTTCAACCATGGTGTTTGTCATTGACCATTATTTTACGATGGTAGGTGATGATGTGGATGAAGGTGGGAGACATACCCCCCTTGTTAACTACTGAGATTTTCTATAGTGGCCACCTTCACCAACCTCTCGGTCATAAAAGACGGCACACTATACCAGGCAACCCCTTACGAGGCGTCTGGGACCATCTGCGGTAGGTCACGCCGCCAGAGTACTCGCCCCTGGTACTCAAGAGAAAATGTGAGTCGCACCGTGATCACTCACTACCATCTGTCCAGAATGGTACCGGAGCTGTAAAGCCGCTCACAACACGCACCCCAACATGAAAAACATCACGTTTAATTGCTATTTCATTATCGTTTTGTTAATCCGATGATATTTTACACTGGCCATGATTCTGTTGTTTGCAACTAAACTAATTTTAGTATCACTATGTCTCTTTCTAACAAAGAACATAAGAAAAGGATGGAAGATATTTAGTCCTGTCAAGTTAGTCCAAAGCTTGTTTTCAATATAAATTTATTCGCCATCTATAGCGGTTACGTCTAAATACCTGCAAATGAAGACGGCAAAGACTAATTTGACAGCTTTAAATATGTTCTATACTTTTTCAATAATGTTTGTAAGAAAGAGATGTGATGTGACTAAAATTAGTTTAGTGCGATTTCGAGAATCGCACCACTGTCTAGTCTAACTTAAAACTAAATACATAGAAACCCGCAAAAAAATTACAATTCACCAGAATCATCATCACAAATGGTGCATTCAGACAGTAGTTGCTTCTCGTCTATGTTACTTACCTCGAGCACGGTGGCTAACAGTTGGTTGGAGAATACGAGTCGTTTATGCAGCGGTCCCTCGCAGGCCTGAACGATCATGGCGAGCAAGTTGCCCATGCCCTCTCCGGTCACAGCTGAAGTGGGCACTAACGACACGTATGTGCGGGGGTCTGGGTTGTCGAAGAACAGTGCTGCGTTTAGACCCTGTGGATGGAAAGTGGTTCAAGTGGGCCTTGGCGCCGTAAGGATGCATTGCTGTTTGGTGTACGGTAAAACTCGAATGAGTTTATGTTACATCTTAATAATGTAACTTAATAGTTTTTAAGCTATAAATAAATATAGCTATAGTTATTGGTAAAACATAACATACCTCTCAGGACTTTTATTCTATGACTTTTAATATTCATCAGATTTTAAATAATAATATTTTTTATTTAGGAAAATAGTGCATAGATCTTACAAACAAAATAAATAACTTAATTATCCAAAAAGCAAATGCAAAATAACAAATTTAATTAATCATCGGACTTACATACAAAAGTAAAAATATTTAAATTCAATGCTCTACGCTCTAAATGTTAAGAACTCTATGCGTAGCAAAAGATTGAGTGACAGTACATGGGAGGCATAGGTACAACAAAATAAAGAATTGTTTGTTAGATGGAACAACGAAATCTAGAAGTTTGTTTTTGGTAAATGTATATAATGTTTTGTAATAATTTGACTGTTTTACAAAAACCTTAAACCGACTTCAAAGTACACTAAGAAGTAATCAAGTCTTGATCTGATGACAATGGGACCAAACGGGAAGCGTACCCTTTCAAATAAAAAAAGAATTTTCCAAATCGGTTAATAAATGACGGAGTTATGAGGTAACAATAAATATAAAAAAAAAGTACATTGGAATTGAGAACCTCCTCCTTTTTTTGAAGTCGGTTAAAAAGTCATAGAACATAAGTTATTAACCGACTTTGTTGATGATTACAGTCCTGCAAGGTAGTGTTTTAACAATAACCCTGTATAGTAACACAAAAATATGGTTCATTAAAGCATTTCAGTTTTATTATATTAGTTAATTTTTTTCAAATCTTTATTTCGTAATAAAATATTTTAGTTTATTTCAAAAACTGAATTGAATGCACAGCCTTACTATAAAATTAATTAATTACCTGTTCAGAGAACTGTAACATAACATCCTTGCATCTCTTCTCAAACTCCAACTGTGTGTTGGGTTGTTGCAACTTCAGTATATCACGGACGTCCTTACGTTGGGCGCTCTGCCAGTCGTACAGACGATCTATCTTGTTCAGTGCCACTATGAACGGAGTCTTCTTCTGTTTTAGCATGTTTATAGACTCAATAGTCTGAGGCTCTAGACCGTGCATAATGTCTACTACCTGAAAGTAAAATATAAAATGATTGAGATATGTTTAATGGAGTTTAAAAGAATGTCTTAACCAAAGCAGTCTTGCTAGTTTAAGATAGTAAGTTGTTTTTCGGAAGGTCGATACCGCGTCCGAATGCTCCAAACTCACTTACAAACTCCGGTCGTAGCTACATGACGTTTTTGGAAGCTCGCTGCAGCGACTGAACGCTAAAATCAAATGCAGCATGACGCGAACAAGATGCAACCGCAAAAACGATGATGGCTGATGTCATAACTATTGCCTGTGCTATGGCCCTAAGTAAAGATGGATTTGGAAGAGTTATCATACCATAATTTCGGTTTTAAATAATGTAATGTGTTTAAGAAAGGTATAGTGTAGCGTTTATTCGCTCAAATAGTAGCTCGACTGGGGAATTCCTCCACCTTACAGAATACCGAAGCCAAATAACTTTATGCTGTATTCATGCGCGTGAGTAAGATCGCCAGAGCTCATTGGGGAGGGGGGAAGAATCGGTAACGCATGAGTAATGTTCCGTATGTTGCAAGCAGCATATGGCTATGTTAACCGCTTACCATCAGGCGGACCGTATTCTTCTTGGTTGTATATAAAAAAAGATAAGTGTAACACTTACAAGAATAGCAATATCGCATAGTGAAGATCCTCTATTCCTCAAATTACTGAAGGACTCGTGGCCGGGCGTGTCGATAATCAGCAGTCCAGGCAACTTGAAAGCTATTTCACTCACCTTGAAAAGAGAAGAATAATTAATAAATATATGTTGAAGAAATCCCTCATTGATAAATCGGCATTAAAATTTTTTTTTTCTCTTCTCCGGGCGGAAAGCGTCAACTTTTGTCCCGCTGCGCTAAACGAAAATGCCGCTTTCCGCCTTCGTCGAGGAGAAAAATAGTATACACACCTTGGGCAGGTTTTTGGCGACAGATTTTAAACTTGAGGGTGGTAGCCAGCCAGGTTCTTTGTAGTACCCTATTACCATGCTATGGTTTCCTCACGATGTTATCCTTCACCGAAAGCTCAATCTGATTGTAGGATTGGAACCCGGGTCCTTCAGCTCGGCATCCGACGTTACTACCACTGAGCTATCATCGCCTTAAAAAACTTGCAGAGTGTTGTGTTGCGTTGCATTTTCGTTTTTATTTTCATAAATTTGTGTATTTTGAGTTTTATTGCATTTTATAATTAGTGGTAATTTATCCAATGAAGATCAATCCATGTGCACCAGTGAAGTGAAATGAAATGAATTATCTGTATCGTGACATTTCAAGTTGTTTGAAAAAGTCCGTGAAGAATTTTAGTACAGTGACCACCATTGTAGTAAAACATGACTTTCATGGACGGTGACTGACTGAGGACTTTGTAAAAGTGATTTATTGTGACTGGAAATTATAATATAACTCGACAGTGGCAGAAATAAGTCCTAATTTGGATTTGGTTGCCAAACTTAAAATTAACAAGAAGAAAAAAATAACACTTACAGCCTTGACATGCTTAGTCTGCTCCTTTATATTCTCAATGGGCACATTGGTAGCGCCGATCTGCTGCGTGATGCCGCCCGCCTCGCCATCCTGCACGTTGGTACGACGCAGTTTGTCCAAGATCTTAGTCTTGCCAGTATCTACGTGCCCTAGTACGCACACTACTGCCGCGCGAAGTGGATTACCGGCTTTGTTCGCTTCGTTTTCTTCGCGGCGTTTCTGGTGATTTAAATAATCATTATTTTTGTGTCAAGAATCTGGAATATGACTATTACCTACTTATGAATCCTCAAAGAATTTGGTAATGGTTTTAAATTGTATGAAACCATCACAAACAGATGTACAACAGTTTATTGATTAAAAGCAATTGATTAGCTTTATATGTAATTTTCAGAAGACGTAACATGAAAATAATTTTTATTCATTGCTTTTTGCCTGAAATCATAAACAATCTTAGTTAACCTCACCTCTAATCTCTTCAAAACAAGTTCTCTCTTCTTCTGTGCATCAGTCATTTGATCGTCTTCCGAGTCTTCCTCAGAACTTGAGTCTTCATCAGAACTTTCATCATCTTCATCTGAACTCTCGTCTTCGTCCACTTTCTAGAAGGAATAGAACAATTTTAAGAATGTCCCATGGGATGCCATAATCAATTATTAGTAATATTCCAAGAGCAATTTTTTTACCTGTTTAGATTTATCTTGGGCAGGCCTTTTAACTTCTTTGACTGGAGTTACCAATGTTTCCGGCTTTGGAGCTGGTTCTGGTTCTGGCTCCTCCTCAGAAGACTCGGCGTCCCATGCATCCTTCACTGAATCATCATCAGATTCCTTCTTCTCATCTGGTTTTTGGGGCTCCTCCTATTAATATTTATAACAATATAATTTAAACCTTTACAACATTGGAGTTGAATTAGGAGAAACAAACTTGTATTTACCTTTTTATCAACAATCTCCAATTCAATCTTATTTTCTTCAGATGGTGTTGCCGGAGCTTCTTGAGACACTTGGCTCTTTAACCTGCCAGGTTTAACCCTAGTCCCAGGCCTTGCAGGTTTCTTTTCAGCTGATCCAATCTCAACACCCCGAGCCTTCAAGGACTCTAATAATGCTTGAGCCCTCGCTTTCTCTGCCTTCTGCTTAGGAGTCAATAATTTACCTTCAGCCTTAAGTCTTTCTTTTCTCTCCTTTTCCTTTTGCTTTTTCCTTTCTTTACGTTCCTTTTCTAATCTAATTGCTTCTAAGCGCTGCAGTTCACGCTCCTCTTCCTGTTTTATCCTTTCTTCTTCTTCTTTTTTCATACGCTCTTCTTCTTCTTTAACCTTTTTTAGGGCTTCTTGCATAGCAGCAATGGTTTTCTTTGTAGGTCCTTTCTTACCTTTGTCATCTTTATCAGCCTTATCTCCCTTTTTCTTTTTCTTTCCCTCTGTAGGAGCATCACCTTCTGTGTCCTTTTCTTCAGAAGGAGCTTTAGCCTCCTCTGTAGTTTCTTTTTCCTCAGGTTTACTTTCAACTACTTCAGGAGCTTTGACTTTCGGTTTGGGCTCATCTTTTTTACCCTCTTGTTCCTTTTCTTTCTTCTTAGCTTCTAGTTTTTTTAGCTTTTCCCTTTCTTTTTTTTCCTTTTTCTTTTGAGCAGCTGTTTTCATACCTCCTTCGTTTTCATTCTCATTATCGCTTCCATCTTTATCCTCTTCTTCTTTTTCCTCTTTTGGCTCATCCTTCTTACTCTTCTTCTTTGATTTTGATTTTTCTTCAACCTTATCTTGAGTTTGTTCTACTTCAGGCACAGGGGCAGGTGCAGGTGTAGGTTCTGCCTTAACTCCAGAATATTCCATTTCTAGTTCAGCTAGTACTTTTTCAAGATCATCATCACTATCATCCTTCTTTCGTTTTGCCTTTTTTCCTTTCTTACCAGCTGGTTCTTTCTTTTCTTGGCCAGGTTTCTTTTGAGGTTTAACTTCTGACTTTTCTTCATCTGACGATGGTGGTGCTTCTGGTGGTGAATCTTCATTGTCTTCTATTTCTAAGAGAGAGAAAGCACTCTTTTTTTCTTCTTTCTTTTTATTTTTCTTAGGTTTCTTCTCTGGCTCATCATCTGACTCATCTATATGATAAAAAATTGCACAATATTGAAAAGAATCAGCGAGCAACTTGAGGCATTTAAAATATTTTTAGATCCCCAGGATAAAAATGCTACATTCTATGCCATGCCGGCAAATCGCGACCAAAACCATTATGTTGTTGTTATTTCAAGTATATTAATATGTTGCTGGTAATGTTATATCAACATTGGAAGTGATTCAAAACTCTCTGAAATGTTTTATTTTTTTGTACAAATCAATGTATGGATCTCACCATGATTTTTAAAATGGCTAAAATAATGTGTTATGAACTGATTTGAACATTAATCAATATAGATAGATAGATAACTCTTTATTGTCCACCAAAAAACAAATACAATAAAAAGAGAACAAAAGTATAATATAGTTAGTTCCTCAAAGAATATACACATTCCAGCTGTATATTGAAACACAGTTATTTACTAGTTAAGTGACAAGACTGCACCATAAACTGTTTAACGGATTGACTGTAAAAGGTGAGTGATTTGTATAGATTATTAGTTTATCTAACCATTTTAATAATGATTTATATAATTACTGGTGTGTGAAATAAGATTTTCTTGATTATAAACACATGTGTACTTTGAGTCATAAGTATGTGTTTATATTCAAGGAATTCTAATTTCACACATCAGTAAGTATATTAATTATTACTAAAACGGTTAGATAAAGTAATATTCTACACAAATAAGTCACCTTTTACAGGAATTCCATTAGTTTATCACACCTACACTTTAATTTTCGGTGAGACTCAGAGTGAGAAAACTCATTTATTTTTTTTTGTTTTGGTCATAATATAATTCTACCTATTCACGGGTGTAACAAAAACATAAAATACGAGCGGTAATTTGAGACGTAAACAAGGCGATCCGCGCGTATCGTCAAACAGTCTAAGGTTGTCAGATAATAATAAATCCGCGCAGATCGTCAAACAGTCAACAGGTTAAATGATTAACGTACCTTTAAAAAAATATTACCTTAAAAAATTATTTAAATAAAATATACAAACCTATACTATTGACATCATTCTTATTTTTTTGAGACTTGCTTGAAATTGAAACATTTTTTATGTTCTTTGTGACTTCCTTGACATCCTCATCTACTGATTTCTTATGTTTAGATTTAGCTTTTGGCTTTTCATCTTCGCTTTCATCTGATTCCCTAGAAAAAGTTGCAATTTAATAAAAACTATACTTAGCCCTTTCGCACCTGAATAATACGATAGGGAGTTCATTTTTTTAAAATTCTACAACGTAGTCTACACACCTGGATGTCACGAACGTGCTATGCACTTTCTAGAAGTTGTGTAAATGGTATATTTTCTAAATATGTTTTCCCATGATACTTACCATACATAATAAGATTTTATAGAAAAGAAAAAGATTTGGAGGGAAAAATCTCAGGTGCGAAAGGGTTAGAGAGCCATTTCATATAGCAATTTAGGTCAAAGTATACCTATTGATAAAATATTATTAGTATATTATACACTAAAACTTGAGTCTATAAATTTTATCATTGTACCTATTATATGCAACAGAAATAGCATGATTAAATGGAAATCCTGTTTTATGGTCCTAGAGATATCACCACATAGGCACTACTTACTAACACAAAAATTACCCAGAAAACTAAAATGAGTAAATGCCAACTTATCACCTGTGTGACACAATGTTTAAATATACTTAGAACTTAGTAAAACAACATTTAGCATTAAATTTCCTTGCTAATTTTATCATTACAGCTAACCTAAAAACTACTCACTTCTTCCCTTTCTGCACCGGCTTTACAGTATCAACACTAGTACTTTCCACATCACTGTCGCTGAAATGTAAGAACTATTATTAGTAACAGTGCAAAAATAGGCTAATAGTAATGAAAACATATGGTATTGAATAAACCTACCCCTCGTCCGCAGTTGGATTCTTTTTACCCTTTTTAGCTTTCCCCATTGTATCAGTAAGCTATATTAAGTCACGATGCCTGTAATATAGTGATCTGTGTTCGTATATTTTGCGATTTCTATCATGTGAAACGTGATCAATGCACAAAACTTTCTTGAAGCCGAAAAATTAAATACGATCAAGTCAGTAGTCGTGTCCGTCGTCTTCACCCGTAGTGATGAGCTTGAGTTTAGGTTTTGCGATAGCGATTCGACTTTAATCGAAGATCGATTTTAGAAAGGGACGTACTTCGATATTTTAAATCGATTTTTTGAGATACAGATCGATCTTTTGATCGTCATGTAATGAACAGATCGAGAATCGATTTTATAGAAACCATCTATTCCATTTCGATTTTATTATTTTACATAAACCTGCCAAATCATATCATCGCTCTGCCATCAGGCGACACGATTGTTATTTTTGGCTGAATATGTATAGTATAAAATTACTTTACCTCTTTGTCACTTCAGGGTAAATATACTACGATCTTGTTATTTTTAGTTGAATATGTATGGTATACAATTCCTATACCCCTATGTGACTTCAGGGTAAATATACTGTGATAGTGTAGCCTGCGGCGCGGCGTAGACAGGCTTATTGCATATAAAGGTTGTTACTATATACTCAAAGCAACGGTTGAACGTTTACTAACGATGACGATTGTCGATAACCATCTTGTCTCGGGGGGCTGTGCATAAATTATGTTTGCATTTATGTCAACTTAAAGAAAAATAAATAGAAGATGTTGGATGAAGAAATTATTTTTTCCTGAATCTACTGTTTTATTTTTAAAACAACGGCAGCACTGTGGACGACAGACAAGTAGAGGTCTTTTTGGCGGGAACTTGCAGAGTGACGTTGCGTTTTCATTTTTATTTTCATAAATTCGTGTATTTTGAGTTTTGTTGCATTATCGGTGGTATTTTATCCAATAAAGATCAATTCATGTGCACCAGTGAAGTGAAATGAAATGATTTATGTGTATCGTGACTTTACAAGTTGTCTCAAAAAGTCCGTGAAAAGTTTTAGTACAATGACCACCATTGTACTAAAACATGACTGGACGGTGACTGATAATGCGGACTATGTGAAAGTTAATGTGCGGACTATATTTTAATATTATAAATAAAATGTATGCGACTAAAGGACTTGATTTCCATGGTCATGAACAAATAAAAAAAAAACAGACAAGCAGCGTTGCCATCAGGGTACGCACTAGTACGCATTGCGTACTATTTCGTTAGGTAGCGTTCTCAGGTACTCTGTCAATTTGCGTATTATTTTACTGTCAAGCCAAAAACAAAAAAAAAACAAAATAAAATAATAAATAATTTTTATTTCTGTCAAGCAAGTTTCCGCATAAAATTAGCACGAGCGACCCCGGAGTGTTTTTTTTAATGCCATGTTCCAATTCCAAGTTTTGTTTTATTCATCATTGTTATTAATTTTAATTTTGGCAACAAAATCTAAATTAGGTCAAATGTATGGTGTCGATTTATATTATAATTTCCAGTCACAATAATTATCACTTTCACAGTCTTCAGTCAGTCACCGCTCATAAAAGTCATGTTTTATTACAATAGTGGTCATTGTACTAAAACTCTTCACGGACTTTTTGAGACAACTGGAAAAGTCATGACACACATGATTGATCTTTTTGGATAAAACAAAATACCACAGATAATATGCAATAAAACTCAAAATACACGAATTTATGAAAATAAAAATGAAAATGCAACGTCACTGCAAGTTCCCGCCAAAAAGTCATGATTCTGTGTTATTGTTTGTGGTTTCGCTGATTTAATTTTGTTCTTTTGTAGTTCCTTCAAGTTCAGTGCGCAAATGGCACTTAAAAAATACAGTGAAAAACTTACTTTAAATGAGAAAGTACATGAATAATTTTTTATTCACTGTGTACTCATAAGTTAAGTTTCGTACTATTTTTAAGTTTTGTGCGTATCTTATCGTGAAGTCACTATGGCAACGCTGGAGACAAGTAGAAATGTGACAGGCGACAGCAGCGAGTAAAATTTTTAGTAAATTATTTTTTTTGATTTACAAAATGTACAAAGGATTCACGCGAATATTGGCATTAACTTGTACAGATAAATTACAACCATGTGTTTCTCCATTCCTCAGGAGTAATTTGTTATGTACCCGTAAAGGTAAAGTTGGTATAGGTTATATTTTCATGAGAACGAAGAAGCACGATCGTGGAAATCCATCGGCTTTATTCGTTCCGGTGCCGGTAAAGCCGAATCCTGATGACATAAACATTGGAGAAGAATTCACGGGACGCTTGAAGAAACAGGACCTACTGAAAATTCTCAATAAGTTTTATCAGAAACCAGAGGTTAGAGTACTAGCCTCCGAGAATGGACTCGATGATCAGTTATTGCATCAAGCTTTTTTATCATTTAGAAGACATTGTCTAGAACACGATTTGCCGCCAGATTTACATATAACAATCAGTGATATATTGCAAGGTAAATAATGTTTGTTTTGTTATCTAGATATTTATTACTAGTTGGCTCCCTAGAATTTTACCCGCGCTGTCGAAGTACCTATCTATCTTAGGTTTTACTGGATTCCAAATTTCATGATTGGTTTGTCACTGT
Organism: Polyploca ridens; assembly: GCA_951394255.1. Taxonomy (NCBI): domain Eukaryota; kingdom Metazoa; phylum Arthropoda; class Insecta; order Lepidoptera; family Drepanidae; genus Polyploca; species Polyploca ridens. Next base: position 5,924,509 of record OX596249.1, read on the forward strand.
GGCATCAAGAAGTAACAAACATACAAAGTCATACACACTCACTTTGACATTCATAATATTAGGTGCGTTCGAATTGGGGTATGGTAGCAAAAATAACAGTCAAAAATGCTAAAAACAATCACATGTGGCGCTTGATTTGGAATGTTGTGGGCGAAATTGTTGTTTTGAACTGTTTTCGTTCACCATTTGTATTGCTTGGAAACAGTTAAAAACAACATCGTGAACTGCAAATTTTGACCCACCTCCGAGGCAGGGTTGTTTGTGATCATATTTTGACATCTTTGAATCTGACAGATAAGTTTTAGCTGATAATTGAAACGCACCTATTATATACCCAAATTAATGGAATTAATGAAACCATCAGTATTAAATCTGTATTAATATAGGATAGAAGGGCCTATATTGAATAAACAATTTTCGAATTTTATAATGTTAGATTTCATCTATTTCTGTTAAGCAGTTACAGTATGAATTGAATTAAACATCCATATTTCCTCTGTGATGATTCAGGTGCTGGACATGTTGATGATCTGTTCCCATACTTCCTCCGACATGCAAGACTGGCATTTCCACATCTAGATTGTTTAGATGACTTGAAAAAAATATCAGATCTGAGAACACCAGCAAATTGGTAAGTTTGATTGCACAAAATATTTATTCATCCACTTAAAAATTAAGAAGCTGTACATTAAATTCTTTATATGAGTACTGATAACACTAACAAAGTTGTTTATTTTTTTTACTTTAGTTTGTAACATTCAGATGTGTCATTTAAGTATATTGATTATCTCTAAGCCTGACCCGTTCTATATTTATTCAATAACAAATATGCAGTCACTTTTATATGCATATCAATCATTGAAATCTAATTGACATCTCTGAGTATGGCAGTGAGCCATAATATTCAGGAATCAAACAGTGCTTAGTTTATGCCATTCAAGGTTATTTAAAAATACTGTTTAATTGCATGTTGATATCATTTCCTTGAATTAGCACTCTTATCTTATATCACACACTATTCCATTGTCAGGTACCCAGAAGCGAGGAGTATGAATAGAAAGATTATCTTCCATGCCGGTCCAACAAACTCTGGTAAAACTTATCATGCAATGGAAAGGTTTTTGAAGGCAAAGTCTGGGGTTTACTGTGGCCCTCTGAAGTTGTTAGCTACTGAAATATATCACAAGTCAAATAAAATTGTGAGTATTGAATACAAAAAACTTGTACCTCACAAATCCTTTTAAAAGAGTGTATACTTAATTATGCCGGCTTTACAAAAACTAATGTGTGCGTGCCAGCTTTTACGTACAGCGTGGTGGCCGACTTGAGCGACAGCGTTATTTGTTAGCGAGAATATATCCGTTTTTTTTTAAATCCTTAATTTATGACTCAATTCATTCATATAATTTTTAGGGTACACCATGTGACCTTATCACAGGTGAAGAGAGGAGGCATGCTTCAACATATGAGACACTAACAACAAATACAGAAGACTTAGAAACTACATCGGACTCTGAACCTTTGCTTCTAGAAGATGTGGAACAGAATGCGTCAAAGCACATAGCCTGTACTGTTGAGATGACATCACTAAATAATAATTGTAGGTTTTTTACACTTTAGAAATATTTATTAAATGGATTGCAATGATAGATCAGCGGTAGTGATGTTTAATGCTCTGACAGGGGTTATAGGTCAAATGCTACAAACGGTTCTTTTGGTGAAGGAGAACATTGTGAGGAAATCATTTTCCTGACAAAACATACACAAATAGTTATTTGTTATGCAAGGCTGCAAAGTTGTTTATGGCTTGAGTACTTGTATTGAAACCTGAGGAAGCGAAGGGTTCTAGGAATCAAATAAAGAATCTTAAGGTGGCCCTCTGTGGCCGGCGCAACTTCAACGCAAGCATAGTCTAAAAGCTTGTTGTTTCATCCAACGAAATGTTTGACTGCGAAAAAAGAGAGACAGCATCAGGGCCGTCGGTTATCAGTCGGTAAATTCCGCTTATCACTCGCGGCCGCTTCGCTAGGTCGTCATTCATGATTTCGCATTCATAAAACTTGTTCCAGGAGTATACTTCTTGTGAAAAAATATAACTTGTTTGTGAAAAAAAAGTTAGTTATTTAGAATCTCCAATACATTTGCAAGCCTGGTATCTAAATGTTTTCTTTACTTTTACAATTTATAGGTACATTAGATATGGCCAAAGTTCAGGCAAAAACGCTGTTTTTCGGAGGCTTTGACTGAATTTGTTTCACACTTTTTTTTAATTACGCCTAGATACACGGCTAGATATAGCGCACAAGATACTAATTTGTTCAAAACATCTAACGAAAAATGTTTAACAACGCCATAATAAGTACAGAGGTTTTGTATGAAAAGTATGACGAATTGAGTCCTCTTAAGTGATCCTGATTTCAAATAATTAACAAAACCTTTGCGAGCTTGTGAGCTGTTTTTTTTTCTATTTGTGACATATCTTGTACCCAAGGCCGTTTTTACACGAGATTATAACGACACCGTAAAAATGTCGCAGGAATCTATTCAGTAATGCGCTATGCCTGTAGTTAAATAATTCCATGCTAATTGGGCTCATAAAATGTTTTTTTTTTTTTCAGATGAAGTAGCAATTATAGATGAAATTCAAATGATTGGAGATAGAGGCAGAGGTTGGGCGTGGACAAGAGCTATATTAGGTAAAACGCTTAAATGTGCTCTGAGGCAACCTATTTAAAATCGGTCACCAATTTTTGCCCATCTACAGCAAATATTAATGCTTCCCTCATTTTTAAAATGTTTATATCTTCAGGTTTACAAGCAGATGAGATACATTTATGCGGAGAGGCAGGAGCTATTAATCTCATAGAGGAAATATGCAATATAACTGGTGAAGAAATGGAGGTGAGCAATTATTTTGTGTCTCTTTTGTCTATCTATAGATTTCATTTTCTTTTTCACTGGGTTTGATCGCAATCTCACCACGGTAAGTGATGATGTGGCTGAAGGTGGTAAGCACACAAAGCCTAGAAGGAACTGGGTCTCACGTGCAGCTCGTGGAACACCGATAGGTACTTAGGGACAGATTTTCAACTTGAGGGTGGTAGCCAGCCAGGTGGGTACTACAAAGTAACCTACCACCATGCTATGGCTTCCTCACGATGTTTTCCTTCACCGAAAGCTCAAGTTCATTGTAGGATTCGATCTCGGGACCGTCTCGGAATCTGACGTCACTACCACTGAGCTATCATCGCCTCATTTATCAAATCCGCGATGAATAAATTTAGTTTCCGAAAGTAGAATGTTAATATTTTCTTACAAACAAATATTTTGACAGGTACGTACATACAAAAGGTTGACCGAGCTAAAAGTGGAGGACTCGTCACTGAGTACGTTAGACAACGTGCGGCCCGGCGACTGTATAGTGTGTTTCAATAAGAACGATATTTACAGTGTAAGTCGAGCCATAGAACAGAGGTCAGTCCCGTGTCAGGCAGGTATCCAATCATTATACCGTCTTGTCTAATTTTTAGCTGTTATGCTAATTTGAAAACTGTCATTGAAACATAAGGTTGAATTTTGTGTGTCTTCGTTATGTTGGTGAAAATTCTTTTTAGTCCGTCATTTACATTATCAAAAAATATTTTACACGTATTTTTTCATTTGTCAATAAAACAAAACATTACGAAGATATCGTGTATTGAAGTTCCGTCACGTCATCGTACACTTTCACAAACAAATGACGTCACAAGCCCCCACTCCTGAACTTTGTCGCGCATCCAATATTTTTTGAAAACCTAACTGACAGATTAATATGATTTTTTTTTTCAACACACTCGCTCGTAAAGTGACATTTATTGCAAAATACAAGTCTGTTTTTTTCCTCACAAGTGCGTTGAAAAACGTCGTATGACACGCGTGTGCATTGATTATTAAACTCTCGGCTCCCTTATCGCCTGGAGTGTTAATAACCAACTTTGCACACATGTATCATAAAATGCTATTGTACCCAGGCCAAATACCTATTATAACTCTTCAACTCTTTACTTAGAATAACTTTAAATCTTTATTTAAATATTTTTACCGTCATGTAATCATTATCCCTGGCAAAAAACATAAATAAAACTTCTAAAATGTTAACATTTTCTTTTGTTTTAGGGGTCATGAAGTAGCAGTTATATACGGAAGCTTACCGCCAGGAACTAAATTGGCACAGGCTAACAAATTCAATGACCCGGAAAGTTCATGTAAAGTTATGGTGGCCACAGATGCTATAGGGCTTGGAATCAATTTGTAAGTATATATAAAAACTTGTACCCCTTTTAAAGCAAATTGCGCACACGGAGGAATGTGAGATTTTAAGTAGTTAAAGTTTATACGGAGAAGGAGTTCAGAAAGCAAATTTTTTATTTATTTATTTACACTTCAAAATATGAATTACGGTTGAATTTCAACCAATGGGCGATCACTGGTTCTTATAAATAATATTATATCTTTTCACCAAATACCTGGCTATAATACTCTTATCATAGTTGTATATCGAAGAAAGTCTTGTTAGTGCTTTTTAGAATTATTGACCTACTTGAAACTGTGGAGTGGGAACAACTGCCGACAAACTGTTTCTTATTTTGCCAGAAACCTTATGTAAATTATGTGAATTTATATTCTTTTGCCGAAAATTAGCTTATTTTGTCTTTCATATTACCCGTGTCAAGTGTTCATTAAGTTAATTATTAACGTTTTATTGTTATTTCTATGCAGGAGTATACGGAGGATAATTTTCTATTCACTAATAAAGCCAGTCATCAATGTAGACGGGGATAAAGAAATGGATGTCATTAGTATATCACAAGCGTTGCAGATTGCAGGTAAAGAAAATAGTTTTTTGATAATTTTATTTCAATGATGCTGATTCTCACTATATCTCTTTCTAACAAAGAACATAAGAAAAGGATGTAAGAAATCACCACTCATCGATATTTAGGCTATGGCAATAAGCGTCATTCCAACCTTTTTGATGAATAAAAAGTACATTTTCAGGGAGGGCCGGTCGCTACGGAAGCGCATGGGAAACTGGCTATGTCACTACCTTCAAGTCGGAAGACTTGGCGACACTAAAGACTTTACTATCAAAACCACCGGATCCAGTCACTCAAGCGGGCTTGCATCCGACTGCGGAACAAATGGAATTGTACGCCTATCATCTACCTCATGCTAGTCTTAGCAGCCTTATGGTGAGTGAAATAAGGGTAATTTTTAGGGATTGATGACAAAACTATTCGCCTCTACGATAGCCAATTACCATCAGGTTAACTACATGCTTTTCTGCTTTCTGACAAAAATAAATACTCTTAGTGTGGATTCTACCAAATGTCATGTAAACCCGATTTACTCCTGGAATATTTTACTCTTTCAACTAAGGCGGTTAACACACTGCCACGCACCACGCAGCGTAGCGCGTGAATGCGTGTTTTAACGTTGCTTGTAAGTATCTCCGTTTGTATAGAAAAGACGCACAGTCCAACACAAAAAATGCATCTACGCGCGTTCATACAGATCGCGCGCCTACATGCGTCTCGGCCCGCAGATACGCGCGTGGTTGCGGGCCGAGACGCAAGGTATGGCACACCGAGTCTCGTAGTGCGTGATTTTGTTTGAGTCAGAGCTGCCGTGAATCCACAAAACGCAACTACGCGCGTGAGTGCGAAAAAACCCGCACGATGATGCAGATCTGCACTCCCGCAAGTACGCGTGTAGGTACGTGGCAGTGTGATAATCGCCTTAGCGCCTTTGCACATTATAAGAAAATTATATAGTTTAAGTATGGGCGTGTCTGATCAGACATTTCTTGTAATATGCACGGTCTCATATAACCACCAAATCGAGTGAATCTCTTATAAGACATGTCTGATAAGACACAAGACATTTTTCTTATAATGTGCAAAGGGGCTTACCACTAAACCACTCTTGGTTCTCACGTAAAAAGAGAAATTTCGTCAATTTTATTTAGCTGGTGAACTTTCATTGTCGAAGATTGTCAACTGACCATTTTGATCGTGTTAAGCGCAAGCCACACTCGTAGTATGGGACGTGGACGCTTTTTGCTGAAGCAAATTTAACCTTAGCGTTCTTTTAATTCGATACAAACAACCTGCGACGGCAGAGGACGTAAGACATGCGATCTTATATACTTTTAAATCCTGCTGGGCCTTACGTCCCCGTATTATTTTGTAATTTTCTAAAACATAGTATGTTATCAACAGGACATATTCGTACACCTATGCACGGTGGACGATTCCCTCTACTTCATGTGCAACACGGAAGGGTTCAAGTTCCTCGCAGAAATGATCCAGCACGTGCCGCTGCCGTTACGAGCTAGATATGTCTTCTGTTGTGCACCTATTAATAATAAACTACCTTTTGTTTGCGCTACATTCCTCAAGGTAAGAAAATATTACTGGTATATCTAGTTTTACTATACAGTTGTTTGTTTCGAGGTATCGACTGCTAGGGGTTGTACAGTCAGCGTCAAAGTAAATTACCTGTAATCCCTTACATATGGGACAGTTTGTATGAGAACTGAATTGCGTAACGTGACATGAGTACTAAAAAATCTGCTGTCGAATCTGTTCTGGTCTTAAGTTCAATTACCTACTCTTAAGTAAGTAAGTAGAAATATTAAATAGAAAGATTTGTTCATACTTTTGTAAAGTTGGACAAGCTGAATATTTAAATCGTGATAAATTATAAACAATCTAAAATAATACCGCAGCCAAATAACTTTATGTTGTGTAAAGTTGTGTTCCTGCGCGTGAGTAAGGTCGCCAGAGCTCATAGGGGAGGGGGTAAAGGTCGGTAACGCGTGAGCGATGCTTCGTGTGTTGCAAGCGTCCATATGGCTACGGTAACTGCTTACCATCAGGCGGGCCGTATGCTTGTTTACCGACATAGTCGTATAAAAAAAAAAAAAAAAAAAAACTACCGACAAATTTTGATTATTTTATTGGTAAAAATGACATCGTAATAAATTAAGTACAGTATTACCCAACTAATGTGGCTTACCGATGTACCTGCTCAGAAGATACATTTTCAAAGCGCGGGAAACGCTATTGGTCGGCAGCTGCCGCCATGTTAGCGCGCGCCGTGCGGAGGAGCGTGACTTGCGAGTGAGACGGAACTCACAGCTGCAGTGTATTATGAACCTTATAGTAGTGATATAAGGTTGATTGTAAGTTTTAAGCATTCTTTCGTTAATCATCGGGGCCATACTTTCTTTTCTGTGCGAACGAAGATTCACGACGCGCCATATCAGTTGGATACTCCTACTGACGTTGAAAAAAAAAAAAAACGATTAGCTTTTTTTAAGGAATATGCAGTATTCAATTTTTTATGGGTTATTGATAAGATTACTTATTTATATGTTGTTTACATTTGTAGATGGTCCGCCAATATAGTCGTAATGAGCCAATAACGAAAAACTGGTTGAGTAATGTAGTGGACTGGCCGCTTCCATCGCCGAAGACAATCATGGACCTAGTACACCTAGAGTCAGTGTTTGATGTGCTCGAACTATATTTATGGCTGAGGTACGTATTTAAAAAAAACAAATAGTCTCGCAGATTTTTATCGGACTCTACAGAGCATTGAAAAAGAAATACTGAGACGCCTTGCTCAACAGATTCCATAATATTCAAGCGTGTCAGTTGTGCGGCACCGTTTTACCCAAAGATGACATATTATGTATTGGTGCCGATTCTGTTGTAAATCGCACTAAACTAATTTTAGTCACATCACATCTCTTTTTCAACATTATTGAAAAAGGATAGAACATATTTAAAGTAGTCAAATTAGTCTTTGCCGTCTTCATTTGCGGGTATTTAGTCGTAACCGCGATAGATGGCGACTAAATTTATATTGAAAACAAGCATTGGACAAATTTTCTTACATCCTTTTCTTATGTTCTTTGTTAGAAAGAGACATAGTGAGATTAAAATTAGTTTAGTTGTAAACAACAGAATCAGGGCCCTTGTCTTATCATTTAGTACTTTTGACACATAGTGCTGTGGTATAGAGTCGATATTAGACTGATGGCGTTCGCACTCGGTTATGCGATTTTTACAATTTACGGGGCAAGAGTATTGTCATTGTTTTCGTATCTATACAGGGTATTGTAATATTAATGTATCGGGTCTATTCGCGCACAGATTATTATCAAAATTTAATTTTGACTAACCAACTAAAAATAAATTTTGATAATAATCTGTGCGCGAATAGACCCGATACATTAATATTACAATGAATTTAGTTCGCGAAAGCTTAAAAAGTACTATACAGGATGTTTTTTTGGACGGCGACGAGCGACCCAGGAGTGGTAGTACAAAAAATACATTTCCTAAAAATGGACTTAATTCCATTAAATACTGTAAATGCGTTGAGAAATACCTTATTCAATTTGAAATAAAATTACCGCAAAGTATGGTCACTCGGCACGTGCACAGACTAGAGCTAGGCGCAAGCCGCCATCGCTCCACCCCTTTACTCCCTCGCACTCCCGTTGAGTATTACGTCTACACTTCAGCTTATTACATGATTTTCCAAATAATATTTTTTTTATTTTTATTATTAAAAAAAATAAGTATTTTATTTATATTTTTTTAGCACCAGTATTATTTGTATTATCGACCCTGAGTCGCTCGTCGCTGACCAAAACAACGACCTGTATAGGCGCGTGGAACTCCTTGCGCTGTGGTCTTAACTCTAATACAGGTTCGGTTCGGTCGGAAAGTTGCATTTTTTTACCGTAGCTTATGGACGCTTGCAACACCAGGGTTATCACTCGACCGTTGCCGACCCTTTATAAATCTCTTCACAACCTTTTTCCAACAACAAAATCCCATGCTGTACTCCATTGGGAAAACCACGGCAGGGAGCTCATTCCACAGTCTGAGCGTCCGCGGAAGGAAGATCCTTTTAGCCCGCACAGTTCGAAACAATTCTTGTTTCAATGTGTGTGGGTGGACTCCCCGTCGGTGGCGAGAGTTGCGATGGTGGAAGGTTGTCGTGGGCATCAGAACAAACAGTACATTTGTATTAGATATATAAAATATTGAGAAATAAAGTACTGAGACGAGACCATTGCTTCTGACCTTTTCGGCGATAAAGTGTGTTGATAATAACAGAATTTTACAAAGTTTGTACATAGTTACTTATTATTTTAATAGGCTGGTGACAAAGTTATTGAACCTGATTTATGCAACGATATCATTTTAATGATCACATACTCCGTGATTAAATCCCGCTTTCTCCTGTCTATACTTTCGGCGCCCAATCATATTATGTTAAACAAAATCTTACGTTATATTTCTGTCTACAGCTATAGGTTCCAAGATATGTTCCCAGATGTCAAATTGGTGCGGGATATGGAATCTGAACTAGATGCGATCATTCAACAAGGGATATTCCAAATTACTAGGTACGTAAACAAATTGATCAGGAATGTGTCCAATATTGACTGTATTTACTAAAATATCTTGTATATCATGTTGACGCTCATTTATTTAATGTATGTTTTTCACTAGATAAGGCACTGTCATTTAGATCGCTGTATTAAAATATTTTTTATCTTTTCATAATTGTTGTCAAACACATTTACTTATTAGTAAATATTCATATTATTATATTGAAGAATTACCGCCCGATCTCCCTTCTAAGCCACGTTTATAAGCTGTTTTCGAGGGTCATTACGAATCGTCTCGCACGTAGGTTTGACGACTTCCAGCCTCCCGAACAAGCCGGTTTCCGTAAAGGCTTTAGTACCATAGACCACATACATACACTCCGCCAGATTATACAGAAGACTGAGGAGTATAATCGGCCATTATGCCTGGCGTATGTGGACTATGAGAAAGCCTTCGATTCAGTCGAAACATGGGCGGTGTTACAGAGTCTACAGCGATGCCAAATTGACTATCGCTATATCGAAGTGTTGAAATGTTTGTACAGTAAAGCCACCATGTCAATCCGAGTCCAGGACGAGAGTACGGTACCAATCCAGTTGCAGAAGGGTGTAAGACAGGGTGACGTAATTTCCCCGAAACTCTTCACCACTGTAATGGAGGATGTTTTCAAGCTCTTGGACTGGAAAGGATATGGCATTAACATCAATGGCGAACACATCACTCACCTTCGATTTGCCGACGATATAGTCATAATGGCGGAATCGCTGGAAGCTTTGAACATCATGCTCAATGACCTCAACAGAGTTTCCCAACAGGTAGGCCTCAAAATGAATATGGACAAGACAAAAATTATGTCTAATGTTCATATTCCGCCAATGCCGGTGATTGTTGGGAGCACTGTTCTCGAAGTTGTAGACGAGTATGTATACCTAGGACAAATTGTCCAACTAGGTAGGTCCAACTTCGACAAAGAGGTCAATCGAAGAATCCAACTCGGCTGGGCAGCGTTCGGGAAGCTACGGCATATCTTCACGTCCCGAATACCTCAGAGTCTGAAGACAAAGGTCTTCAATCAGTGCGTGTTACCAGTGATGACATACGGGACAGAGACGTGGTCTTTTACTGCTGGCCGCATAAATAAGCTTAGAGTCACTCAGCGAGCTATGGAACGAGCTATGCTCGGAATTTCTCTACGTGACAGGGTCCGTAATGAGGACATTCGTAGGAGAACGAAAACGACGGACATAGCTCGTAGAGTCAGTAAGCTGAAGTGGCAATGGGCAGGCCACATCGCTCGAAGAGCCGATAACCGATGGGGAAGAAAGGTTCTCGAGTGGCGACCACGTATTGGAAAGCGCCGAGCGGGACGACCTCCCACCAGGTGGAGCGACGACCTGGTCAGAGTCGCTGGGCGCCGCTGGATGCAAGCGGCCCAGAACCGTTCGAAGTGGAAATCAATGGGGGAGGCCTATGTTCAGCAGTGGACATCTATGGGCTGATATGATGATGATGATGATGAAATATTCATACTTATTTTTATCTTTCAAATAAACCATTATCGAATGTATTTTTTATCTTAGTTATGCTCAATTGACATAGTGACGGGACAGGTTTTTTTTTATATTTATAGGGATGTGTTTGACCATGGTCAGCAATGGAGCAAAATTGTTATATCATTTCTGTCGCTTCTGAAAGACTACTTGAGGATTCTCGAGTCGTCGCGCTCCTCGATTTTGTCTTATATCGAATTTGTGCATTAATCAATGGCGATAAAGTTCCAAATACATTGTTAAATTTTAGTCCAAAAATCGATTCGCTATTCTGCCGCAATGTGAAATTAGAGTTAGTCTGCTTTAATACGTTTTATGACACTTTATACATTTTATTTTCACAGGTTATTAAGAAATTCAGAACACTTACTTCGAGAAGGTTCGGATAACGTTCAAGCTCTTGGTGGCAGCAGGAAAGCCATGAAAGTCATGAATCCTCAAACTAAAGGCGATGATGGCAGAGGGAAACTTTCAGATATGCTTGTGGCTAGGGTATGTACTTTGAATAATTGACTTTATTTATCCGGTATACGAAATAATTTTTTGTTTTTATCCTTTGAGCCAGTTGAGCATATTTCGTTATTATTTATACTTTATGCCGCGACGCGACAAGCTTAGATAACAATAGAATATAGAACTTTATTTACGACACAAAAAGGTGCACATTTCTGTGCGAGAATTCTTGACAAGTGACTCGCTCTGCTGCGAGGCGTATCCGAATTCTCTTCCTGAAATGTGTACCTTTTCGTTTACTATAATGTTATATGACGATTTCCTGTATTTGATTTTGTTTCTTGATTATTTGATTTAATTTCAGGGTTTAATAACACCACAGATGTTGAAGAAATTACAACAAGAGTTAACTACAGATAAGAAGATAGACAGAACAAGAAAGAATAGAAATACTAGGAGGAAATGATAAAATCAGTTGTAAATATTTTTTTTGTTAAATGGAATGCTGTATGAATGTGTTATTAAATGTTATAATGACTGTAACAAAACATTTTTTGATTTTTAACATTGGAAAATGAAAGTTATTATTTATTTCCTATCCGAGACTACATCAGGTATAGACTCTATAAAAGTTTCTGCTCAAAATAAATTACTCAAAAATTCATAACAAATTTTTGCTTCGTTGTTTATTGAATTAAAATCATAAACAACGTGTCACTGCTCAATGAGGGTCTCTATCATTTTGCGTCACTTGTTAATATTGCCAAAAAATTATCTTTCGCGATCTGTGCGCCTAGTACGCACGGCTACACATCAAGCTATAGATTTCCAGTATAAGCTGACCTCCCATTGTACCGAAATCCTATACAATACGAGATTAGCTTATACTAGAAATGTATAGCTTGATGTGTAGCCGTGTGTACACAAAGAAGTCGTGTACTTTTATGGATATACCCTTTCTGTTGCACGTTGTATAAGTGTCAAACAATTCGTTGCATAAATCATGTTTTTCAGTTATTTTTTTATTGATCTTTTTATAAAATTGGGAGGTTTAAGACGCATTCATATTTTGTTTTCTCTTTAGTTTTTGTTGCTGCATAGCGATCTGTTTATTTAAACAATGAGCTGAATCGTTGGCTGATTCTAATCTGAGTTGTGTAATCTTCTGAATGAGGTGTCCAGTGACACTTTCATCATTTATTGGGAGATTTGAAATCTGGTTTTTAAATCGGGCACACTATGTCTCTTTAGTCTCGCGAATTGCACTCCCCCTGTGCCTTCAAGCTGAGCCGCCAATTCGTTGACGTATTCATAAAATAACGTTGATTTCGTCTTTGCAGCCGTTCGCTCTTCAATCAGGAATGTAGGTAATATGTATTTTAGTTAAACAATAGTGGAATTATTGTAAATCTATGTAGAACGAATCGTCACCGTAATAAGTTATTTATTACTCACTGAAATATTATGGTAATTTCTATTGATATTCCTTCCTATTATTATATTAGTCCTATTAGTTCCTTCTAGGCTTTGTGTGCTTACCACCTTCGGCCACATCATCACTTACCATGGTGAGACACAGGCCTATAAACAGTTAAAAAAATTGATATTTAAATTGTAACCTTCAAAGATGCAACATACATATCTCACGACGCATGATTTGGCGAAACAGTGTAGTTTTACGATTTGAAACTTAGTACCTATCTGAACATAAGTACTACTAGCTGTCCCGCGCGGTTTCACTCGCGTTCTCGGGATATAAAGTAGCCTCTAATACTCGGGGGTATCTTCACTCTACGTACTCGGGGATAATGTAGCTTCCTAATACTTGCCTATTAGTGAAAGATTTTTTCGAATCCGACTGGTTGTTCAAGAAAATAGCCCGTTAAACAAACAAACTCTTCTGCTTTATTATATTAGTATAGATAAATATAAGCGAGTATTTGTTTTTCAGTTATGGTTAAACTACTTACCTATTTACGAAGATACCGAATTTTTAGGTGACCTGTGAAATGAATTGAATAATATTTTAAGTCAAGTTTGAGTTCGAAATGTACTATATTATATCTACTTACATTTGGAATATAGTTGGTACTAATATTAATAATAATATATTATATATAAATAATAATTTCGGCAATAGGTACTTAGTTCAAGAATATAAATCCTTTAACAGGTTTTTGAGCCACATAACATTAAGTAAATCACCAGTTTACATGAAGGTACTAGCTTATAATATCAAGCACTAATGAAAAAATATTTTTCAATGTAATAAAAATACCAACATTATTATTAGTTTCTTTCATGATAAAGGAATTTAATGTGTTCTATCCGTTATCAAAGCCATAAAAGAACGACCTATTGACATAATAATTATCACAAGAGGGTAGTTAAGTTTATAGGTAGGTGCGGGAGTGTCGTCTCAAGCGATATAGCGATACAGTTTTATTGACCATACTGAAAATGAAGTGTGCGATTGTGTTTTTAATTTCAATATTAGTGAACGAAAGCCTATTAACACACGGTATGTGTTTTACAGTGATTGCAACACGATATTGCACCTTATACAAGTGGTTTTAATGATTATATTTTAACAGCTTTTAGAGTTTTCGATGTGAACGGAGTGGAAACAATATTAGCACTAGAAAATGAGCAGATTAGCATAGAATGTAAAATGGACGAAGCCATGGCTTACTGTGGTTTCCTTCATCCTGACGGAAAGCGGTCTTCGTAAGTATATTTTTCTATACTAACTTTAAATAACTTAAATTTTTCAATACTAACTGTAAGTTTTGGTATTATTTAGTCGTGGAATTCATAATCTTACTAGATTTCTTGCGCTATTTCCCACGTTCCCGAAGGATTTGTTTACTCGGGATAAAAATAGCTAATTATGTAGGTACCTACGATATATCATTGCCTACGATACATTTGATATTAGGTGGGGTTTTTTAAGAACACCGGTATACTTTCGTCATATTAGTAAGTATAATTATTAAAGTATTTCGTGTTGACCAAAAGCTGCTGTTTTTAATGTGGAATTCAATATTACCTATTCACATCATTTTAGATATTTAGCGACAGGTATCTAGGTACTATTTGACCTTATTTGACCGATCTGATGATCAATCATCTAACTGCATCTAAGAATTTAAAAAAAAATGCTTAAAACCTAAACACACATCATTCTGCAGCTTTTCAGGAACAACTCTCATCAATGGTCACTGTGCAGTGAAAATTAATGCAACAGTTGAGAACTCTGGCGAATGGCGATGTCACATCGGAAGGCACGGGACGGGCGTTGAAGCAATCCAAATAATTCGAGTCAGGGTCGTCAACCAACTGGCGGCAGTGCAAAGCAATGTGTCAACTGTACATGGGAAAAAAGTGACGCTCAGTTGCACTACGACCAATGGTTTAATCCCATTGAGATACTGTCGCTTTGAGCCACCTACTGGTGTGCCGTTCAGTATTGACTCTGATGTGAAAAGTAGCAAGTATATTGTCCATTTTGTTTGAAAATAATACCAATCTCATTGGTATGGTCAGCGTCAAAAGTAGATTGGTACTTCAGTACCTATATTTTCATAATAATCTATTGACATTCTCTTGACAGTTTACATGAAAACTGTGAATTGCGATATGGTACTAAAGTGATCAGCTACTTTTAACGCTGACTGTACGTTGAAGGAATCGTTCGTGTAAGCAAATAAAGCCTACTAGCCAGTTCCCGGCAATGAATTGCAGCTGACAGTAGCTGCTGGATATTGTAGCAGCAGGCGTGAACTACAAACTGTTCCATGATTTCCTAACGATGTTTGTCTTCACCGAAACCAGCTTTATCAGGCTCATCCTTTATGTCAATTTCTCTAGTTATGCAATAAATTATTTCATTCTAGAAGCCATCACAAGATACATAACATGTTTCAGTCCAATCCTGAACCGATACTACTTCCCAGCAAACAAGAGTTTGGACCGTGGCGACTGTGCTGTTACAATACGTAAAGTGAAGTACGAGGATGTTGGCTTGTGGACGTGTGGAGCCGGCTTTGACGACGGGACTGAACATATTGACCAGATCAAACTGGATGTCGAAGGTGTGTACTATTTCTTCTTCTCAGTCGTACACTCCTGGCGGAGTGGTCGTGGTTATGGATCGTCTGATGAGTTTGTTGCGGCTTTTGCGAGGCTTCTCCATCTTTCTCTATTCACGGCACTGCGTGTACATTCACTGAGGGAACGACTTGTTGATTTTTTTATGAGGTCTGTCCATCTTGTGGGTGATCGGCCGCGGGAACGTTGACCTTCTACTCTTCCTTGTATCACTAATCGTTCCAATGAGCTTTCGTTGCGGATGATATGTCCAAACATCTTAAGAATTCGCACTTGCACAATCGACGAAAGTCTTTGTTTGATGCGAAGCTCTTTCAGGATGGAAACGTTAGTGCGGTGAGCAGTCCATTTTATCCTCAGCAAGCGCCTCCAGCACCACATTTCAAGGGCGTCAATCTTTTTCCGACATTTTTGATGGATCGTCCATGTCTCAGCTCCATACAGGAAAATAGGAAATATTAAGCATCTCATTAGGCGAACCTTGGTGTTTTTAGTTATGCGGCGATCTTTCCATATCTTCGCGAGCTTTTCCACGGCAGATCGTGTCACAGCACACCGTCTTCTAATTTCTTCTTCGCAACTTCCAGTATTTGTGATTGTGGATCCCAAGTAGATGTAACTCTGGACAACTTCGCAATTAGCTATTTCACGTAGGTCAGGGCGATTGTTAGTTTTACGGTCCACCACCATCATTTTGGTTTTATCGCGGTTTATAGTGAGGCCAAAGTCGGAACTGGTCGTTTCTAGAAGCGAAAGAAACCCTTCTATGTCTGTTTGTGTACTATTTATTGACTAAGTAATATGGTAATTACGTCTGTAGCCCGAGACTATTAAAATGCAGAAACGAATAATAATATCCTTACACTCTTCAAACACTGAAACTAAGCAGAGATAACAAGAATTTTAAAATAGCCCTGCTGTAAAGCTGTAACGTGACGGTATTTTACCTCCCAATCTAACCAGCTAACTAACCACCAATAATATTCACTGGCGCTAATAAGAAGTTAATTCTGTCCACCTATTAAGAATATTATCATAATAAAGCTGTTTTTTAAATAATATATCACAATCAATTATTGTAATCCAGTTAAATTGCTAATTACATCCGACCTCTTGGAATGAAATGCTCTCCTCATACAGCAGACAGCACAGTAAAAGTAAACACCTACTAGTATTAATTACATAGAGCGGGAATATGGTTCATATTCCAAGCGCATAAGGTGCATACATTTGGCTGGGGTATGAAATAGCACACAGTGAGGGAAGAGATCCGTACAGTTAAGTAGGTACTCAACTGATAAGGAACGTCGTGCATCTTCGTTCGCACAGAAAAAAAAGTATGGCCCCGAAGATTAACTAAAGAATGCTTAAAACTTATAATCAACCTTAGATCACTACTATTAGGTTCATAATACACTGCAGCTGTTAGTTCCGTCTCACTCGCAAGTCACGCCCCTCTGCACGGCGCGCGCTTACATGGCGACAGCTGCCGACCAATAGCGGTTTCCCGCGCTTTGAAAATGTATCTTCTGCGCAGGTACATCGGTAAGCCATATCAGTTGGGTACTACTGTACTTCCCGAGTAACAACTTATGTATATTTAAATCGCAATAAAAACGACTTATTGGTAAGTTTCCACAGAGGTTTCTTAATACTGATCAAATCCAATTTTGGAAGTTGCTGTTTATAGATTTATGGCATTTGCTTATTTCGTCGCTAACCAAAAATTAACCCAATGAATCACCTTCCATTCAGGACTGTATACAATGTCGACAGCGTCAGCAACGGGCGTCACATTCGGAGTCATCGGCATCGTTGCGTTCCTAGGCTTGCTTGGATTCGTTGCGTGGAAGAAACGTCATTTACTCGGCACTAGTCGTCAGGGAACGGAACCGGAGCAAGAAATGGAAGTGATACAAAGGGTGCCACGAAGCCGGCAGAGTACACCACAGAGGTCACCAGTCGGAAGACATATTCCGCGGGTAACTGTTCAAGCACCATCGGAACCTAGCGAGTCACCGCTTATGCCGTAAATTGCTTAAGTTTTCCTCGAAATTATGAATATATATGGATTAATATCATCCCTATACTTTTAAAAGCAGTTTGCAATCGATCACGTTGTAATTTGGCACGCAAATAGCCTGTAGTATAGAGAGGGACATAGGCTATAGGAACGCGGGGCTAGGTAGCTATAATGGTTAACATTAAGGTTAATTACTGTCAATCATAACTATAGATACTATCGATACTTAGTTGCCGATAAAAAGATAACTTTTACAATATGCAGGCACATATTTAACTTCTACTTGACTGCTGCGAAACCAAATGGAGCAAAATTTTTAGTAATTTTTGCTTACACACGTTCGGGCCCTCGTAGCCCGGGGGCCCCGTATGTAACAGTAGCCCCTGTAGTTTTTTTTTACTGTTAGATTTTATTATTCAAAATATTTATTATAATTATTGTTTTTATCACTGCCATTGTTAATATGTTAATGAATTTATGAAATAGTAGAATGCCTATTAATTTTAGCAAATAGTCTTATAAATATAATTATATGTAATATTTTATATTCATGTGCTTTGGGAGCCTAGACCTTGTTGAAACAAATCATAGATGTAATGACTTATAATGCTTTTTTTTTATAAATTTAATATAAGTAGGTAATAAAAACATAACAATGTTAAAATAGTCTTAATTGTTAAATTTGTGTATAGTTTATGAGATTATTATACTGTCTATTGTAATTTTTTATTAATTTACATTGAAAATTGAAATAAAACTATTATTTTTCTTAACAAGAATTTCCTTGCCTATTTTTAATATGACAATAAGATTTTAATACATAAAATGTATACTATATAAATTTATAATCAAATCATGTTGTTACAATACAAGCATGTTTTTAATACATTGATTGTTAGCTAACACAGGCCTATACATATAAAGTAAAAAATAAATAGTCTACAATTAATAACTTAGTAACTAGGATGGTTTAACATTACTGCTAATCTTTCCATATTGACTGCATACACTGAATGGCAAGCTATCACATTCTTGTGTATAAGTAGTGTGTTGTAGAACTCGTCTATTGTGAGTTTGTCATCGTTTGATTCTGGATTTGGTGCGCTAAAATATATAATAGAATTCAGGTAAGTGAAAGAAGAGAGTTGTAATACACCTACAATGTTTTCAGGGAAAATTTTGATCAAGAAAATATTGGTTGTTTGTATGATAAATCTTACTAAACGTTGAAACTTTGTGAGGATGGGTGTATGCCATACACCCATCCTCACAAAGTTATCCATACACTGTATGGATGTTTGTTACTCTTCACAAAAAACTACTAAACGGATTTGGACAAAACTTGGCACATAGATAGATCTTTCCTTGGAATAACATAGGTATAGGATATTTATATACCTGGAAAACATTAATTTATTTATCTTAACTATTATTATTAATTATTAGATCCCACTAGGATGTCAATGTAACCGCAGAGTGGAATCTAGTTTCAAATAAACCAAGTCATCTTGTATATAAAACAGGCTCCTACGGCAAGCAATTTTTGCAGGTTATTTGGCAACAATAATTTGAATATGATGAAGTATGAGTCGTTATCTCATGTGCTGACCCTATGACCCTGTCTACAATTATTAATAAAAAAGAATACATAGCAACTCACCTGCAAGCAATTTCGAATGCAGCAGAATGTTCCATTTCATCAATGGTAGGTGGACACCGTGGACCCAGTGCCTCTACGCTATCATCCACACACACACGCCCCTCATTTTGAGGATCATACAACTTATTGCTGTTACGTAACCACATATTAGGCATATCACCTCCAAGATCATACATGAAATGTTTGTTTCGCTTCTTATAGCCTTTGCGTTGAGATATGACTGCGGTTAATATGTTTTTGAGGAAGTGCTGTACGGCGACAACAACAATATCTGCTGCGTCATCATCTGCACCTTCGAGACCAAGTTCCCATGCCGCTAACATAAACCGGCCAACTACTAATGCATGGTCTGGTAAGAATATTTCCTGAAAAAAGAAATTACTTGATTAAAATTTCTCATTTCTGGACTTAGTATTACTATTACTATTATTTATTTTAGTATTACTGTAAAAAGTTCACTTTTAATATTTTTAATAAAGGCTTTAATTAGTAATTTTGCTTCTTTAGGCTTTGCAAAGTAATAAGTTTGGACATAAATGTGTAAGGTTTTTACACTAGTTACAGAAAGTCCTAGGATTTTTATTATTATAAAAAAAGTACTCAGGAAAACAGGATCCTGCATTAACAAAAGTTTTACCAAAAGTGTTCTTCCATACATTCATAACCATAAACTCTTACAAACTCGGAAACTGTATAATAATACACTTAATGTAAAGCTTAGCCTAAATATTACCTGGGCAGCATATTTAACGCCATCACTGCCGGCACCAGGCGGCGAATTAGGCGGAAGATATTCCAATAGATCAACAGGTTCGAAGTTAGACTTCTCCGAAGTGCGAGAGCTCCTTTTATGCCTTCTGCTGTTCCTGTTGTGTGAATTTGCTTTCTCCTGAGCTATAGTAATCGATGTCTCCGCTAAACCTTCCACTTTATTCAACAATGCCAACAAAAACTCATTATGAAAGTGTACTTGATCCTGATTCAATAGTTTACGGGCTTCAGCGTCAAATTCTTCCTTGGTTAATTTCATTCGAAACCATTGTTTCATCTGATTGAAATATTTTGAAGATTTATCACCCAAAACATCATTTAATTTACGCCGAGCTACGTTTAAAACATCGGACGACATTGTTTTATTCATTAGTCTGATGTCACACTTCACAGTACCTATTATTTATTTTATTTAAAATGTTATTAGAAAATTAATATTCATTCATTTATTTATAAAAACAAATTGATACAATCACTCAAGATTTATGCAAATCAATATGATTGACATTGACAGTAGAGGTATGTAACTCAGCTCTGAACCAGCTCAATGAATCAGATCACACGGGTTTGAGCCGTTGAGCTGCAGCTCAACAACAAAATGACTAGCTCACGGCTCAATCCAACTCCTATTGTATCTGCGACTCCCTCCATAGATTATTCTTGTGATTCTAATCTACGAATTATTATTTCGTTCTAAAACATATAAATAATAATTAATTCAATAAATAAATATGTAACATATATAGATAATATAAAAAAAGACAAATAATTCCAACTCTGCAGGATGAAAAGAGCCGCTCGGCAGAGTCGAACGAATCGCGGCAGCTCAGCTGGCTCAATTCGATGCGCGGTACGTAGTGAGCGTGTGCGCGCATCGTGGACTATAGGTACAAATTGAGCTGATCTGCGAGCTGAGTCATTGAACCAGCTCACACACCTGAGCCGTGAGCTGTGATGCAGCTCGCGTATTTTTGATGAGTTACACACCTCTAATTGACAGACAGATACTTGACAGTACGCTGACGCTTGACAGTGACACTGACAGCATTGCAACTGACTGACAGACAACACAGCCCCGTGTGACCGGTGCGATCGCATACCTATCCAATTTCTTTGGGTGCGATCGTCGGACGAACTTCGGACGCTGACTCGGTCGGTAGCAGTGACAGATAGACAATCAGTGTACAATAACAACTTGTAACTTTCATCAAAACCGAATCAGTAAGCCAATAAAAAAAGAATAGTCTCAATCCGATTAATAGTTTCGTATTTATGCGTGGACAAACATCCATACACTTATACAATGTTGTACCTAACTATATTTTTTTGGAAGCCCTAATAGATTATTATAATTATCAAATATAAGTTAATTTTGTAAAATATAAAAAAGTACTTATCAACTTATGTACAATGTTTTGGAAAAAATAGCCAATATAGTCAGATTGTCCGAAAAAAAAAATATATAGAAATATATACATATTTAGATTGAAATTTCTTAGATCATCTAATAATAAAACCTACATCTAAAGTTATTGAGTCCTTCCTCACCCTCATCGGAACGATTATCATTATTTTTTTCGTGGGACACTTCTAGCTATAGTCTGGCATACGAAAGTAGAACCTGAAAAAGCGCGGCAAATTAAAAAAAACTAGATGTGGTATCACTAAGTATAGTAGGAATAAATTGTTTTGATACTTTACAAAAAAATTATATAAAGGACAATGGCGAAATTGGCCCTAGCTGCGTATAACGACATAATATATATCAAAAAATTGCTTTATTAAAGTTAAATTAAATAACATAATTCAATATTTTTCAGAACTAGCAGTATGTCTAGAAAATAGAAATATACATTTATATATTTTAGGCTGTTAGTTAAGCTGATTGTGATTCGGAACGCACCCATAATCTCGTTCCATATGTTCCTTTGAACGGTATTTATCTCCACATTGTTTTTTTTATATTTGAAACATTTCTGTTAGTCATAATAATGATAAATAATTTTATTTTTAACAGAGTTTAGTTGAAAATGTCATTGCATTTATTAATACAAACTCTCTATGAGAAAAAAAACTTTTTAACACTCTATAACACGATGACAATATTTTTTACGTCAAATGAAACGCGTACGTAGTCTATGGTCAGCGAGCCTCTTGAGTGAAGTTGATTGATTGACTTTTTGGCGGGAACTTATAATATAACTCGACACTGGCAGAAATAAGTCCTAATTTGGATTTGATTGCCAAACTTATAACTAATAAGAAGTTGATTGATTTGTCTGACATTGTGTGACTGTCACACAATTCGAAAGGTACTTTCTTTTTGTGCGCGTTCCTACGGTTTTTGGTTGACTCCTGACTACACCACGACCCTTTGCTTTTCTACGGATACCGATTTCTTTTCTACACGTGACTACGGCATTTGAATGGACCTTAGATAATCGACAATTGGCTATTTTATTTGGATTTGCATGAACGCAATATAAATCCACTGGCAGAATTCTTAGACAATATTGTCATTGGATTTTATTTTGATGAATAAAAACCTAAATAAAAATGACCTTGTTTATTGAAAGCCTGTGTATGTCCCGATACTTCAAAGTACCTACTACCTACCAGTAGGATATACCTACCTGGGTAAGTACCTATACTAGAAACAATTGTTAGGTACTTAATCGCTTGGCTCGCGGTTAAAAATATAACAATGACATCATTTGTTATAATAGGACCCGCGTCCCTCGCGAGAACCAACGGGTAGAACTAAATGGATTTCATCCACATTTTTAAAATGTACTTATAATAGGTATATCGAACGTTACTCATTTGATACGTCAAAATCGGAATAACCTATAAAACCTTTAAACTCAAATAAAAAAAAAACTGCAGCTTTTTAGTTAAAATATTTTTTAGAAATAGCATAATAGTTTATTAATCTAGAGGAATTCAACAGTGGTTGTCATATACGTTACAAAAAAATGTAGGTCCAAGCATGTATGGAATCTCGCCAATCTCCTTTTAAATTATGTTTGATTTTCCTAAGTAATATTTGCATGTAAATGAGTTAAAATTTTGCATAAACTCGTTATATTTTATTTTTATATAGAAAGCTTTTAAATAAATAAAACTCGTTATATTATATTTTATATAGAATGCTATTAAATACATAAATAAATATCCTGGTATATTCCTCACAACCGGTTATCTGATGCCAAACTAAGCGTACTATGTATATTGAAAATGAAAAATTGTGGTATTTTTTTCTAGTTTATATTTATTTTACCTTCGTAGAACAATATGGATAGATGTTTCAGTGATTAGCGACCGTAGAAGTTCATTTAGCATATTGTAGAACATTAAGGTGATCGAAAGAATGAGAAGCTGGACACTATAACACTGATTTAGCTATAAAGCCATTATGAATAAAGTGTTAGTATCAAAACTTGTTCTGGTAAACTAGTTGACACTTTTTATGCCAGTTGACGAAAAATAATGTTGCCATGTAAAGAGTTTCAATTGCAGCCAGGCTCAACTTTCGTTTGCCAGACTCTAATAGTAGGTATCCATCCATCCATACTTAATATTATAAATTCGAAAGTAACTGTGTTTGTTTGTTTTTTACCTTTTCACGTCTAAACGGCCGAACGGATCGTAATGAAATTTAACATGCAGATAGCCTATGGTATGGAGAAGGACATAGGCTACTTTTTATCCCGGGAACGCGGGTGAAACCGTGGGGGACTTTATAAATGTATTTTTGATTAGATGGGTGTAGGTTTTTGGCTTTCTAAATGGATGTCAAACTATGCCCAAGGAACCCCTGGGTGGCCTAAAACGGCCCTGTACATCTGTATCTTTATACGGGCGGAGATTTCGCGATGGCATATTTTAGAAACCTATGTTGGGTTAGTCGTGCTGAATACCATAGGACCAACACAGAATTCTCTTTTTTTTACTTTATGCCATCTCGAAATCTCTACCCGTTAGGTATATCAGCGTTCTTTGAGGTAATAGTAAACTAAGTGTCAGGAAAACATTATGGATTATTGCTGAAAGATCATTTATTCATGTTTTTTTTTTTTATGTTGAATGGGCTTGCGTTTGGCCTTCGACTGACCCCGGAGGAATTATGACAAGGCCGAGGACGTAGCACGCTTACCAAGAAAATGTCGATTCACTCTGCCCTTGAATAGGTAACATCTAGATTGAAGGTATATAAATAATATGGGAGATAAATATACACACACCTAAAGGTGGGTCTACGCTATGCGAGCCGAGCACGAGCCGAGCCGGTCTGCGCGAAGTGTAGGCCCACCTTTAGGTGTGTATATTTGTCTCTCGCCATAAGCATGAGCATAAGTAACTAGACCACATTATCATCTTATTTATTCATATTTCCTAGGCTTAATTTTAATATGGACTCCATTCCGCGACCGCAGGATGAGGTCAGCACAAAGTTCAGGTTCAATATTTGCCGGTAGAAGTTCAAATTGTTTGATAACTCCCGCGAGAGTTACTTTTAATTCCATCATTGCGAATTTTTGACCTGAAACAACGAAAAAAAAAAGTAAAGTTAAGCTTCATCTTTACCTACATATTAGATATTATACTATTCAGGCCAAGCATGAAATTTCAAACTAAATTCTTCGTTAATTTCTTGCATGTTAACATTGGGTATCGTTTAAAGTTAAATACTTATATCTGCAAGTTTACAATCGCGTCATCGTCATTTATTTATTTTCATTTTTGATACATATTCAGTTTACATACCTACCTACAATCCTTTTACCATAATAGTCGCAATGGTTACAAATAAGGTAGGTAGCTACATAATAATTACAAGCTTATAAAGCACTAGCTGACCCGCGCGGTTTCACCCGCGTTCCCGGGATAAAAAGTAGCCTATGTCCTTCTCCATACCATAGGCTATATGCATGCCAAATTTCATCGCGATCGCTTCAGCGGTTTAAGCGGGAAAGCGTAACAGACAGACAGACAGAGTTACTTTCGCATTTATAATATTAGTTAGGATAAATAATAAATAAATATCCTGGGACATTCCTCACACACGGTCATCATAATATTAATATAGTTAGGATTATAAAGACCCTTACCAATACAATTTCTCGGTCCAGCACTAAAAGATAGCCAGCTGTAAGCACTCTGCGAATTCATCTGTTCAAATCGTTCTGGCCTAAATTCCAAGGGGTTCTCATATATGTCGGGATTCCTTTGCATTTGAAATACATTCATTATTACAGATGTATTTTTAAGAATATGTAGTCCTCCTATATCTGAAATACGAAGTAATAATTGTATGAATAAGTATTTGTATTGGTAAGTATTTAGAACAAAACTGTAATTAGACAAAAAATGCCTTGATGAGTTTCTTGCCAGATTCTTTTTTCATCTGTATCTATGCTTAGGTCTTTAGGTATATCTTTTTTTAATGTTAATTATTTGGAAAAAAAAGCCAAACATAGTCAGATTGTCCAAAAAATATGTAAAAAATGTAACCTTGCTGAGTTTCTTGCCGGATTTTTCTCAGTTGAGGCCGAGTTCGGTGGTAACTTCAGTAAATGTGACCTTCATAAGTGCCCTTCTGGGGCCTAAATTTTAATAACTGACTTCAACGCTAAGAAGATATTATTTATACAATTGATTATCGCTTACCGCAGTCACGGTGCAGAAGTCTTTCAATCAAAGGTACTGATGGATATATCCGGAGAGATTCCTTGATAACTAGTTCCAAATACTTCATTTGATGCAGCTCACTATGGAAACATTAAGACATTTCGTATTTCAATATAAGTAAATAATTATCTGAAGCAAGCTTTACATTTTATAATTGCCATCAAAATTGTTGACGATCCCAAGCTTACAAGCGGTTTAGAGCCCCTTAGTCTGAGGAGAGACTTTGCCTCCTTATGTGTGTTCTACCGCTTGAATAACGGAGAGTGTTCTAAAGAATTGTTCGACTTGATGCCCACAGCTACTTTCCACCATCGCAACTCTCGCCATCGACGGGGAGTCCATCCTCACATATTGAAACCAGAATTGTTTCGAACTGTGCGGGCTCGAAGGAGTTTTCTTCCGCGGACGCTCAGATTGTGGAATGAGCTCCCCGCCGTGGTTTTCCCATTGGAGTACAGCATGGGGTTCTTCAAAAAGGGTGTGAAGAGATTTCTTCAGGGTCGGCAACGCGCGAGTGATGCCCCTCGTGTTGCAAGCTTCCATAGGCTACAGTAACTGCTTACCATCAGGCGGCCGTATGCTTGTTTGCCACCTTAGTGGTATAAAAAAAATATATACTTAATATAATATTATAGATAAGTAACATAATTACAACTAACCTAATTAACTAACAAATTGTAAACAATAATTATCTTTGTTAATTATGAATGAAGGTAAAGACAATAAACAAAGTTTCATACTGATAAGTGGGGTCCCGATCCATGTTATCTCCTAAGATTTTTTTTTGTTCCTCTAAAATTTTCTTCTGAACATCTGGATGGTTTGAGATGCAGTAGAGACAGAATACAATTCCAGATGTTGTTGTGTCGTGACCCTGATAATAATATAATGATTAAAGTTCGTCGACTTCAGTTCAACCTTTTTTTCTGCTGAGAAAAAGCAATTGTTTTGAACGATGTAGCTAATTATGGGTAGGTATCAATTACAATCTTAAACAAATAACAATATTAAGTAAACATATAACAAAAGTAACTATAGGTAAAAAAACGTTTAAATTGCCGCCAGCAGGTAGGGTAATTATATTAATATATTTAACAAAGTCATTATATTATACATTATATTATATTTTGGATGTGGTGTTTAATAACTTTACCTCAAACATGAAAGTATCCACTTCTTCTCTAACACTCTCGTCATCAATTTTTTCACCATCGATTTCAGCCAAGAGCAGTAAGTCCAAAAAGGCTTGCTTGTTTTTAATACCTGTAAAAGTAAAGTACCTAATAAGTACAAAAACGATAACAATAATGAAAAATTTGAGGTGAAAAAACAGACTACATTTTTTTTTTCAAATACTCGTGTTCGTTTCTCTATATCGGTTTTCTGTTCTGTTTAATAAAATCTGGCTTACCGAATTCAGATTCTTCTGGTAGGCTGGTTATGTGAGATTTCTTCAGTTCCTCTCGTCTGGTTTCGATTACATATTTCGTCTGTCCATGTAAAACTTTCAAAGCTTTATCCTGCCGTGCTTTATATGATAGTAAATTAAAAACTATTTCATTAGCTACGAAAGGGTTTCGCATCCTCGTTGAAACGATCGACGATAAACTGAAACAAACGTTATTATATTAGACTAAGATCTCAATTGCCTAAGCTGGTTACGATTTTAAGTTATAGATACGTACTCTTCAATAGCTTTTACGTATTGGGATTCACTATTTTTCTGGGCGTTTATACACACACCCATTATAGACTCTGGAATAAGAAAAACACAACTTAAACATCAGACAAATTTTGTAACTGAATAGATGAGTTATCCGAATCAGTAGTACTACTGAGTAGTTCAGGTAGCAGGTACCATTATAATAGCTGAACAACTCTAAACATGGAAGGACGCACCAGCTATGCAGGTACATACCTAGTTACAACAAATATTTAAGCAATTTTCTGTTATCTTCATAATTACCTGTAACGTTGTCAAGAGCTGCCAAAGCGATGATCGGAAATAAATTGATCGATTCCTCATCAATCATTTTACTAAGTTTACTAATGAGAACCTTTTCGTTCTTTATGAAAACTGGGAGGAAGTTTTGTAGAATATTGAAATGGAAGGCTGGCGTCAGAAATTTTCGGTGAGTTTTCCACCTTTGTCCTGAAATAAAAATAATAAAGTAGAGGTATAGTTTGACCTACATATTATTATATCGACTGATACGACTCTTCTAACCAAAACAAAAAGTTTTTGAAGACTGATATCTATACTATACTTTCTGGGAGCATACCACAAGCTTTTAAAACAAGGTTAAAATAACCTCATTAGTCTTTTGTCCCTTTTTGACGTCGGATGTCAAAGAAAGACAAAAGTCAAATAAGGTTCGCCCTCAGGCCTATTGAAATAAATATGGCATTCGTTGCCGGCTCAGCAGAAAAATCTTGTTAGTCAGTAGCAACAAATATTATAATACGTGCCACTTAAGATGAGACTTGAGTCACCACTTAGTTGACGTCTGACCTCGTTGATGATGACTTCTCTTTAGCGGTATCTATATTATTATAATTATGCCCAGTCCCTACCCCCCCAGACCTCATAACGCTGAGGAAAAATCAACAACGTCAGACGTCAACTACGTGGTGTGACAAGTCAAATTTTTTGTGGTACGAACTATACCCATATTTGATTAAACCTTCAACTGGTGTCTTGCCTTATTTTAAAGGCAAACCACCTTTTCCCAGAGATCAAGGTAAAGTACCTGTTGATGTAAGTAAACCTTGGCCCAACCAAGGTAACAGGAAAGAGTAGGAGTTGCCTTTGACGATCAGCTCAGTACTTGATACCAAGGGCTGAAAATAATGATAATATTTGTAGTGGCAACATAATACACGGTGACTTTTGAATAGTTGTTTTGCTAGAACAAACGTTGTTCAGACCATGGTCTACAAACATTCTATAGCATTAAATTAAAAAAACATAAAAACAGACAAAGTTAAAAAGTATCAAAATACTGGCAAGCTGCGCGCCGCGGCCGCCCGTGCCGCGTGCAACTACTTTGAAGCGCGAGCGCGAAGGTACGCGAAGTCTGTATAACGAACGAAGTTCGTGACGATTCGCGTAGCGTAGACGCACCATAAGGAGTAACGATAATCCAATTTACTTTGTTTTTTTTTTTTTTTTCTGGAACCCCCTTGTCAACAAAAGTAAGCAATGCTCATCTAAGCAAAGCAACCCCTCTTTTGCTTTGCTTAGACTGATGCAGTTAGAGCTCCTTTGCTTAGGCAAACAGTGGTATCCTATATTTTTTAATCGGTTCAGATTTCGAGCAACAGTTCTCAAGTCTAGAAATAGGTATCTACTTAAGGAATTTATAGACTAGAAAGAAAGTTCAAATCAGTCAGTCTCAAAATTTTGCAGAAAAAACAGTAGAAGGAAATAAATAAATATTGCTCGTACGTAATCAACATCCAAACCCCTGTCCCGTCTCCGATCAACCCCCATGTCATCAAAAACAAGCAAAGCAAAGACCCCCAACCACCATTGCTGCTTAGTACCTAGTTAATAAGTACTTGAACCCCTAACGCAAAAAAATAACTGATGTAAAAAAACACTGTTTTCCCATTTGCATACAATTTTATGAAAACAAGTATAGACGATGTCGAAACATGTGACGAAGTTTCCGGTTAGGTTAGAACTGAAGGTTTCTTGACTATAATTTTATAAGTAGTAAGGAATGCTACTTACCTCGATGTACTTTGGATGTGACAAACACACGTATCGACGAGAGAACAGATAAATACGGAATGCATCTTTATAAGTGTTGGCTAGTTCTCCCAGAACTTTGAGAAAATCTGGAAAGAAGAAAACGAGGAGTTAATTGATAGATGATGAGGGAATGTTTTTAGCTAGAGAGCCTATATCTCTCCGACAACAATACGAGTGGCCCGTCTTGTCACCGAGGCAAGTGGATCAAGCTGCTAAGCGGCCTAACTTACGCCATTATAATATAATAATAATAAAATTCTTCAAATACCATTTTTTTTACAACATTTTTAGGATCACTTGCAATTATATAGCTGCAGCCGTTGGAGTGGTGTACATTCCTCGATGGGTGTACAGTAGAACTGCACAGAATTAATTTGAAGCCAGTTTGGTTTGACCTCGAACCTGTTAAATACTTACTAAAATGTTTATCAAATTATCATCATCCTTACCGTTTCTACTCATTGCTGAGTATAAGACTAAACCTCTTGTTCCAATCGCTTCTATATTAAAATTGTTATTTTTAATTAAAAGGTTTTATAAAATAACGAGGACTGAAGGCGTATTAGTTCAGAGAAGGTAATAGATGTAAAATATAAGATTAGATTAGATTAGGTATATTGTATTTTTTTTTCATCGAACTAATTTATCTAATAAAAAAACGGTCGGCACTTTGTAAAGATGGAAAAATATTACGAGTATACGAATTAGTTTACCTAGCTTTGATAATTGAAAAGCAGAAGGTTCTCAACGATCCAGGTTGTTTTACGAGAGAGCACACGTGGGAAACAGCGTGAGGCGGAAGCATGTTGGGCGGAGTTATAGTCATCAAGGCTGACTAATTATTCAATTTACTGAATACATCAATGCCAGGCCGTCCACGTGCTTTTAGTATTTATTATAATTGTATATCAATGAAGATATATAATCATTTCAGTCACGCAAGCGCGCGCGCGCAAACGACGGCGACGTGTTCACAGGAGTCAATGTGTGGCGGCGCAATAAACTAGCCCGTTGTAGTTTCAGGCATTGATTTTGTTGGAACTATTTAGTTTATATTGAACCTTCTTCATATTTATATTATTGATAGGCCACTTATTGTTTATACCTTTGTTCGCTGTCACTTATATTTTAAATATTGTAAAATCATCGCATTAAATAATTTTATCAAGACAGATCATATTTTATTTAGAATTCAGATAATTCCACATTAAAGTTATCAAGATCCTTTTGGTTATGGGCCCAGAGCTCTAAAAATCTAAATTTTTTGTAATAGTATGTTTCAGTGACTTCAGATTGTCTGTACTTCGAACATAAAAATGGAAGGCGATTCTTGTACTAAACCTATTTCTGATACAAATGCAAGTAATCCTAGTGTAGCATCCTATGTTTCAACTACACATACAGTAAGTACTCCATCTTTTAACAAACTAGAAGGACGTTCGAACTACGTGACATGGGCATTTTCAATGGAGATGATGCTAATTGATTGTGGACTATGGGATTGCGTGAAGCATCCACCTCAAGAGAATAGCTCACAAGAAATGCTACGCTACGATGATAGAGCTCGCTCTAAAATTGGCTTATGTTGTCACGAAAAAGTATTCTCCAAAATAATGGGAGCTAAATCTGCATTTGAAGCTTGGAATAATTTAAAAAGGGCATACGCAGACAGCGGACTTATTAGAAAGCTCACGTTAATGAAAAAAATAATGAACTATCGATACATTGATAACATGGAAATTTACGTAAATGAGATTATGTCAACGCATCAACAATTACAGCAGATTAATCACAAAGTAGATGATTCTTTTCTTGCAATTATACTGTTATGTGGTCTGTCAGAGCAATTTAAGCCACTGGTCATGGCATTGGAACATTCCTGCTCAGAACTTACTTCAGATAATGTTATTGCTGCACTTCTGAAAGAAGACAGCCGTGGTCTAGTTACCTGCAGTGACACGCGTGAAGATAGTGCTTTAGTTATAGGCTGTAATAAGTTAAATAGAGACACTAAGATATTTTGTAATTACTGTCGTAAGCCAGGGCATATAAAAGCAAATTGCAGAATTCTCAAAGCCAAATCCCAACAGGAAAAGGCTGATATTTGCGATGTAACACTTATGGTTGATGATCTCTCAGTAAGTAATACTAATTTTGGTAATCCTGTAGTTTGTGAAACCTTTGTAAACTCTTTTGTTTGTAAACCAATTTCTTATAAGTCGCCCCCTGTAAAGAGTGATGATTGGTTTATAGATTCCGGAGCTACGAGTCATATGACTAATAGACGTGATTGGCTACATGATACTGAACCTATCACGAAAAGTATTAGAACAGCTAATGATCAAATAATTCTTTCAGATGCCATTGGTACTGTAAAACTGAACACTTCCAATATTACCGATGTTCTACATGTTCCCAAACTGTCAACAAACCTGCTTTCAGTGAACTCATTAGTAAAGAAAGGTAACGTCGTACTCTTTTCGAAATCTGGCGGAAAAATTATAGATGGCCAAACGTGTAAGGTATTCGGAAAAGTTTTATGCACAGCCTCAAACGTCAATGGTATGTACAAACTTAATTTACCTATTGCTCAGGCGAATTTAACAGAAGTTAAAGATAATTCGGCTGATTTATGGCACAAACGCCTCGGTCATCTGAACTTTAGATCTATGGAATTACTAAGATTACACTTAGCTCTTGGTGTCAAGTATTCAAAACCTGTTGGATCTATTAAAGATAACTGTATTGCTTGCGTGGAAGGTAAACTTTCAAAACAACCTTTCAAAATGTCAGATTCAAAATCGTCAAATTTACTGGAAATTGTTCACAGTGATGTTTGCGGACCTATGAGTACCCAATCTTTGGGAGGTGCTTCATATTTCGTGACTTTTACCGACGATTTTTCTAGAAAAACATTCACCTACCTGATGGTACAAAAATCAGAAGTCGTTAAAAAATTTCGCGAATTTATAAATTTGGTCGAGAACCAAACTGATAAAAAGATAAAAATTCTGCGTTCTGACAACGGTGGTGAATATTTGAATTCGGAAATGAAAGAAATCTTGAAACAGTCCGGAATACTTCACCAGACGACTGTACCTTACAATCCAGAGCAAAATGGTTTAGCTGAACGGGTCAACAGAACTTTAGTTGAGAAAGCAAGATCTATGCTCTCGGAATCTGGTTTACCTAAGACTTATTGGGGAGAAGCCATCAATACAGCAACTTACTTAAAAAATCGCTCACCGACTAAGGCTATCAGAGGGAAAACTCCTGAAGAAATCTGGACTGGAAGAAAAGTGAATCTCTCACATCTTCGTATTTTTGGATGCAGAGTATATGCACACATACCTAAAAATCTTCGAAAGAAATTTGATACTAAGGCCAAACTGTGCATATTTGTAGGTTATTGCACTGAAACTAAGGGATACAGAGTAGTTGATCCCGAACACCCAAAAATTCTTATCAAGACGAGAGATGCAAAATTTTTTGAAAATGACTTTCTATTCAAATCAAAGTCAACTGGTCAAAATAATATGGTCGAAAAAGTTGAAACACAAATATCAAAATCCGTTCCTATTACGATTCAAGAAAATTCTGAAAATATAACAAATGAGGTAGAAGTTAACAAAATTATTTCTGAACCTGTCATTCAGGACACTCAAGTCTTCGATACTGAACCTTTAACAGGGGTAACGGAACTCAATGTACCTGAAATTGACAATACTGAAGAGGAATTTTATGACAGTGCTACGGAGATTCCAGATAATACAAACAATCAAGTTCTTCAACCTGTAAGAAGATATCCATTGAGAAATAGAATCCCAAAAAAATGGTCAGACGATATCGTTTTATACAAAGCTGTAGAAGATGATATCCCTTCAACTTTTAAGGAAGCCATTTATTCTGATGATAAAAATAAATGGCAAGAAGCTCTTCTAAGCGAATATGATTCACTTGTAAACAACAAAACATGGATCCTTGTAGATAGACCTAAAGATAGAAAAATAATTCGATGTAAATGGGTATTCAAGATAAAGAAGAATGAAAAAGGAGAAAACATACGCTATAAGGCGCGATTAGTAGCCAAGGGTTTTACACAAACTTATGGCATAGATTATGACGAAACATTCGCACCTGTTGCACGTCTTTCAACAGTTAGATTACTTCTTGCTTTCGCAGCACAATGGAATATTACAATGGATCAAATGGATGTTGAAACTGCCTTTCTCAACGGTGATCTAAATGAAGAAATATTTATGGAGCAGCCTGAGGGTTTCATCAAAGAATGCAACAAGGGGAAGGTATGTAAGTTAAAGAAAGCACTTTATGGCCTGAAACAAGCGCCTAGACAGTGGAACCTCAAACTTAACGAAGCAATGATGCAACTTGGAATGAAAAGGTCTGAGCATGATCATTGCCTATATTATAAAGTTGAACAAACTTACATTTTAATTGTTGCAATATTTGTTGATGATTTCTGCATTCTCAGCAACAATGCTGACATGAAAGAAAACTTTAAAAATAATATTAAACAATTCTTTAAGGTCAAAGATTTAGGAAACATAAAACATTTCTTAGGAATGAGGATCATTAAAGAGGAAAATAGGATAACCGTTGATCAAGAAGAATATATTAAAAAGGTTCTTGAAAATTTTGCTATGACTGATGCAAAATGTGCTACAACGCCTGCGGATCCTAATTTGAATTTAGTTAATCCTTCAAATGAAGAAAAAGAGGAGGCTCAAAATTTGCCTTATCAAAGACTGATAGGATCTCTGATGTACCTGTCAGTAGGCACTAGGCCAGACATTACACATGCTGTAAGTGTGTTAAGTCAGTTTAACAGCAACTTTGGGACAGTTCACTGGAATGCAGCAAAAAGAGTTCTTCGATATTTAAAAGGGACAATGCATCTTAAACTCGAATTCCAGAAGAAAGATATGTTTGCACTTACGGGATATACTGATGCAGATTATGGTGCATGTCTTAATGACCGGAGATCTTACACTGGATATGTATTTTATTTGAATGGACCTATTTCTTGGGAATCTCGTAAACAACGAACGGTCGCCTTGTCAACAACTGAAGCTGAATATATGGCACTTAGTGATGCTGCTAAAGAATCCATATATCTCAAAAACATATTAAAGGAAGTGTTTGGTTTGGACAATGGTGTCTGTATTTACAGTGATAATCAGGGAGCTCAAATGCTAACTAAAAATAACATCCATCACTCACGAACTAAGCATATTGATGTTAGACATCATTTTATAAGGGATACTGTTGCTACCGGTATTATCACTATACAATATATTTGCACAAATGAAATGAAGGCAGATATCTTAACTAAGTTTCTGTCGAAACAAAGACATCAGTGTTTAACAAATGGATTAGGTTTAGTTTAAAATTTATGATGGCCTATTTATTACCTATTCAGAAGTAGGGGAAGTGTTGGAACTATTTAGTTTATATTGAACCTTCTTCATATTTATATTATTGATAGGCCACTTATTGTTTATTATACCTTTGTTCGCTGTCACTTATATTTTAAATATTGTAAAATCATCGCATTAAATAATTTTATCAAGACAGATCATATTTTATTTAGAATTCAGATAATTCCACATTAAAGTTATCAAGATCCTTTTGATTTTTCGTTGTAGGTATAAAATTTATATATATTTTTTTTATACATACTACTAAGTCGGTAAACAAGCATACGGTCTGCCTGATGGTAAGCGGTTACGGCAGCTATATTATGGACGCTATGACCTTTCCCCCAATGAGCTCTGGCGACCTTACTCACGCGCAGGAACACAACTTTACACAACTTAAGTTATTTGGCTGCGGTATTCTGTAGGGTGGAGGTACTTCCCCAGTCGAGATGCTCTTTGAGCGAATAAACGCTACGCTCTACCTCTCGAAAAATATTCACCATTAAAAATCTAAAAGAAAAAGAAAACAGTATCAAGATGGGTCGTTTTTGATCAAATATTGCGAGTTTATGAGCCCTTTTTTTTTGTTTCTGGCCGAAGCCGGTTTAAACCTTTTGTTCAAAATTGGCTAAAATTAATAAAATAATATTTTTTTAAAGATTATGCTGTTTGCACATATACATACACTCAAAACAAATCAAATATATATTTATTACTATGATCAGTTCCATAATGTGTTTTACATCGGTCCCCGCACTAGGCAAGCCTGTATCGCGGGAGACCATCTAGAATTAACAAAACCAGTTTAACAGTGTAGATACAGGTGAGCACAAGATATTTAGTACTAGGTAATTAATTAATTTTACATTTACATATTTTATGTGAGATGGCAGCAGTTAAAAACAATATATATATTAAGTATTAACTAACAATTAGCAATGATATATGATGCAAACATCTGCGTGAAGATTTCGAGATGGCATATTTTTAGAACCTAGGGTGGGTTAGTCATGCTGAGCAACTTTTACTAAGGGACCAACACTGAATGCTCAAAAAAAAAAAAAAAACTTGCTCGATCATAAGGCAGGCTCGTGCTCGATTCGCGTAGCGTGGATGCAACATTACGAAATACGAAATGAGTAAAATAACCTAACAACTAGTCTAAAATAATAATCTCTCGCTAATTTGTAACAGTTCGTTCAATTTCAGTGCTTGCTTGAACCTTCGGCTAAGGCCGAAACTTCGGCCCATTTTGGCCGACGTCGAAGCTTCATACTGTAGGTACGTAGGTATATAGCTTAGCGGGAATGGACGTTCTAGTTATTAATATATAATATAGTAAGTATTATTAATAAGTATATAATTGCAGCTTACCATCAGGAGGGCCGTAAGCTTGTTTACTGACTTCGTAGTATGAAAAACAAAAAACATGTTTGCATGCAATGCATAGCCTTCTGCCCGCCATATGTCAATGTATTACAATTTTAAAGGAAGGTCCTTCTTGCTAGTAGTAGTACATGCTAAGAGTATATGTGATGCAAATTTACCTTTGGAATTTCCTCTCACTTTTGACACACTTTTTATGTCAGCTTCATAAATAAACAAAGGCCATTGTGACTCCTTTCAATAAATATTGCACTTAATAAACAAATAGTGCACTTGAGAAGTAAACAAAATAAACATAAAAGCTACGAATAATAAAAGTCTATTATTCGTAGCGTAAAAGGTACATAGCCGTAAATCGAAGTATCACCGTGGATTGAATTTTTCCAGGATTTTCCACATTGATTTAGATTTATTAAAAATACCGTGTATTCATTCGTTCATCTACTATGCGTTCGTGCATCGTTCATCCGAGTTGAAACATTTATTTATTTTCAACACACTCGCTCGTAAGGTGACATTTATGGCAAAATACAAGTCTGTTTTTTTCCTCGC
Source organism: Polyploca ridens (assembly GCA_951394255.1). NCBI lineage: Eukaryota > Metazoa > Arthropoda > Insecta > Lepidoptera > Drepanidae > Polyploca > Polyploca ridens. The sequence continues at coordinate 5,961,355 of OX596249.1, forward strand.
AAGTGTGTTGAAAAACGTCGTATGACACGCGTGTGCATTGATCTGTTTTTTTTGTTCCGTGGTTATTACACTCTCGGCTCACTTATCGCCTGGAATATTAATAACCAACTTTGCATACATGTTACATATTGTACTATTATGTTTTTTTTTTTTTCAGAATATTAACAATTATGCAATAATAATCGGTGTAATGTGTGCAAAGTTGTATCATACGACGTTTTGCAAAACACTTGCGAGGAAAAATACAGATTTGTATTTTTGAAGTCGATTTTTTGATAATAATCAACCACACAATGAGAACGTTAACAAATATGGTGCGCAGGTTTTTTTTTACCGCGATGCGCTATTACACGGTTTTACCCGTTTAAATTAAGAATGCTTCGTCTACACACATATCAGTTGCATTGAGGTACAAACTTAACATAATCGGGATTATACCTATCATAAAACTGTGCGGTAATGTAAAGTAAAAAGCACTAGTACGTAATAAGCTGTATTATGATACTAAAAACGGTGCAATAAATGACACTTTACGAGCTGTTGAAAAATATAAAACGATAACAACTGCAGTAGTTAAATACTTTCGCAGCTAGAGCAACAATTACCGCGATTAATGACAGTCATTACTACCTACACACAATTTTTCCTTAAGCCACATATTAAATTAAGTACTGAAGTAATTACAGGTAAACGTATGCATGTTGTGTATGCATAAGTTACACAACAAGTATATTAGTTTAATTATCTATAAAGAGGTCTGAAAGACGTAACGCTTGTAAGTATGAATAGGTAGGAAATATCCGGAAATACTGATCCAATTCAAAATATTCTTTCACTAACAGGAAGCTGCATTATCAATGAGTGGTATAGGCTACTTTTTATACCGATAACGTGGGTGAAACCACGGGAGACAGCTAGTATAGGATAAGCTAATATTTAATAATGCAAAAGTTTGTGTATATGTTTGTAGTGAATCGTTCACCATAATGGACGCAATGAGGTTCCAGAGAATAGCGCGTTCCAACAAACATTAAATATCAGCTTCATTAAATTAGTTTAAATCACAGATATAAAACTAAATAGATATCGCAAGTCCCTCCATCCGTTTGAAAACCAAGCGTGTCACTTTTTTTCTACCTACAATAATGTCACAAGACCCTGGCATTATAACATGAAAATGAAGCGATCCTATTTGTCAGCTAAATACATTAAAGGGACAAAGTGCAGTGTTATTCCCCGAGATTGCTGGACAGGTGATGCGGTTTGTTGGTGCGGCAGTCGGAAGGGCCCCCGGTCCCCCAAGATACAGTCGGACGGGTCCACTCGGTCTCCTTCTCCGGCACGACCAACTATACCATGGATATATGCGCTACGCAGCGGGTTAGCCTTCCAGGCCGGAGATTAAGTGATCCCTGGGCTCGGGACCCCTACAACCTGCGGGCAGCCAGCGGGCAGCTGTTTCACCGGATCTCCCTGACCGCCGCAACAAGACGCCGCGCCTGCACAACACAACGATGGTGCGACACCGCTGGTCCCCACACTGCCAGTACAGCGCTTCCTCATGGAGCGCAGGAACAGAACACCACATTAAATTACCGTTATTTGGCTGCGATCTTCTGTAAGGTGGTACTTCCCCAGTCGGGCTACTCCGAATTTCGAACGGGACTGATAGCGCTACGTGTTTCAACTGTCTGCTTAGGCGACTAAAGATAATTTTATTGACTCAAAAAAATGGGACATAACCTTTGCTTATGATAACTTCTCTATACGTAGTAATAATATGCCAGCAATATGGTCTCGTGGCCTCCCTGACCACGCGTCCCTGACCTAACGACCTGTGTGAACCTGGAACCCGACTTGAAGATATTGTAATTTTTTTTTTTGCATATGTTTGTACTCCGTATGTACCTGTTTGTACCAACTTTTTTTTCGTTTGTACCTCAAGGGGTTCGGAGATACGGGGGGTTGAAAAATGCTCAGAACCCGACTTGAAGATATCGTTATTTTTATTTTTGCATATGTCAGTACTCCGTATGTACCTGTTTGTACCAACTTTTTTTTCGTTTGTACCTCAAGGGGTTCGGAGATACGGGGGGTTGAAAAATGCTCAGAACCCGACTTGAAGATATCGTTATTTTTATTTTTGCATATGTTAGTACTCCGTATGTACCTGTTTGTACCAACTTTTTTTTCGTTTGTACCTCAAGGGTTTCGGAGATACGGGGGGTTGAAAAATGCTCAGAACCCGACTTGAATATATTGTTTTTTTTGTTAATGCATACGTTTGTACTGGGTATGTACCCGTTTGTACCAACTTTTTTTTCGTTTGTACCTCAAGGGGTTCGGAAATACAGGACTTTAAAAATCTGTTCTCTAATATCGGAATTTCGGGCAGTTTTTGAGATAATCAAAATCTGCCAGCAGGGTTGGATTCAACATCGTTTGTACCCGTTTGTACCAACTTTTTTTTCGTTTGTACCTCAAGGGGTTCGGAAATACAGGACATTAAAAAACCTGTTCTCTAATATCGGAATTTCGGGCAGTTTTTGAGATAATCAAAATCTGCCAGCAGGGTTGGATTCGCCGTCGTTTGTACCCGTTTGTACCAACTTTTTTTTCGTTTGTACCTCAAGGGGTTCGGAAATACAGGACTTTAAAAAACCTGTTCTCTAATATCGGAAACTCGGCCATTTTTTGAGATAAACAAAATCTGCTAGTAGGGTTGGATTCACCGTCGTTTGTACCCGTTTGTCCCATCTTTCTTTTCGTTTGTACCTCAAGGGGTTCGGAAATACAGGACTTTAAAAAAATTGTTCTCTAATATCGGAATTTCGGGCAGTTTTTGAGATAATCAAAATCTGCCAGCAGGGTTGGATTCGCCGTCGTTTGTACCCGTTTGTACCAACTTTTTTTTCGTTTGTACCTCAAGGGGTTCGGAAATACAGGACTTTAAAAAACCTGTTCTCTAATATCGGAATTTCGGGCAGTTTTTGAGATAATCAAAATCTGCCAGCAGGGTTGGATTCACCATCGTTTGTACCCGTTTGTACCAACTTTTTTTTCGTTTGTACCTCAAGGGGTTCGGAAATACAGGACTTTAAAAAACCTGTTCCCTAATATCGGAATTTCGGGCAGTTTTTGAGATAATCAAAATCTGCCAGCAGGGTTGGATTCACCGTCGTTTGTACCCGTTTGTACCATCTTTCTTTTCGTTTGTACCTCAAGGGGTTCGGAAATACAGGACTTTAAAAAACCTGTTCTCTAATATCGGAATTTCGGGCAGTTTTTGAGATAATCAAAATCTGCCAGCAGGGTTGGATTCACCATCGTTTGTACCCGTTTGTACCAACTTTTTTTTCGTTTGTACCTCAAGGGGTTCGGAAATACAGGACTTTAAAAAACCTGTTCCCTAATATCGGAATTTCGGGCAGTTTTTGAGATAATCAAAATCTGCCAGCAGGGTTGGATTCGCCGTCGTTTGTACCCGTTTGTACCAACTTTTTTTTCGTTTGTACCTCAAGGGGTTCGGAAATACAGGACTTTAAAAAACCTGTTCTCTAATATCGGAAACTCGGCCATTTTTTGAGATAATCAAAATCTGCTAGTAGGATTGGATTCACCGTCGTTTGTACCCGTTTGTACCATCTTTCTTTTCGTTTGTACCTCAAGGGGTTCGGAAATACAGGACTTTAAAAAACCTGTTCTCTAATATCGGAATTTCGGGCAGTATTTGAGATAATCAAAATCTGCCAGCAGGGTTGGATTCGCCGTCGTTTGTACCCGTTTGTACCAACTTTTTTTTCGTTTGTACCTCAAGGGGTTCGGAAATACAGGACTTTAAAAAACCTGTTCTCTAATATCGGAATTTCGGGCAGTTTTTGAGATAATCAAAATCTGCCAGCAGGGTTGGATTCACCGTCGTTTGTACCCGTTTGTACCATCTTTCTTTTCGTTTGTACCTCAAGGGGTTCGGAAATACAGGACTTTTAAAAACCTGTTCTCTAATATCGGAATTTCGGGCAGTTTTTGAGATAATCAAAATCTGCCAGCAGGGTTGGATTCGCCGTCGTTTGTACCCGTTTGTACCAACTTTTTTTTCGTTTGTACCTCAAGGGGTTCGGAAATACAGGACTTTAAAAATCTGTTCTCTAATATCGGAATTTCGGGCAGTTTTTGAGATAATCAAAATCTGCCAGCAGGGTTGGATTCACCATCGTTTGTACCCGTTTGTACCAACTTTTTTTTCGTTTGTACCTCAAGGGGTTCGGAAATACAGGACATTAAAAAACCTGTTCTCTAATATCGGAAACTCGGCCATTTTTTGAGATAATCAAAATCTGCTAGTAGGGTTGGATTCACCGTCGTTTGTACCCGTTTGTACCATCTTTCTTTTCGTTTGTACCTCAAGGGGTTCGGAAATACAGGACTTTAAAAAAATTGTTCTCTAATATCGGAATTTCGGGCAGTTTTTGAGATAATCAAAATCTGCCAGCAGGGTTGGATTCGCCGTCGTTTGTACTTGTTTGTACCAACTTTTTTTTCGTTTGTACCTCAAGGGGTTCGGAAATACAGGACTTTAAAAAACCTGTTCTCTAATATCGGAATTTCGGGCAGTTTTTGAGATAATCAAAATCTGCCAGCAGGGTTGGATTCGCCGTCGTTTGTACCCGTTTGTACCAACTTTTTTTTCGTTTGTACCTCAAGGGGTTCGGAAATACAGGACTTTAAAAAACCTGTTCTCTAATATCGGAATTTCGGGCAGTTTTTGAGATAATCAAAATCTGCCAGCAGGGTTGGATTCACCGTCGTTTGTACCCGTTTGTACCAACTTTTTTTTCGTTTGTACCTCAAGGGGTTCGGAAATACAGGACTTTAAAAAACCTGTTCTCTAATATCGGAATTTCGGGCAGTTTTTGAGATAATCAAAATCTGCCAGCAGGGTTGGATTCGCCGTCGTTTGTACCCGTTTGTACCATCTTTCTTTTCGTTTGTACCTCAAGGGGTTCGGAAATACAGGACTTTAAAAAACCTGTTCTCTAATATCGGAATTTCGGGCAGTTTTTGAGATAATCAAAATCTGCCAGCAGGGTTGGATTCACCATCGTTTGTACCCGTTTGTACCAACTTTTTTTTCGTTTGTACCTCAAGGGGTTCGGAAATACAGGACTTTAAAAAACCTGTTCCCTAATATCGGAATTTCGGGCAGTTTTTGAAATAATCAAAATCTGCCAGCAGGGTTGGATTCACCGTCGTTTGTACTCGTTTGTACCATCTTTCTTTTCGTTTGTACCTCAAGGGGTTCGGAAATACAGGACTTTAAAAAACCTGTTCTCTAATATCGGAATTTCGGGCAGTTTTTGAGATAATCAAAATCTGCCAGCAGGGTTGGATTCACCATCGTTTGTACCCGTTTGTACCAACTTTTTTTTCGTTTGTACCTCAAGGGGTTCGGAAATACAGGACTTTAAAAAACCTGTTCCCTAATATCGGAATTTCGGGCAGTTTTTGAGATAATCAAAATCTGCCAGCAGGGTTGGCTTCGCCGTCGTTTGTACCCGTTTGTACCAACTTTTTTTTCGTTTGTACCTCAAGGGGTTCGGAAATACAGGACTTTAAAAAACCTGTTCTCTAATATCGGAATTTCGGGCAGTTTTTGAGATAATCAAAATCTGCCAGCAGGGTTGGATTCACCATCGTTTGTACCCGTTTGTACCAACTTTTTTTTCGTTTGTACCTCAAGGGGTTCGGAAATACAGGACTTTAAAAAACCTGTTCCCTAATATCGGAATTTCGGGCAGTTTTTGAGATAATCAAAATCTGCCAGCAGGGTTGGATTCGCCGTCGTTTGTACCCGTTTGTACCAACTTTTTTTTCGTTTGTACCTCAAGGGGTTCGGAAATACAGGTCTTTAAAAAACCTGTTCTCTAATATCGGAAACTCGGCCATTTTTTGAGATAATCAAAATCTGCTAGTAGGATTGGATTCACCGTCGTTTGTACCCGTTTGTACCATCTTTCTTTTCGTTTGTACCTCAAGGGGTTCGGAAATACAGGACTTTAAAAAACCTGTTCTCTAATATCGGAATTTCGGGCAGTATTTGAGATAATCAAAATCTGCCAGCAGGGTTGGATTCGCCGTCGTTTGTACCCGTTTGTACCAACTTTTTTTTCGTTTGTACCTCAAGGGGTTCGGAAATACAGGACTTTAAAAAATCTGTTCTCTAATATCGGAATTTCGGGCAGTTTTTGAGATAATCAAAATCTGCCAGCAGGGTTGGATTCACCGTCGTTTGTACCCGTTTGTACCATCTTTCTTTTCGTTTGTACCTCAAGGGGTTCGGAAATACAGGACTTTAAAAAACCTGTTCTCTTATATCGGAATTTCGGGCAGTTTTTGAGATAATCAAAATCTGCCAGCAGGGTTGGATTCGCCGTCGTTTGTACCCGTTTGTACCAACTTTTTTTTCGTTTGTACCTCAAGGGGTTCGGAAATACAGGACTTTAAAAATCTGTTCTCTAATATCGGAATTTCGGGCAGTTTTTGAGATAATCAAAATCTGCCAGCAGGGTTGGATTCACCATCGTTTGTACCCGTTTGTACCAACTTTTTTTTCGTTTGTACCTCAAGGGGTTCGGAAATACAGGACATTAAAAAACCTGTTCTCTAATATCGGAATATCGGGCAGTTTTTGAGATAATCAAAATCTGCCAGCAGGGTTGGATTCGCCGTCGTTTGTACCCGTTCGTACCAACTTTTTTTTCGTTTGTACCTCAAGGGGTTCGAAAATACAGGACTTTAAAAAACCTGTTCTCTAATATCGGAAACTCGGCCATTTTTTGAGATAATCAAAATATGCCAGCAGGGTTGGATTCACCGTCGTTTGTACCCGTTTGTACCATCTTTCTTTTCGTTTGTACCTCAAGGGGTTCGGAAATACAGGACTTTAAAAAACCTGTTCTCTAATATCGGAATTTCGGGCAGTTTTTGAGATAATCAAAATTTGCCAGCAGGGTTGGATTCACCATCGTTTGTACCCGTTTGTACCAACTTTTTTTTCGTTTGTACCTCAAGGGGTTCGGAAATACAGGACTTTAAAAAACCTGTTCCCTAATATCGGAATTTCGGGCAGTTTTTGAGATAATCAAAATCTGCCAGCAGGGTTGGATTCGCCGTCGTTTGTACCCGTTTGTACCATCTTTCTTTTCGTTTGTACCTCAAGGGGTTCGGAAATACAGGACTTTAAAAAACGTGTTCTCTAATATCGGAATTTCGGGCAGTTTTTGAGATAATCAAAATCTGCCAGCAGGGTTGGATTCACCATCGTTTGTACCCGTTTGTACCATCTTTCTTTTCGTTTGTACCTCAAGGGGTTCGGAAATACAGGACTTTAAAAAACCTGTTCTCTAATATCGGAATTTCGGGCAGTTTTTGAGATAATCAAAATTTGCCAGCAGGGTTGGATTCACCATCGTTTGTACCCGTTTGTACCAACTTTTTTTTCGTTTGTACCTCAAGGGGTTCGGAAATACAGGACTTTAAAAAACCTGTTCCCTAATATCGGAATTTCGGGCAGTTTTTGAGATAATCAAAATCTGCCAGCAGGGTTGGATTCGCCGTCGTTTGTACCCGTTTGTACCAACTTTTTTTTCGTTTGTACCTCAAGGGTTTCGGAAATACAGGTCTTTAAAAAACCTGTTCTATAATATTGGAATTTCGGGCAGTATTTGAGATAATCAAAATCTGCCAGCAGGGTTGGATTCACTATCGTTTGTACCCGTTTGTACCAACTTTTTTTTCGTTTGTACCTCAAGGGGTTCGGAAATACAGGACTTTAAAAAACCTGTTCTCTAATATCGGAATTTCGGGCAGTTTTTGAGATAATCAAAATCTGCCAGCAGGATTGGATTCGCCGTCATTTGTACCCGTTTGTACCAACTTTTTTTTCGTTTGTACCTCAAGGGGTTCGGAAATACAGGACTTTAAAAAACCTGTTCTCTAATATCGGTATTTCGGGCAGTTTTTGAGATAATCAAAATCTGCCAGCAGGGTTGGCTTCGCCGTCGTTTGTACCCGTTTGTACCAACTTTTTTTTCGTTTGTACCTCAAGGGGTTCGGAAATACAGGACTTTAAAAACCTGTTCTCTAATATCGGAATTTCGGGCAGTTTTTGAGATAATCAAAATCTGCCAGCAGGGTTGGATTCGCCGTCGTTTGTACCCGTTTGTACCATCTTTCTTTTCGTTTGTACCTCAAGGGGTTCGGAAATACAGGACTTTAAAAAACGTGTTCTCTAATATCGGAATTTCGGGCAGTTTTTGAGATAATCAAAATCTGCCAGCAGGGTTGGATTCACCATCGTTTGTACCCGTTTGTACCAACTTTTTTTTCGTTTGTACCTCAAGGGGTTCGGAAATACAGGACTTTAAAAAACGTGTTCTCTAATATCGGAATTTCGGGCAGTTTTTGAGATAATCAAAATCTGCCAGCAGGGTTGGATTCACCGTCGTTTGTACCCGTTTGTACCAACTTTTTTTTCGTTTGTACCTCAAGGGGTTCGGAAATACAGGACTTTAAAAAACCTGTTCTCTAATGTCGGAATTTCGGGCAGTTTTTGAGATAATCAAAATCTGCCAGCAGGGTTGGATTCGCCGTCGTTTGTACCCGTTTGTACCAACTTTTTTTTCGTTTGTACCTCAAGGGGTTCGGAAATACAGGACTTTAAAAAACCTGTTCTCTAATATCGGAATTTCGGGCAGTTTTTGAGATAATCAAAATCTGCCAGCAGGGTTGGATTCGCCGTCGTTTGTACCCGTTTGTACCATCTTTCTTTTCGTTTGTACCTCAAGGGGTTCGGAAATACAGGACTTTAAAAAACGTGTTCTCTAATATCGGAATTTCGGGCAGTTTTTGAGATAATCAAAATCTGCCAGCAGGGTTGGATTCACCATCGTTTGTAACCGTTTGTACCAACTTTTTTTTCGTTTGTACCTCAAGGGGTTCGGAAATACAGGACTTTAAAAAACCTGTTCTCTAATATCGGAATTTCGGGCAGTTTTTGAGATAATCAAAATCTGCCAGCAGGGTTGGATTCACCGTCGTTTGTACCCGTTTGTACCAACTTTTTTTTCGTTTGTACCTCAAGGGGTTCGGAAATACAGGACTTTAAAAAACCTGTTCTCTAATGTCGGAATTTCGGGCAGTTTTTGAGATAATCAAAATCTGCCAGCAGGGTTGGATTCGCCGTCGTTTGTACCAACTTTTTTTTCGTTTGTACCTCAAGGGGTTCGGAAATACAGGACTTTAAAAAACCTGTTCTCTAATATCGGAATTTCGGGCAGTTTTTGAGATAATCAAAATCTGCCAGCAGGGTTGGATTCGCCGTCGTTTGTACCCGTTTGTACCAACTTTTTTTTCGTTTGTACCTCAAGGGGTTCGGAAATACAGGACTTTAAAAAACCTGTTCTCTAATATCGGAATTTCGGGCAGTTTTTGAGATAATCAAAATCTGCCAGCAGGGTTGGATTCGCCGTCGTTTGTACCCGTTTGTACCATCTTTCTTTTCGTTTGTACCTCAAGGGGTTCGGAAATACAGGACTTTAAAAAACGTGTTCTCTAATATCGGAATTTCGGGCAGTTTTTGAGATAATCAAAATCTGCCAGCAGGGTTGGATTCACCATCGTTTGTAACCGTTTGTACCAACTTTTTTTTCGTTTGTACCTCAAGGGGTTCGGAAATACAGGACTTTAAAAAACCTGTTCTCTAATATCGGAATTTCGGGCAGTTTTTGAGATAATCAAAATCTGCCAGCAGGGTTGGATTCACCGTCGTTCGTACCCGTTTGTACCAACTTTTTTTTCGTTTGTACCTTAAGGGGTTCGGAAATACAGGACTTTAAAAATCTGTCGTCTAATATCGGTAACTCGGGCATTTTTTGAGGTAATTAAAATCTGCAAGCAGGGTTGGATTCGCCGTCGTTTGTACCCGTTTGTACCAACTTTTTTTTCGTTTGTACCTCAAGGGGTTCGGAAATACAGGACTTTAAAAATCTGTCCTCTAATATCGGAAACTTTTGATCATCTCAAACCGATAAAAAAAAGTTGGTACAAACGGGTACAAACGACGGTGAATCCAACCCTGCTGGCCGATTTTGATTATCTCAAAAAATGCCCGAGTTTCCGATATTAGAGGACAGATTTTTAAAGTCCTGTATTTCCGAACCCCTTGAGGTACAAACGAAAAGAAAGATGGTACAAACGGGTACAAACGACGGTGAATCCAACCCTGCTGGCAGATTTTGATTATTTCAAAAACTGCCCGAAATTCCGATATTAGAGAACAGGTTTTTTAAAGTCCTGTATTTCCGAAGCCCTTGAGGTACAAACGAAAAAAAAGTTGGTACAAACGGGTACAAACGACGGTGAATCCAACCCTGCTGGCCGATTTTGATCATCTCAAAAAATGACCGAGTTTCCGATTTTAGAGAACAGGTTTTTTAAAGTCCTGTATTTCCGAACCTCTTGAGGTACAAACGAAAAAAAAGTTGGTACAAATGGGTACAAACGACGGTGAATCCAACCCTGCTGGCAGATTTTGATTATCTCAAAAACTGCCCGAAATTCCGATATTAGAGAACAGGTTTTTTAAAGTCCTGTATTTCCGAACCCCTTGAGGTACAAACGAAAAAAAAGTTGGTACAAACGGGTACATACCCAGTACAAACGTATGCATTAACAAAAAAAACAATATATTCAAGTCGGGTTCTGAGCATTTTTCAACCCCCCGTATCTCCGAAACCCTTGAGGTACAACCGAAAAAAAAGTTGGTACAAACAGGTACATACGGAGTACTAACATATGCAAAAATAAAAATAACGATATCTTCAAGTCGGGTTCTGAGCATTTTTCAACCCCCCGTATCTCCGAACCCCTTGAGGTACAAACGAAAAAAAAGTTGGTACAAACAGGTACATACGGAGTACTAACATATGCAAAAATAAAAATAACGATATCTTCAAGTCGGGTTCTGAGCATTTTTCAACCCCCCGTATCTCCGAACCCCTTGAGGTACAAACGAAAAAAAAGTTGGTACAAACAGGTACATACGGAGTACAAACATATGCAAAAAAAAAAATTACAATATCTTCAAGTCGGGTTCCAGGTTCACACAGGTGACCTAACGCTACAGATTTAAATACTGTTTGGGAATATAACACGATATTTATATAAGATAGGTACCTATATAATGTGTAACTATAGTTAGAATTAAGTGATAACATGATAATGAATTTCAGTTTTTCGGCCCGAGGTACGATAACAAACTTGTTTGTTTGAACAATAACTTAGTCTACAGTAAGAAGTAAGACGAACTTAGATATAATTACATTTGTACCTAAGTATAATATTGCGGACTTCTAGAATATAAATAATTTTGATCATCATTTCAACTTGTAAATTGATCAAAATTGCTATAACTAGCATATTCCAAAACCTGTTTACGTGGCCTTTTACTACATTATCTATGTATATTTATAATGATTATTTGATAGAGACTGGACGACTGGACTGGAAAAATGGCGTTCACAATATAGGTATAGCTCATATATTTTTTTGATTTAACTTTATCAACAAAAAGTGTTTACGTTATATCTTTTTTTAAACAGAAACGTAAACACTATTACATGAGAAAATTAAAAATTTAAATTAAAAAAATATAGGTATCAGCTTGTGCTATTTATTGATCACAAACCTTACCTTATCGCTAAAGCAGCTAAAGCAATTTCTTCTAGGATAGTACACTTTGAGCAATAGGTAATGGAGATTGTGTTTACAATTTTTTTTTAAGATTTATTAGAATCGATCTTATATTTAATAACAATCCATACTAGTACTACAGTAAACGCAGAAAATAATCCGGTCAACCTTCAACTTTTGCAGTATTTTTTGTACGCACAAAAACATGTTTGAAACTTTTTGCAAAAAGTTGGTGGCCGTTCGAAGTCTAAATAAAATAATGTATTAGGTAAGTACGTAAAATTATTTAGTATCCGAATGAGTCGGTTATTCTACATTCATACAATTTCAATGTCAATATTAGCCATTTCTTCATATGAATTGGCACAGCGCCTCTAGCGGAATACTCATGGTACTAATATCTCCTATACTATATAGTATGCGATAGTATGCGTTAGTTCTGAACGCTTGCCTAGAAACATCAATATAGTGTACGAGAGAATAATCATTTATGATAGGAGCGGGGACAATGATCAGGTTTAATGACAACTGCGGGAGGTGAGATATCAACTGGTTACCACTACCACCACCTGACACAGAATTGATAAATATTACAGTACTACCAGGTTATTGTTTCAGGATCGAAAATTACCGGCAACGCTATAGGGGATAGGCACCGCTTATATATGACCACATCTTTTTCACACGGCTACATATCAAGCTATAACTGCATAGCTTGATGTGGATGTGTAGCCGTGTGTACCACAAAACTGAACCTATACTTTGCGTGTTCTAACTAGCTGGACCCCGTTTTCATTTTAACCTTATTATTTTTCTAAAATAAAAGAAGCCTTAGTTACTCCTTATAACATATCTGTCAGCGAAAGTCCCGTCAAAATAGGTCAAGCTGTTTCAGAGATTAGTCGGAATATAGTGACATACAACAAAAAATTTATTGTTTGTTCGATTATTTTAATTATAGAAACAAAAAAGACACTGATCTTTTCCCATTGATTTTTGTGACGCACACTCACGAGAGGCGACGACAGAATATGAGCGTTGGGGGGTTCCCCTCAACATTAGGCTGAGTCGGCCGCCTTTTCTTTCCGATACACACAGATCGCACCCCCCCTGGAACAAAGATGCAAGTCGACTTGCGTGTTTTTCTTTATTGCACTAAAAAATCAAGAAAAAGCTAATACATATTGTCAATTTCTTTCATAATTTTTATCTTCAAAATGAAGGAATAAAATACAAATATGTAAAATATTGCAACATTAAAATATTTATATTTCCATCATAAAAACGAAGTTAATATATTTGCACTTAATTATTCACTAAAGTTCCATATGACTAATAGCATATTCATACTTACATACATTTTGAACGAATTTATTTGGTGGGTATCGTAGTGCAAGTCTAGTTGCTTACTTTATCCACGAAACTTTTATCCATATTATATTATATAAAAATTGTTACGTTATTTACACAAACGAGTAGCTCGAGAAAAACCTATCAACCACTACCTAATCAGAATTCAAATAAAGAGTTATCTGCAATAATACCGAACAGCGAGACTTCCATAACATGTCAACAATGCAATATTCATAATTACTCCATCAAGTGTTTAATATGTTTCGAAGAATAATTACGCAACGCTCCTTTTTAGGTTTTTCTCAATACACATTGAGTAAATTTAAAATATAAACACGTAGGCCCCTCACAGGTAGTTTTAGCTATAATTTGATGTATACTACATATTTTTAATAATCTTGATAATTTTTAAGGACAGTTTTTTACGCTCCTGAAAAGTTGTCACTTTTCACTTACAACATTCTTCCAGGAAGGGTGCGAGATTCGATATTTATTTATACTTTATAATACTGTTCTAGTTTTATATTTCCTTTTCATTTGTGTCTTTTCGGAAAAATAAAATAATTTTCTTTCTTTCTTTCTTTCTTTATTTACCAACTTAGTGATTACAGATCAGTTGTCAACATCGAATGCAGTGACTTACCTAGGTCTTGGGTTAGAATCCTACAATGACCATCATGAGCTGCCCGTAAATGTAAACATCGTCTATGCCGTCTATTAGGTACGGTTAAACGGCAAATAGGTACCTACTCAAGTAAAAAATCTGATGTCGGTCGTATCGGGCAACTGCGCAAGAGAGTTAGCTCTAGGGATTGTGTTCCATAAGAATTGAAAGTAAAAAAAAAACAATTCAGTGCATTGACTATTTATACCTTAGATCTATACTACATCTATAATCTATACTAATATAATGAAGCTGACGAGTTTTATTTCTTTTTTTCTTTGGATTCGCGGTAATAAAATAACAATTCATTAGTCGCATTAGCCGCATTAGTCTCTTGCATTCGTACACACACACCAACACACCCCCACAACACACACACACACACCCCACATCCTATCAAACCACCTTATTGACATTGTTTTGGAAACTTGGCGAATAAATGGTTACCTACAGGACAGGCTTAGCCTAGTGTAGGAGCCATGCTAATCAACCTACATTATAAGCCAACAATCTCTAACACACACATGCACAGCACACTCCACATTTATTTTATTTCTTTGTTTAATAATTTGGTAATTTTCGCATTGTTTTTCTTTTTATTTAAGTTCTTTTGTAATTGTATTATGTTTTGTTGCTGTGATGAGATAAATAAATATTTCTTATTCTTATTCTTAATTGATTTTAATTGTTATAAAAGTCCGCGCGGGCCTTAGAACGAGCCGACTGACTGCCGCAAATCTTTCGAACTACCAGTCGGATTAGAAAAATTGTTTCACTATAATAATAGGAAGTTATATTGACATTGACATTTTATCCCAGGAACACGGATAACTGCGGGGGACAGCTTCGATTTAATATATGTACCTGCCTTTATAGAGTTACAGTTGCCTGTTTCGGCTCTATTATTGTTCACATACCTAGTATAAGAAATTATGAAAAATTTAAAAGAACCACAAAGAAAAATGTATACATCAAACGACCAAGTGCGGGGCCTAATTAGGTACGTACTTATAGTAGTCGTATAATAATAATATTAAAAGAATGAGACTATGCCTGATCTTTGACGCTTTGACTGAATAATTGCGAACGACATATCAATGCAGACCCGAAATCATTGTTAATAGAACAAAGAATTTGGAGGTACCTAGTTTCTTCTTATAACGTATAGGAGATGTAGGTTACCAACTACGAAAGGATTTTCCGAAATTCGACCCCTAAGGGGTAAAATAAATACCCTATTTACACCTTAGGGGCAGTCACACGGGTCGGAAAACTATTTCTTATAAAACGTATAATAATTACTCACCAGTGGAATTAACAGCCAACAAATGCCCATTTCCTACTAAGGGATATGGCACAGGACCTGGGACATTCAGCCGCTTGGAGTCCTTTATTAAACTTAACCATGATAACAATATAATTAACGCTATAATACAAAGAAATACGTATATAATCATCTTAAATTTTAAAGATAAATAGCACAACTTTATCACTGATAACGTTCCAAACTAATCTTGAATAATAATTTTGTAAAATCGTAAGTGATGTTTACTGTAGTGAGTTAGAAACACAAATGAAATGTAACGATACGTTATACTTATAACCCAGGCATTAACAATTGAGCAGCAGCCGGTTTATAAAATATTACCTCGTTCCTACCATTTAATTTTATAATGTCAGTAATTTTATGTGAAATACACTGTTCTTTATAATGTTTACCACATAATAGAACATAAAAAGAAATAATGAAAATACAAGAAGAAGTTATACAAAACAGGTGGTCTTATCGCTTGAGTATTTCTTCCAGACGTCTTTTGGGTAACAGGTTTGGTTTCTTTTTTTTGTACAACAATATGCCAGGTGTAACACATAATAATACACTTTATTAAATAAATATTTAATCCTAATGCATTTATAAGAAATGCTAAATTCTAAAACGTATATAACTAAAATAATAAACTAATAGGTCCTATTGTAATAAAATAAATAAATAGTAATGAAACAACAGTACTAAGGAAAGACAGAACACGAGGAAGTTAAAGTGTTGAAAGTGTAAAATAACGAAAGATTTAACAGAAACTAACGTCTGGGGATTAAGTCTGAAGGATACAGTTCCAGAGACGTACAACTTGACTTGAATAATGAAGGATTGAGAATACGAGTGCGAAGTGTGACAAGGCGTTTGGAGGTTCAATGGAACTACGAAGAAGATGATGTTGAGCTTTAGGATTTAAAATAATAGTGTATATGTTGCAGCCAAGCCAGCTTAATTGGCCGGTCAATTAACAGCCTAGCCTTTTTACTAAACGGCGCCTTTCAACTAGCGGCTTGACTGATATTCAGCCATTCAATCAAACTGCGAGCCAAATGACTTGGATCGAAAACTACTTGCCTAGTCTAGCCATTTAAATTTAGTTTCACATTCTGCCACCTGGCGCTGAAACCCACTCACTGTCAATATGGCGTCTCGGCAAGCAACAATATTATTGGTGTTTCCCACAGTTTGATTGCATTTACGCAAAATAATAGTACCTACAATGGAAGACTTGGAAGAGTGTAGTGACTGTGGATCATATGTTTGTTTATCTTGGAGCTGTCTCCATTTCATCCAACCTGAAATGATACTCTGCTTTATGTCACGGTTATTATTACCATCGTTCTGCATTTGTGAACAGAGGTACCAGAAGTTAGAGAAGACTGGTACTGAAACTCCATCAATTGACATAAATGCGAAAGGAGAGAGATCGCCAAAATCGCAGAACATGTGTTTTAGTTTTAGTTCAGCTAATTTTCAAGCTCTTCCTCAGCTTTTGTTGCCTTTTCACTATCCTGCTCTGGACATGAAATCCATTTTCACGGACGAGAACAATGTTATCGGCAAAAAGCATCCACCAGGGTATCTCCTGTATTTTAGACGTCAAAGCATCCATTACCAGCAGGAAGAGATAAGGGGCAGACCCTTAGTTTAAGCCGAAACCTAAATGAAAAATCTATGAGTAATTTGTTATCTTAAAATAAAAAAACAAAAAAAAAACTGGATTATTAAAAGACATACTCAAAAGCTGTGATTACGAAGTCACTGTTTGATTGTCAATCTACTTCATATTCGATCATAGAAAACAATTTTATTGTTAGTCTTATACAACCTATAATCTTTTTGATGATAAGTTAATAAAAAGAACCAAAGTTTATATTAAATTAATAATGGAACCGAAAGAACCGAGTACCCGATTCCCGGTTCTGAGCTAGAATCGGAACCGATAAAAACCGGTTCTCAAAATGTGGCCGGTTCTCGATGCCCTATCTATAGCTCTCATGCTACGGCCACACTACCGTGATATGGCAATTGTTATGGCCATAATTAAAACAACACATAGGTGTAGCCACGAATTATGGCCATAATTTTAGAATGCTCCGGTGGCGGTCTTCTTACCGCAGTAATCTGTGTGTGGTCAGTCACACTTCCGTTTGTTCAGTGTGCAATAAATATGAGCTTATCGGAAACGCACGTATCTTTTCACACGCATTTATTAGCTTCACTTGTATTTTAGTATGTAAAAAAATCTAGGAAGTCAATATCGATTTGAAACTTTGCTAGTGCATGTAGTTCGGATGACAAAACAATTTTGGTACAATCGAGCTGAACTCCATAGAGAAGTGCTAGCCGTGCTTGGATTTCTTGGAAACATCTTGAGATGCACTTTAGATGTTTCTTTGCTTTAGATGTTTGTTTGCTTTCAGGGTCTGATGATGGAGTAGGGGATCGGATTTTTTAGTGCAGGGTTTTTCTAAGCGCGTTTTTATGTTTTTTTAACTATAATATTATTTTACCGCCTAGTTCATTGTCATATCTGGCTAGGCTCTAGCTAGTGTAACCACAACACTTCTCGGTAATTTAACACCATAATTATTGCGGTAGCAGGCGGTAAAGGCAGTGTGGCCGTAGCATCAGAGCCACTAGTTTATTTGTTCACATACCTAGTATAATAATAAATGATTCAAAAATTTAAACGAACCACAAAGAAAAAAATATTCTACAAATGACCAAGAGCGGGGCCTAATTAGGGAGGTACTTATAGTAGTCGTATCATAATTACTATATATTAAAAGAATGAGACTGTGCCTGACCTTTGACTGACTAAATTGATAATGAGATATCAATGCAGCCCTGAAATCACTGGTCATAGAAACAAGAATTTGGTAAGGTACCTAGCTTCTTCTTATAACGTATATGTATATTAAGAAATGTAGGTTACTAGGAAAGGATTTTCCGAAATTCGACCCCTGAGGGGTAAAATAGGGGTTCTATTTTACCCTTAGGGGCAGTCGCACAGGTCGGAAAACTATTCTCATAATATGTAATTAAATAAATAATTACACTCACCCGTGGAATCAACAAACAACCAATTCAAATTGCCCATTAAGGGATATGGCACAGGTCCTGGGACATTCAGCCGCTTGGAGTCCTTTATTAAACTCAAACATGATAGCAATATAATTAACGCTATAATACAAAGAAATACGTAAATAATCATCTTATAAAAAACTTAAAAGGCATGTAACACAACCTTATACTGATAACGATTTAGTAAAATCGTAAGTGATGTTTACTGTAGTCAGTTACAAACACAAATGAAATGTAACGATACGTTATACTTTATAACCCAGGCCCTTTTGTTCTGTAATCTGTGACCCAGGCATTAAGAGGAAATACCAGTGGCGTTTTTTTCCATACAAACGTAATCCTCAGTTTCCTCTCTGGATAATGACACTAGAGCAATGATTATTTTACCATACAATCTGTAGGTACCACTGTATGTCCCTCGGTTTTGTTTTTCTCCATAAATTAAATATTATAAGAATTAGGAGCCTTCTAAAATCACAAAATCTTACCATTTTTAACGCCCTTATCAGACGTCCAGCGAACAAATTTGAAGAATATAATAAAACAACACACATACAGACATACACAACGACAGACATAGCCAAAGCTCTTCTTATTATGATTCTTGTTTTTTTTTTTAAATTGATCCAGTTTTGGAGGAAGAAACCGGGGATTACGAAATAGCAATTTCGTCTAATTTAAGTAGGTATAATCAGTCTAAGCTGTAGTTGTCTCTATCGCCCTCGGCGGGATAGCTCGGGCACAGCGCGACAGCAATAGATATGTTAAAAACCTATTTTTCAAATTTCTTGCAGCCATCATTTCCTCTTAAGAGTGCGTACCAAGCCAGAAAAATATGGCAATGTCAGATGAAACAAACTTATGTCTAATCTTCGCGTGCAGATGAGATGGAGATAGCGTGTTCCGCGTAACAAAAATGAACTAAGCGCTTTTTATCTAAATAGGTCCTAGGTCATATGTTAGTGATATTATTTATCGAATTTTTGTCTTAATTAGATACACCATGAACGAATAAAACCGAAAATTCATTATTATTAGAGGCAGCTTTGTGATTTTTTTCTATCGAGGAAATTTCATTCCATTATGTTTTTGCTCAGAGAGAACCCTCGCGTATATAATGAAAATACCCATATAAAAATATTTTTTCATTTAAATACTATTTACTTGGTTAAATTTCAATTCTACGATTGTTATTTTGCTTTAATTGTCCGGCAGCCGGTATTGCGTTTGAGGTCTAACATATCAAATATTATCTAGTTACTTACTATGTATTTATTTTATATGTCAGTAATTTTTATGTGAAAAGTTCTATATAAAATGTAGCATTTCTTTTAATCATACTTTTTGTACAATGAAGAGTTATCTATCCATTTATGTGGTGTACAAATAAATAATAATAATAAATAAATAATACATTATGATACATGTATTCAAAGTTGGTAATTACAGACGAGGAATATTTGATAATAATAATCAACCACATAATAAGAACGTTAACAAATAATGGCGTTCTCATTGTGTGGTTGATGATTATCAAAAATCTACTTAAAAAAATTTTAGTCAATTTTTATCCTCGCACGCAAGTGTGTTGAAAAACGTCATAAGACACGGGTGTGCATTGATCACAATTATCTTATGCCTTCCTTATGCTAGGGTTCGTTAACTTCAAAATGACTGTACAATGGGCGGTCTTATCACTAAGAAGCGATCTCTTCCAGACAACTTTTTACCACCATTGGCGTATATAGAGGGGGGGAGGGGCAGTGGTCCGTGCCCATTCTAAAATGGTCTGGCCCACTCCAAAAATCGATGGCCTTAATATGGCTGAACATCTCAATTTGAAATAACTTTTGCGAACATTGCATGCATCGGCTTTTAGAGGCCAGGCCCTTTAGATACGCTAATGATATAACTAATATAACCTACCACATAATATAACATAAAAAGAAAGAATGACAATACAAGAAGTTATACAAAACATTATCGCTTATCATTATCGGTTTATCGCTTAAGGATTTCTTCCAGACATCCTTTGGGTAACAGGATATACAACAATATGCCAGGTGTATGTAACACATAAATAATACACTTTATGAAATAAATATTCAATCCAAATGTATTTATAACAACCACCACCACGTACTGGAAAGCGCCGAGCGGGACGACCTCCCACCAGGTGGATCGACGACTGGGCGCCGCTGGATGCAAGCGGTCCAGCCGTTCGAAGTGGAAATCAATGTGGGCTGATTATGATTATGATGATGATTTATAATAAATGCTAAATCGTATATACCTAACTAAAGAAATAAACTAATAGGTCCTATTAAAATAATATGTAATAAAATAAAGAGTCATGACATGAAACAACGGCACTAAGGAAAGACAGGACACGAGGATGTTAAATCGTAAGTGTAAAATAACGGGAGATCTGGGCCCTCCCGACGGAGACGTACAACTTGACCTGAATAGTGAAGGATTGAGAATACGAGTGCGAAATGTGACAAGGAGTTTGGAGGTTAAGTTCAATGGAACTACGAAGAAGATGATGTTGAGAGGTAGAACTCGAAGAGGCATTAGGATTAAAAAGAATAGTCTATATGTCACACACAACCAACTAGCTTAATTAGCCGTTCAATTAACAGCCTACCGCTTACCATCAAGCGGGTCGTATGCTTGTTTACCGACTTAGTTTTATAAAAAAAGAAAGCCTAGTCTTTTAAGCTGCCTTTTTGATGCTGACATTGAAAGGGAACGTAGGGCATTGGCGATCAGGAGTAATATGTTAGCTCGTAGATTAGCACGCTGTAGTAATGATGTCAAATTAACTTTATTTAAGGCCTACTGCCAATTTTTCTACACGAGTGGGCTGTTGTTCAACTATACTCAGAGAGCCTACAATGCCTTGCGAATCTAGTATAATAATGCTTTCAGAGTGTTGTTGCGGCTACCACGGTGCTGTAGTGCGTCAGGGATGTTTGCCGAAGCGGGTACTGATGATTTTTATGCGATCAGACGCAAGAAGGTGCCATCACTGATGCGCCGGACACTCGGTAGTGGCAACAACATACTGAAAGTGATATCAGATAAACTTGACTGCCCTTTTCTTAAAACTTGGATATTTGTAGTGATTGGTGTATGTGTGTTGTAGTTTTATATTTATTTTGTTTTCTTTATTTTTATTGTAATGTTTTTATTTAATTGTGTATATGGATTTTATATCTGAAATAAATATATTATTATTATTTGTATATTTCCTTTTGGAATTTCACGGTCCGAGGACCGGTCGTTTTGGAAGGCGTGCATGCCCAAGTAACACAGGAAGCATTTTAACAAACGAATAGTAAACTTATGTACAACTTAAGGTTCGTATAAACTCTTATATAAGCTCACCGAACATCTTGACGCTTTATATAGGCATTTCAAAACCATTAAGATGCTTTACATTATACAGGTCGTTGTTTTGGTCAGCGACGAGCGACTCAGGGTCGATCATACAATAGATACTGGTGCTAAAAAAAATATAAAAAAAATACTTTTTTTTTATTAATAAAAATACTTTTTTTTTATTAATAAAAATAAAAATTTTTTTTTTTTGAAAATCATGTAATAATCTAAATTGTAGACATAATACTCAACGGGAGTGCGAGGGAGTAAAGGGGTGGGGCGATGGCGGCTTGTGCCTAGCTCTAGTCAGTGCACGTGCCTAGTAACCATACTTTGCGGTAATTTTATTTCAAATTGAATAAGGTATTTCTCAACATATTTACAGTATTTAATGGAATTAAGTCCATTTTTGGGGAATATATATTTTGTACTACCGCTCCTGGGTCGCTTGTCGCCGACCAAAACAACACCCTGTATAACGTTTGGATAGTGGCATATCAAAATGCTTTTCTATAGCCTTTAGTTTTAGTGCAGCAAACCACAAAGCAGCTGTACAGCTTTCAGCTGTGTTTAGTGCGTTTGGACCTACAATAGCATTTTTAAGTAATAAATAAATGCTTAATGCTGTTTAATAGCATAATCCTGAAACATTATAATGCCATGTAAATCCGTTATACAGCTTTCAGCTGTTTTTAGTGCCTTCGGGTCTACAAAAGCATTTTTAAGTAGTAAGATAATGCCTAATGCTGCTTAATAGCATAAACGTGAATCAATGTAATGCTTGCATTTTTAAAGATCAACTGAGTTCTGTTATACAGCTAACAGCTCTTTGATCAAATACACGTGAGTTATTGTAATGCGTCAAGCAGTATATACATTCATTTTACTGTATTCGAAAAACCATTTGTCGGCCATATTGGGGAAAAGCACAATATTATATATCAACAAAATATCAGCAATTTTTTATGGTGGGCGTTTGAATATTATATATTTAAGTGTGTGTGTTGTCTAACCTTGTTATATGCTAATAACAAAATTAAGTTGTGATTTCATTGTACGTGTAATTTAGTATAGGTAAAAATAGGTACTCGAATAAAACAACCTATTTACTTTATTCCTTTATTGTTGACTGCACCATCGTTTTAAAAAGGCATGCGCAGGAGTAGATATTGCGTTCACAACAAGCAACACTTTTTATCAACTCTTGGCGAACGGATTCAACTCGTAAAAACATTCTGAAATGGGTTTTATTGTTTTGCTCAAGGATCCCCAAAATTGCGTTTAAGTAATGGCAGTATTTCAGTTTACATAAATGCTACTGGTATACCGATGAACCCATATAGAACTACTTTATAGACAATAGCACAAGAGTGGTTCATGAAAAGTCTTCTCTCTGGCCTCTGGCTTAATAATTACTCACGTGTGACTATTTATACTGCTGGCGGCATTAATTAGCCTTTTTAAAGGCTCACCGGGCTGCTATAGGCCGACACCATTTTGTAAATATTTTATAACCAAAAAATATTATTAATTGGACCTATTTATAAAAGCAATAGGCCTATATAATACTGATATAACTTAATTTAATACTATCCAATCAATACTATTATGTTAATTATGCAAAATTCGTTCTATACTAGAAATACACAATTGTTTTGGTTATTTCACACATATCTTTATATCACATTTTATATCAAAACCACAAAATATCGAAGGCGCGTGAACATTGCGCAGATATTTGAAGGCATGAAATAGCAAAAGAGGCAAAATCTTAACCTGAAATATAAATGTTGTTTTGATGCAAACAAATATGGAGTCACTCACTCAGTTTTAATCGTCTTCGTCCATATTATATTGCGAGACAAGGTAGTTATATTAAAACGTTAATTGTATTATAAAATTTGTTCCGTGGTATTAGAGATGTTTTTACAATAATATTTAAGCTCTAACTGTGAAACATTAAATAGCTTCAATAATTCTTTTACTACACTCTAATGCTAGTCTAATACTTTTGTAATGCAATTAACATCTTCGTTATCAATAATTTTGTTAGTATAATGCATCTGTAATGCGACTGGCAACTTTATTGACCGTAATAATGCTTCCTTAATGCGACTGGCAATTTCTTTAACCACAATAATTCTTCCTTAATGCGATTGGCAATTTCCTTGACCACAATAATGCTAATATAATGCGCATGTAATGCAATTAAACAGCTATTGTGAACCTATTTAGGATCTATAGTTGTATAATTTGTGCCCAAATAAGCATTACAGTAGCTGTATAAACGTTAGTAATGTTACTATACAACTAATTCAAAATGCTAAAACGATACAAAAATGCTGTAAGTCGGCCGTTATACTGCTTTGATGTGTTACTTGGGTGGAGATACAGATCCAACACGTAGTGGCTTACGCTTACCCTTTAAGATACTTAAATGTGTTGGGATACGTACACTAAGCGGATACTATCTCTGCCTGTACTATTGAAGAGATGCGGCCAAAGATAGCAACCGCGAAGTACAAGGACTATTGCGGAAAAGAAGGGAACTATACTGGGTCTATGGAAGGAGCTTGCTGGACTGGTTGCTGGGCTATTGATTGAGACAACGGGACGCCTGCCATATCAAATGTCTAAATCTCGATATCCTGGCAGACGGTGACTCGCCGCTAACTAAATGGGCCCCCCAAAACAGTCACCGAAAGGTGACAAAGGGAGCAACATTGGTGTCAGTAGTTAAGGGTGTCGGTAGGTGTGTACCGGTTTCACCATCGCGAGTAATCTCGGAGCGGGTTTCCTCGCTATTACGCATACGCCCTAACTCTACAAACCCTAACTTGACAAACCTCTACACACCGTAGTTAAAATATCATCAATATCATCAGCCAAAGCATCGGGATCCTTGGCGTTGAGATTTCTGGCGACGTTTTGTTCCGAAGTCACTTGAAAGACAAGGTTAAGCTGGCATCCAAAAAGCTTGGAGTGCTCAACAGAGCGAAGCAGTACTTCACATCGGGGCAAAGGCTGCAACTTTATAAGTCGCAAGTCCTCATATGGAGTACTGCTGTCATCTATGGGCGGGAGCACCTGGATACCGGCTTGGGCCTTTAGACGCGGTTCAACGACGTGCCGTCAGAATTTTTGACGATCCCGAGCTCACAAGCGGTTTAGAGCCCCTTAGTCTAAGGAGAGACTTTGCCTCCTTATGTGTGTTATACCGCTTGTTCAACGGAGAGTGTTCTAAGGAATTGTTCGACTTGATGCCTACGGCTACCTTCCACCATCGCAACTTTCGCTATCGACGGGGAGTCCATGCTCACACATTGAAACCAGAATTGTTACGAACTGTGCGGGCTAAAAGGAGTTTTCTTCCGCGGACGCTTGGACTAATGGAGTACACACGGCTACACATCAAGCTTTACATTTCCAGTATAAGCTGATCTCGCAATGTATAGGATTTCCGTACAATGAGAGCTCAGCTTATATTGGAAATGTATAGCTTGATCTGTAGCCGTGCGTACAGCATGGGGTTCTTCAAAAAGGGTGTGAAGAGATTTCTGCAGGGTCGGCAACGCGCGAGTGATACCCCTGGTGTTGCAAGAGTCCAGAGTATGTGAAGTTAGGGCTTGTAGAGTTAGGGCGTGTATAGTTATAAGCTTGGCTCTACATGAGATCTGATAACTTTTGTCTTGGCAACATTTTACATAAAAATGTATTTGGTAGGATTACTATTACAATCCTCTGTGCCAATACCGCTATCATAGTAGGTAAATACTTTCTAAGATATATTTATTTGTAGATATTAAAATTGTTATGTAAAACCATAGAGTAAATTATATACTTAGGGTTCTTCAAAAAGGGTTTGAAGAGATTTCTGCAGGGTCGGCAACGCGCGAGTGACTTCCCTGGTGTTGCAAGCGTCCATAGGCTACGGTAACCGCTTACCATCAGGCGGGCCGTATGCTTGTTTGCTACCTAAGTAGTATAAAAAAAAAATACTACGTACAAGTAATACCAACAAGTTTAATTATGGGCAAATAGGTACAAAATACAATATATCTATAGTATAATAGAAATTTTCCTAGAGTCTGCCGCTGGTAGCCAAGGTAATGCGGTGGCGGAAAAAGATTCCCAACTAATGGTCTCCAAAGGCCTCAGTAGATTTTGATGACAAAATGCGAGCAAATCGACGAGCCTCGGAGACCCACCGTCCCGTGGTCTCGACCGCTAAAGGCATAAAAAAATTATTTGGTCCAATCGAAGCGTATTTTTAATAACAAGTTATAATTAAAGTAGGTAATTGCAATTTTACATATACACGTGACCACGTGTCGTTTACACAGACATGCAAATCTTTTTTGTACGTCTGTGTATGTGACTTAACTACCTACTTGTTGGTTAACCTTGCATTAATGCAGCCGCGCTTAATTACACTCACCGACCTATACTTAAATAATTACCTACATTACATTCATGCATTCAACTAGGTATATCTGGGCTTCATTTGGCTAAAGAAGCAGAGCGTAAAGCTATTCATAGCGGCACGTATTTCTAAATAATCCCTTTAATTTAGCAATAAAAGAAACAAAAAACCCGACTGCGTAAAACAAAAAATAACAGAAAAGAGAAAAACAAGCTCTTTAATATATAGAATTTTCCAACAAGCCCAAACACGGCTAGGAAATGTTGCTCCGTTATGGAGTTCCAGTGCTTACTCTCCTACTCCATCATCAGACCCTGAAAACCATACATGGTCAAAGTGCTTTTCATGAAAATTCCAACAAGCCCAAACACGGCTAGGAAACGTTGCTCCGTTATGGAGTTCCAGTGCCTACCTTCCGGATCCATCATCAGATCAGCTCGATGGTACCAAATTATTATATTGTCATCGGTACTTGATAAGTGTGCAAAATTTCAGTTTAATCTGACGTCTGGAAGTCGATGAAAATTACGTTCGAAGACTCCTTTACATACATACATACATACAGCTTAAGCTAATAAAAGCGTGTTAATCACGGAACAAAAAGAACAGTGGAAATGCGAAGTGTCAAAATATGTATCAGAACCGCTGTCGCCAAATTTCACACAAAGAAATAGATACTCACGTATTGCACACCAATAAACAATTAATTTGATTAGTCGTTTCTAGTTTAGACAATATTAGCTCAAGTCACAATATCGTATATTCAAAAATATATCTTCACTCTCTAATTATAAAATTTATGGGGATAGAACCTTTGTGGCATAGCTAGCCGCCGCCATTTTAGTTTTTTTTCAATGTCGCGGCGCACGATGTAACTAGTATATATGGGTAGAAAACACTTATACAAACAAAAAATGTTAATCAATATGGTGGCCTAAAGTGTCACGTTTCCGAGATATTTGGAGGTAAAGATCGCCATATGAGAATTATGACAATCATTAAAAATTTACTTATTACGTGTTTATATGCATTCGATTGTATTCAAATAATAGGCCCCAGGTTGATTTATCAATTTTTTAGAATAGAGTTACATTAGGAGCACGAAAAACAATATTTTTAATTACTTACCTACTAAACAGCATCGTAATATTCGCTATGAACCACAATGTTGTCAAAGTAGCTCGGATCGTGACTTGTTTTCCATCTAGTCATTATTAGAGGTGTGTAACTCATCAAAAATACGCGAGCTGCATCACAGCTCACGGCTCAGGTGTGTGAGCTGGTTCAATGACTCAGCTCGCAGATCAGCTCAATTTGTACCTATAGTCCACGATGCGCGCACACGCTCACTACGTACCGCGCATCGAATTGAGCCGACTGAGCTGTAGCGATTCGTTCGACTCTGTCGAGCGGCTCTTTTCATACTTCAGAGTTGGAATTATTTGTCTTTTTTTATATTACCTATATATGTTACATATTTATTTATGGAATTAATTATTATTTATATGTTTTAGAACGAAATAATATATTCGTAGATTAAAATCACAAGAATAATCTATGGAGGGAGTCGCAGATACAATAGGAGTTGGATTGAGCCGTGAGCTAGTCATTTTGTTGTTGAGCTGTAGCTCAACGGCTCAAACCCGTGTGATCTGATTCATTGAGCTGGTTCAGAGCTGAGTTACACACCTCTAGTCATTATTATACAAACAAAAATGACAATACTTGTCCTAAAATCTATGTTACCAAGTTAATTGGAACTAAAGATCGCTAAGTAATGTTCCCTGTGCGCCAAAATTGCAATAGCGACGTAAATAAATTAAAAAAACCCGATCCTGCGGCCGGCCCGACCTAATAAAACTTCCACCTAAATGAAAGTCCCGTCTTCGTGGAAGACTGCTCACGTGCACACAATGGCACCGGTGTCTTCTAACCAAGTTACCAGCATATGGGCTTCTCGAGGGACTATGCAAATGGGTCGCCAATTTTCTGTCCAGCAGATGCATAAGAGCTGAGAGATATAAATGCTGGCGTTCCGCAAGGGTCTGTACTGTCCCCAACACTGTTCCTGCTGCATATCAATGAAATGCTGTCTATTAACGGCATTAATTGTACAGAGGACGCTCATTGCAAATATTCCTCGTTTCGTGGTGGATGAAAGCCGCAAACGGCTTGTGTCTGAAATCGAGAGCATACTAACTAGTGTCTCCGATTACGGTCGACTTTTTTTTTATACCACTTAGGTGGCAAACAAGCATACGGCCCGCCTGATGGTAAGCCGTTACCGTAGTCTATGGGCGCTTGCAACACCAGGGGTATCACTCGCGCGCTGCCGACCCTGAAGAAACCTCTTCACACCCTTTTTGAAGAATCCCATGCTGTACGCCAATGGGAAAACCACGGCAGGGAGCTCATTCCATAGTCCGAGCGTCCGCGGAAGAAAACTCCTTTTAGCCCGCACAGTTCGAAACAATTCTGGTTTCAATGTGTGTGGATGGACTCCCTGTCGATGGCGAGAGTTGCGATGGTGTAAGGTAGCCGTGGGTATTAAGTAGAATAATTCCTTAGAGTTAGAACACTCCGTTGTACAAGCGGTAGAACACACATAACGAAGCAAAGTCTCTCCTCAGACTGAGTGGCTCTAAACCGCTTGTGAGGTCGGGATCGTCAACAATTCTGATGGCACGTCGCTGAACCGAGTCTAAAGACCCAAGCTGGTACCCAGGAGCTCCCG
This sequence comes from Polyploca ridens, assembly GCA_951394255.1. Lineage (NCBI taxonomy): Eukaryota > Metazoa > Arthropoda > Insecta > Lepidoptera > Drepanidae > Polyploca > Polyploca ridens. The sequence continues at coordinate 5,990,069 of OX596249.1, forward strand.
CCCATAGATGACAGCAGTACTCCACTAAACCTAGTCCATTTCAACCCCACTAAGACCCAAGTCTGCGCGTTCACCACTAAGAAAACCCCATTTGCTGTGGCTTCACAATTCGAGAACACGGACATCAGTGAAAGCATCGGGATCCTCGGCATCGATATTTCTAACTACATCAATAGGCCGTCTAGAAGACAAGGTTAAGCTAGCATCCAAAAAAGTCGAAGTGCTCAACAGAGTGAAGCAGTACTTCACATCGGGGCAAAGGCTGCAACTTTACAAGTCGCAAGTCCGGCCTTACATGGAGTACTGCTCTTACGTGGATACCAGTTTGGGCGTTTAGACTCGGTTCAGCGACGTTCCATTAGAATTATCCATGATCCCGAGCTCACAAGCAGCTCAATCTGAGGAGAGACTTTGCCTCCTTATTTGTGTTCTACCGCTTGTACAACGGATAGTGTTCCGTAGAATTGTTTAACCTGATGCCCACGGATACCTTCTACCATCGCAAGTCTCGCCATTGACGGGGAGTCCATACTCACACATTGGAACCAAAATAGTTTCAAACTATGCGGTCTCAAAGTAGCTTTCTTCGCTTACAATCAGGCGGGCCGTATGTTTGTTTGCTACCTAAGTATTTTTAAAAAAACCTTTTATTTAAAGGTTTAAGGGCTTGTTTCTATTATTGTTTTAATATATTTTTAAAAAAGTGATGCAATATTATTTGACCACTATTGCTTAAAACAAGAACATAAATTGTACTTAATCAACTTTAAACTATTGTCATTCGTCTCATATTATATATATATCGATATTACAATATCTCGGTAACATGATATTTTAACACAAGTATTGTCATTTTTGGTTAATAACGGCGACATGGAAAACAAGTTAACCACTACGATCCGAGCTACTTGACAACATTATGTTTCATTGCAAATATTGCGATGCGGTTTAGTAGGTAACCAATTAATGAATATTGTTTTTTCGTGCTCTTTGTTTTGCTATATTCTAATAATAAAGTTAAATCAACCTGGGAACTATTATTTGAATACAATCTAATGCATATAAACACGTAATAAGTTCATTTTTAATGATTGTCGTAATTCTCATATGGCGATCTTTACCTCCAAATATCTCGGAAACGTGACACTTTAGGTCACCATATTGCTTAACATTTTTTGTTTGTATAAGTGTCCTCTACCCAAATATACCACTTAAATCGTGCGCCGCGACATTGAAAAAAAATCAAAATGGCGGCGGGTGGCTATGCCAGCTCCCATACAAAAATGTTCGTACCCCTTTGCTATAGCGTAGAAAGAATATACAACGTTTTGTAATCTACAAACAATCTATATTCAATTGAACGATCGAGTTCCGCTACTCCCCCCTAGATGGCGCTATTCTCAGTGGACGCAATTATTATCTTAATGTACTTTAACATAAGGTTGATAATTGCGTCATACTTCGATATATTCTGCCACTCCACCAGTGCGGTGACACATTGAATAACATTATCGATACTGATCGATACCTTGGGCCCAATTCACATAAATATTTTACCAAAAATGAAACTTGAACGAATCAAGATTGAATTTTATTGTGAATTGACAAAAAAAAACTAACCTATTCAACTTGTAATTAATTACAATTTAACCCCTATATGATTTCAGTCCGGTCAACTTACAAACCCAATTTTGATTATGGTTTTTTGGTTGTTTGACCGATTGACTTGATATTTGGTATACATTAGTATACCAAATATGACAATGCAAGTAAAGTAACTAAAAAAGCTTTTAATAAAATTGTTTTTTTTTTTCAACAAAAACTTTTATTATGATAATTGGGCATCTCCTTACGCCACGCAGTATGTGAGAGGAGGTAATATTATGAAGTGGGGGAAAAGGCAAAATAAACGAATAAGTTTCAATAATAGAAATTTATTAATTTAAGAAAATTGTCGTTAGATTAATTTGCTTGATTGTGAAAATCGTTTAACATAATATTTACATAGTATAAAATGAAGTCACTTTCCGCGTCTATCTCTAAATCAAAAAGTAATTTATTCAGTTTAGGCCCACTTATGAACGTTATGTTGGTACATACAGTTGAATTTACCACTGGTCGATATACATTTAAACTGAGAAGACTCCGACAAGAAACTCAGCAAGGCATTTTATTTTGTGGAAGATCTTTTGATATTACAGCTTTTGTTCAATATACTTATGCAATATATACATTATTATGCTTATTCATACAATTTTCACTTAGCTAGGGGGTATGCAAGTGCAGAGAGAAGCTACTACAACCATATATTCTTGTCTTCCACGCATGCCACCTTTATTTTTAAGCCTTGTTTTTTAATTTTATTCGCAAAATCTTATCTTTAATTTATTTTTTCTCGGTGTTGAACTCTTAGAAACACTTGTAGTATAAATATTTTCATCGTTTTCTTTTTCTAATTGAATTCCACACCCTACGGAATGAGATTGTACAGAAAAACTGGTTATAGTTTTTCGTGTCCACGGAACATTCATAACGTCGACTCTGTTTTTTTGGTTACGTCTCGGAGTTAACTAGTCTTTTTGAAGAACCTGCAGTAGTATCATTACAACTGCATTGCTGAAACCAAAATAAAACTTGGTTAAGAAAGGTACTAAAACAATAAGCTTGTAGTAAAACACAGGGCTATTCATATTTTAAAAACGACACATTGATTTCAATTCTTTTGCTCATATTTTGTTAAAATATGCATGTCGATAAATCCAGCATCCAACCAACCTGACTACATCACTGGGTGAGTAGCGAAAAACTTAAAGAATAAAATAAATGATGAAATGAAATGTATTGCAAAGTCATAAGGATGATTTTAGCTTGAATTTCTATTAAATTAGTAGTGAATTGAAATAATTTGATTTTAATAGAAAAACTATTAAATCGTACTTACTGATGGTATGAAACACTTCCATTATTAAGATTTTTCTTTCTACTATCAATCTTGCACTCCAAAATTGAACAGTAAGGCATATTTACGGAAAACAAGGAATGTGACGAGACTACCGACTAGACGTAGTGTTAAGATACGACTGGGATCAAATATGCGTTGATTAAGCGTAACAACGCTTAATGGCGACACGGGTCACGCCTACTTCGCATTTCCATGGTTTTTATTGTTCCGTGGTGTTAATAAATAAAATAAACTATAATAGATTCGTAAGTCTTTGGGAGATGTAGGATGATATAGATGATGTTGTGATGATGTCTTTAAGTGATGATAGCTCAGTGGTAGTGACGTCGTATACCGAGACGAGGATCCCGGTTTGAATTGAATTTTGAATTGAATTGTCACCAAGCCCCTACCGGTGTGTTCCGACAGCTGCACTTGAGAGCGAGTTTCTTTTAGGCTTTGTGTGCTTAACACCTTCGGCCATATCATTTGCTATAGTGAGGTTGCGGTCAAACTAAGGGTAAGGGTATATACAAAGAAAAAACCAATGCTTATTATTATTTGATTGCACGCGGGGATTACAATTACGTGTAAAACAATAATATTTACGCAGGTAGCCTAACTTATTTATAAATGCAGACCATATAAAAAACTAAATTTTATAGCGCATGCAAGAACATTGAGGCAAATCTTTGCGAATAGATCCCATTTACCCAAAACTACACCGACCGTCTTTATCAAGGTGGCTTTACCTTGTTTGTGAAGACTCGATATCTGTGGTGAAGACACAATAAGACTTCGATTAGCGATGCACGACTTTTATTAATAAATACTTATTTATGTAACCGCCCCGCCCCGTGATTGTGTTCCCAGGAGATATAGGTACTAAAGTTTTCACGGGATAATTCCGGGATTTAAACGCGATGATAGCTCAGTGGTAGTGGCGTCGGATACCGAGACGAAGGTCCCGGGTTCGAATCCTACAATGAGCTTGAGCTTTCGGTGAACGAACACATCACGAGGAAACCATAGCACGGTGGTAGGGTACTTTGTAGTACCAATCTGGCTGGCTACCACCCTCAAGTTGAAAATCTGTCACCAAGCAACTATCGTTCCGACAGCTGCACTTGAGAGCCAGTTCCTTCTAGGCTTTGTGTGCTTACTACCATCGGCCATATCGTCACTTACCACGGTGATATTGGGGTTAAACACAGGTCTATACACAGTAAAAAAAAAATTTTGTAAACAAACTTTTATTACCTCGTAATACTTAAATATAATAATTTTTCTATAGCACCTATATATTTAATTGCTATTATGCTGGTTTTTGAAAGTAATTAAGTAGGTACCTATCATATTACCTAAAAAAGTAAAATGGTAGCCGATGGGTAGCCGATGTACTAAAACTTTAACGGATTTTGAGATTAAGGTATAAGTGCAACAAAGTTCAACAAACTTATCTGACCCTGTGACCAAAAGTGGACTAACGACTACGCAAGTTTTAAATGTCAGTCTGCCTGCCATCAGTGCTGCCAACTTAGCGCTTTTGGCGCCAGATCTAGGGCTTTTTTGGGCTACTGCTCCTTTTAGTGCATAGCGCTAAATCTAGCGCTGGGCGCTAAAAGAAGCAATAATTTTCTAAGATTTATGATTTTTAATTATGTACCAGTTAATTAGCGCACTCTAATGCTGATATCGAAAGAGTATTTAGCACCATGAATGTAGTAAAAACTAATTGCGAAATTCTTTAGGCTTGGACAATAGATGCCATTTTGCGTGTTTGCTATGCACTTGAACTGTGCAGATTATCAGTTTCCGCACATGATAGGAATTACATCCACAGGAAATCGAAACTGATGAAGTCCAACCACCTACTACATCTGAATTAGCAAACGTAACACAGGCAGTTGAAGAATTCCACGTAGATATCAATCCAATCCAATATAAAGATGTTTATTTTCAAATTGTTTTATTTCAATTGTGCCAACTCATGCAACATAATATTGTAAAGAAATCGATGGTAGTTAGCTAACATTGGGTGGTAAGTTTGAACTTTGCGCTGTTTATAGGTGTTTTTTTCCCAACTGCTATTTTAGCTAGATCTAGCGCTTTTTCAACTGCTGCCGGCTCCTTTTTGGTTATAAGAGTTGGCAGCACTGCCTGCCAACCCCTATTGGTTGTTTGCTCCACCCAAAGAAATAAAATAGTTACCTATTTTATTTCTATTGCTCCTCCCAAGAATCTTATATTAAGAGGCCGTCATCAAAATCTAAACGGGCCGAATTAGGTATTTGACATGTTCACGTAGACGCGGGAGCGCTCGGTCGCGTGTGTGCGTGAGTCATTGATGGTCAATACGGCGATTAAATGGTGTTGATCCATTGATATTTATTACGTGTCTTTTACTCTCGTGGATTTTTCTATTGAAATAAAAATCATGGTATTAAATCAAATCAAAATCATTTATTTCAAATAGACCTTCGCAGGTACTTATTTAATATTAGTATTTAGTTTATTCACCGATTTATCTTTATTTTTTCTATGTATGTAAGTATTAGTTTATTACTTTATATATCTCAAAGTATAATAGTATTTGTGTATAAATAGTATTAGTTTATTTCATACAACGATTTCTATGTTACCACTAGATGCGCTGTTCTTAAGAAAAAATCTGCCAAACCTGATGCAGCGGGGCGCGGGCGGGGGGCCTGCGCCCAGTGGACCGACTGTTGCAGCGCTAATTTGGGCTGTGTCGTCTAACTAAACTATTAAAAAATGCAGCGCTAGACACTCATAGAGTATAGTTTTCTCGCGACCAAAATGTCTTAAGCGCCAATGATTTCATAGCGCTTACGCCTTTGTTTCAACGTAGTGTAACTACATGTCGTCCCTATAGAAGTTTTACAAAAACATGTTTGCAACGGCAAGCTTAATTCTATAGAGATATATCTCTTTCAGTACAACACACCCAACTTGTGTAAATGTATGCCAATGAGGATCATTCACGTTTTTGTATGCAGATTTTTAGCATTCTAAAAAGTTCCACATGGCGGACACTTTCAAAAATTTGAAAATAGATTCTTGTTTTGTGACCCCGAGGACTCTCAAATATCGATTTTGAGAGCAATCTGACCAGTATCTAAAAAGTTCAACATGGCGGACACTTTTTCATAATTCTGAAAAAGATTCTTGTTTTGTGACCCCGAGGACTCTAATATCGATTTTGAGAGCAATCGGACCCGTATCTAAAAAGTTCAAAATGGCGGACACTTTTTCATAATTCTGAGAATAGATTCTTGTTTTGTGACCCCGAGGACTCTCTAATATCGATTTTGAGAGCAATCGGACCCGTATCTAAAAAGTTCAAAATGGCGGACACTTTTTCATAATTCTGAGAATAGATTCTTGTTTTGTGACCCCGAGAACTCTCAAATATCGATTTTGAGAACAATCGGACCAGTATCTAAAAAGTTCAACATGGCGGAAACTTTTTCAAAAATTTGAGAATAGATTCTTGTTTTGTGACCCCGAGGACTCTCTAATATCGATTTTGAGAGCAATCGGACCAGTATCTAAAAAGTTCAACATGGGGGACACTTTTTCATAATTCTGAGAAAAGATTCTTGTTTTGTGACCCCGAGGACTCTCAAATATCGATTTTGAGAACAATCGGACCAGTATCTAAAAAGTTCAACATGGCGGACACTTTTTCATAATTCTGAAAAAGATTCTTGTTTTGTGACTCCGAGGACTCTCTATTATCGATTTTGACAGCAATCGGACCAGTATCTAAAAAGTTCAAGACGTCGGGCGCTTTTTAAAAATTTTGAGAATAGATTCTTGTTTTGTGACCCCGAGGACTCCCTAATATCGATTTTGAGAGCAATCGGACCCGTATCTAAAAAGTTCAAAATGGCGGACACTTTTTCATAATTCTGAGAATAGATTCTTGTTTTGTGACCCCGAGAACTCTCTAATATCGATTTTGAGAGCAATCTGACCAATATCTAAAAAGTTCAACATGGCGGACACTTTTTCATAATTATGAGAAAAGATTCTTGTTTTGTGACTCCGAGGACTCTCAAATATCGATTTTGAGAGCAATCGGACCAGTATCTAAAAAGTTCATCATGGCGGACACTTTTTCAAAAATTTGAGAATAGATTCTTGTTTTGTGACCCCAAGGACTCTCAAATTGAAACAAGGCCAGGATACGTTGCTCCGCTATGGATTTCCAATGCCCACCCTCCTACTCCATCATCATACCCTGAAAACCATACATGGTCAAAGTTCATCATAAGACAATTCCAAAAAGCCTAAACACGGCTAGCATACGATTCTCCACTATGGAGTTCCAGTGCTTACCCTTCTTCTCCATCATCAGACCCTGAAAACCATATATGCTCAAAGTTCATCATAAGACAATTCCAAAAAGCCTAAACACGGCTAGGAAACGTTGCTCCGTTATGGAGTTCCAGTACCTACCCTCCTACTCCATCATCAGACCCTTAAAACTATACATGGTCAAAGTTCATCTCAAGAAAATTCCAACATGTCCAAACACGACCAGAAAGCATGTTGAAATCATCACATAATATTTTGAAATAATAATAAATAACATTAATTACCAAAGAATCAAGAACTCACGGTCGCACTATTTTCGTCTGTAACTGAGGGCGTCGACTCGTCGCGTCGTACGTAGAGTGTCAACTCAGTGCGCAGAGCAGAGCGATACGTCCACCCTCTGGAAGCGCTCGGCGCGGTCTGCTGACTCGAGGCTTGCGTCGAGTATTATATTGCGCGATTTAGGTAGTTTTAAAAGATTTTTTAAAGCCACAATTTTTTAGTTTTTTGAACTTTTTTTTCGGGAATTGGTTTGATTTTGAGCTGAAGTTTATTTATGTTATTTTAGTTTTAAAAAACGAGAGTTCTAAGTAGCCAAAATCAAAGGCAATACTTAACCCAAATTCTCTACAATTTGACTAAGTTAAATATTTTTTTACTCAACATTTTTATATGAAAGTGGTAAAAAGTGATTGGTTTATTTTATAGATAACTTTCATAATAATATATTGTAATTTTTTTGTACCGTTTAGACGTCAAGAAGATTCTTAAATATGTGATATTCTAAACCTCTTACAGCAAAAATTCAGAAACAGCCATCCGTTTAAACATCGATTAATCGAAATTAAATAATAAAAATCAAAAAGTGGCCCGTTTATTAGATCATAATTGAAATGATCTTTCATGCTGTGAATTCAAACTTATAGAAATACAGCATTTTAACTGTTAAATTAGGTAAAACAGAGAAAACGGCAAAATTATGCCAACGGAGTCTTAAGATTCATGGCTCCACCAAATGCGATAACAGTGCCTTTCTACCGGGCCAGAAAAGTTGTAGGACTGTACTTGAAAATTCAAGATACATTTCACTTCATGTACATGGATTGATCTTTACTGGATAAAACTATTACCGATCATATGCAAAAAATAGCCTACACGATTTATGAAAATAAAACGAAACAACTTCATTTTGCACGTTCCCGCCATAAAGACGACGTGACCAAGACGTGACATCATTACCCACTATTTCCTGTCATGTCAGTAGTGCCGTGGTAGTGGTGTAATGGATCGACTATTTAGATAGACGAATTAGACGATTTTGCCATAAAGGAATATTTGATAAATCAATTTATCAACGATTATTGAACATGAGTTACTAAAAATATTTATCTAACAATTTCTACTTCGAACTTGATAAATTATATACAATGAACAAAAATCACAATCTCCGAGGGCACTCCTTTAAAATCACGAGATCAGTTAGCAAAAGCAACCCCCGCCAACACTTTATGCCTAACCGTGTCGTTCGCGAGTGGAATCAATTACCAGAGACAGTTATCAGTGCAAAAACAGTGAACTCTTTTAAAAATAGATTCGACAAGTACTTAAAGACTAAAGTGCAGTGATATACACTCAATCAGCTTCTAGCTGCATGTGTATCATAAATAAATAAATTTGTTATGACAGCAAAATCAGTCTTTATCGCTCTAAAAAAATGTATTCTTTTCTCTTGATACAATGTTAAAATTTCATAATATTAATGAAACAATTCGGTTATTATAACTGAAAAAATACCTATATTCTTTATACTTTATTTTCACTTCACACTTTCACCAACCATTAAAAATCACTATTTATATAATTTCTAATATATTTGCTATTCAAATTTGATTAAATTGAACAAACAATAACGATGATAACCTTAATTAACTTAAGATCAACGCCAACTGTCGCTTACTTTCAGTAACAGTAAGTGACGATCTGTCATGCCTTTCCATAACTGCGTAAAATACCTTCGAATTTTGTCACGCTGAAATTAAAGTCCAAAGTTATGAATACAGTTACAGTTTAAGCGCTCCTACACCTGCATGGTTTTAACTCCTTATCGTGGCCACTAAACTCATACTAAACTTTTTTGATGAGTGCTAAAATCCACGTCCAGCTATAGTGTTGCGTCTATCGTTACACAGCTGGCAGATCGATAGTCTGAAATCTATGACGGTAATGCCTTCCCACAACTACAATTATTTTTTATTTTTTCGCACTTTAATGCGTTATTCATAATTATAATATTCGCACGAACTCTTTTTACGCGCATTATTTTTAACGTTATGAATAGAACTTATGACTTCTCCTATAACTGTTCGCACGCTGAGGCTTTTTTACGACGGGGGTTTAGTGATGGCAATAACGGCTGTTTTTTAATAATGAATTATCCTGTTGTGGTATTGTACAATAACTGTTATTGTAAACTGTTGCGCGTTATTCTGTTATAGAGCTGTTTTGCCAATCTTTACATTATAGGGTGTAATGAAGTGACACAAGCAAAGAGTACGCCCTAAAATGTACACTAACTGTAACTATTCATATATTTTCTTTTATAACAAATTATACACAAATTACCTACATATAATGAAATCGTATAATTTCAATTATCGGCAACGGTAACGGATAATTGCATACGCAATGGCAACTTATCTGTTACTGACAACAATCCAACGTGAAAAAACAAAACAGCAATAACATCATTAGGATTGTGAAATTCAATTTTAGCCAATGTGAACTTTATTTCGTTACATGAAAGGTTATCTAGTAATTTACGAAAGAAAGGTGGGAGTATCACGTGATTAGAAGTCGCGGGCGCGTAGCGCTATCTCATTCACACACTAACGGTGTGCCTATTGCCTGTCTACTCTAACAGCAACAACAGTTTATAACGACAACAGGATAACTGAGCGATCAATAATGAGTTGTTCATTGCGGTAGAATAATGCATTATAGTAACGGTTATTGTAATAACGACCATTACTACGGGGGTTATGTATACACCCTAGTAAAAAGCGCCGAGCTCAACGCTTTTTTAAAATCCCGTGCGAACGTAGCCTTCCTTCTTTGGGTGTATACAAAAACTTTTATGCTATAAAATGTGTGTCGATATTTTTTATATCTTACGTACTCAATAAAGGAAATCATAATCGATTATAGTCGATTGTTATGATAATTGCCTAAATTTATCGCCCACCCACCCATCACTTTATGTCAGTGTCACTCACTCAAGTCATGTCCGTAAATAAAAAAAATCTATGAAAATCTCAATCGAGTCAAAAATATTGTGGATTTTGCGTGTTTCCTAGCAGATGCAAAAAATGTCTTTTAATTTCATTTTAAGTACTAGTAGAGTTAACACAGCTTTTAAAGGTGATATTACTTCCTTTAGTTTATTTTAAGGTTATATTGTGTTGGTCGGTGTCTAGAACAAATTTTCTTTTTGCAGAGTTTGTTCGTAACGCTAGTAAGAAGACCGGTGGTAGTACACAAAATACAAACTGCAAGGTGAAACCAAAGCGCAGAGGTTGGAAGGTTCAGGATGGTCATCACGTCCAGGCCGGTCATATGCTGGCGACGCAAAGAACCACCAGGTTCCATCCTGGATTAAACGTAAGCTTATTATTTGCTACAGGTTTGTGCATCTATGAACCAATTAGAGATGTGTAACTCAGCTCTGAATCGGCTCAATGAATCAGCTCAAATGGATTTGAGCCATTGAGCTAAAGCTCAACAACAAAATGACCAGCTCATGGCTCAATCGGGGTCATATTGTATCTGTGACTCCCTCCACAGATTAGTCTTGTGATTCTGATCCACGAATTATTATTTCTTCCAAAACATTTAAATAATAATGTATAAATCTAATTCAATAAATAAATATAAAATATTCAACTAAATAAATAAATAAATATAAAATAATAAAATAAATAGATAATATAAAATGACAACTCTAAAGTGTGAAAAGAGTCGGCTCAATTTGATGTGCGTCTCGCATTGACCGTGCATGTATAGCGTGAACTAGAGGTAGGTACAAATTGAGCTGATGCAGGTCATTATAACTGAGCTGATGCCAATGAATCAGCTTCTGGAGCTGATTCATTAAACCCGCTCACACACTTGAGCTGTGTGCAATTATGCAGCTCGAGTATTTTTGATGAGTTACACACCTCTAGAACCCATGTTCATGTAATTAAATAAATAAAGATCTGGAGAAATTCCTTAGTAACATAACTTAGTAATGTAACATTTTTAAAAATAAAGGTTCAAGATACTGTTTTATGCTTGGTAATCACTCTTCATCTTTCATAATAGAATTTCGAAAATTGTTTTTAAAACAAATAGGTATTTTCAAACAAAAAGGTCATTCTTCACTACAATTTTGGATCCAAATTCTCCCAGAAAGTACCTATAATATAAAAATCAATTCTTTTTATCTGTATTGTATGCATACCTATATTATTTATCTATTTGTGATGAGATATCACACATATTGAGCTAAAAAGTTCCATGGTAGAAAATGCACACATGCTCTTAAATCAAAGATGAATTGCTTATTTTAATCAACATAAACATTTTCAGGTTGGCTTTGGTCGCAACGGCACTCTGTTTGCTATGGAATCCGGCAAGGTTGTTGTGACATGTGAAAAGTTTGACCCTAAATGGGACCACACATGGGTTCAACGGATGTATACAGGCAGAGAAGACCAGACTATATTGAAAAAGTATTTTAATGTTATACCTGAACCTCAGCATCAAAGATTTAAGCTTGTTGATGAAGTGTAAATTTTATTTAATGTGTAGCTAAGTTTTAGATATTAAATTGTAGTTCTAGAAGTAATAGTATTTTTATTGTGTTGAAGTTGTTTTCACCCTGTTCCATTATGTGTATTTTAGTTTCATTATGTTGTGGATAGAGTGCGCTGTACAGAAAAGTTAGATGTATCTTTACTAAGTAGTACTGTTAATATACACAAGATGGCGTTGATTTAAGAGGTTCAATGGATTCCAAAATAGTTGGAAAAGCTTATTCATGTTAGACCATGGTTCTCAAGTGCATTTGGCGGAACACCTTTACCTAAAAGTTCTTTAGGTACTTGGCGACAGTTCTTGGTCTTGAGGATGTTAGCCAGCCAGACACCTCACCTATAACTACGGTTGGGTTTGTTCCCGGGAATAAACCCAACTTTGAGTACCTAAATTTCCAATTTGGTGGGAAAAAACCCGGGAATTACTAAATGGTCACATTTACTATATTTTACGTATATAGCGAGAGAGACTTTAACAAATTCGTTTGAATAACATTTAACAATATTTCTATTAGGGTACACATAATCATACAATAAAAAATCTTTTTATTTGTGATGAAGGAGTGCATTGTTTTTAAAAAGTGACATTTTGGGGTGTAAGAATTGTGGTGGACCCACACAATTCAAGCTGAGGTAGTATGACACTTTACTCTATGATAGTACATACTCGTCCGACTCGAAGTCGGGAAGTGTGATACTCCGCTCCGCTCTGAAGGTTCGCGTGCGTCCGCGCGTAGTTAATGTAGGTACATACAACAGCAAGTATGATTAAAATAACAATCAAAAGCATCTAAAAATATTTTTTTAGGTACAAAACTTGAGCCACTTGAGTATTTTCCCGCCGTTCGGGAATTTTCGCGTAATTTTCCATTCTTTCCCGTATTTTTCTTTTCTTCCCATTTTTTTTCTTTCCCTGCCCATCCCTGCCTATACCTATAGAAGGTAAGTATAGGTAGCTACTCTAGCAGCTACTAGTTAGTTAGATACCTACTACCACACTGTGCTAGTACCATCGAGGTAAATACAGAGTAATACCGAGCAATCCAATTCCGCAACTAGTAAGTGCTTTTGCACTGATTAATAGCGACCAATCACTGCTTCTAAATGTTTAGTGTATCGTTGACTTAGCCAATAAGAGTGCATTGTCGGTGGTGGGGTGCGGAATAGATTTCAAATAAAACGAGCGTAATTGTGCTTCTTTGGGTTAATTGTTCGATGGGTACCTACTGCTTATGAAAGCTCAAGCTAATATTTTTAAGATTTAAACTATATTTTGCCGCGAAATCCGACCTTTGACTTTTCCGCCTTAAAGGGAAATAGAGGTTTGGAAATTTTGCACAGATAAAGTACTTATTGGTACCATAAGGGTGTAAATGGGGATGAAAAAGATACCTAATAATAAACAAAATATTTATTTGTTTAGAGAGAAAGGAATAAATCCTAACACGCGTTATGAAAATATACAATTCACACTCGTACGCCACGTGAACCTGCTCTCATGAAATATGAAGAAGGTGGGAAACAGCTAAGGACAAATTTTATTGGCCTAATAAATATCCAACGGATATAAATCACAAAATATTGCCAACTGGAACCTTGTACGGGATTTTAAAGAAAAAATATTCCATTTAGCTTGAGTTATGAATGTATGGTATACGTTTAGCTTAGTGGTTACAAAAAAGAAAATGCGCGTGTCAGTCTGTTTTTCCCCTTTTCCAAATCACATGAAAATTTACAAACAGTGGTTTTGAGTGATGGTACATTTATCTCGGAAACGCGGGAGACATCTAATAAATAATTAAAAAAATAAGTACCTAAGTATGCACCCATTGCGGCAATCTGCTAGTACCATCCACTTGGAAATAGACGTCAGTAGCATGCTAAATAAAAAGTCCCTAGCGAGAGGAGATTGGCGATTTTCCGGTTTTGAAATGACGTCCGGCCGGTCCGGATGTTGACCGTCCAGGTAGGTGCCGGACCGGACTACTTTATCAATGGTAACTGAAGTCTGAATGAAGGTAGTTGGACCGTACCTTTAGAATTAGGTTACCAGTGTTTTTTAAATACGAGTTCGTTAGGACAGTTTCCTTGGCGGGTTCTGATTGTCCTAGATGGTGTATCTATAGTTGGAACGAATAAAATATATACATAGGTACCTACTTATTTGTACATTCTTCACACATGGCCATGTGATCTACCTAAGTAGAGCTTGGTAGGTACTATGAATACAAGAAATCTGATATGTTACTTTTAAAATAAGCAGAAAATCAAATAAAATAGCGCTCCTATAAGATGATTAACAGCGTACCTAATTGGCAGTAGTTTTTTTTTGTTCGATTCTTGCTAATGTAATTCGACTCAAATCACGATAATCGACTAAGAAGCCATCATCTAAGAGTACACGTTTTCATCACGTTGTAGCTCCTTCGTCCCCCTCGGTGCAGTTCGGAGGGTGCTTGAGATTTCCCACTTGTAATTTTTCTCGCCGCCCATATTGCAGTGTTCACCCAATAACTCGCAACACCCGCTACTGGGTATAACTCAAGGGCTAAATTAAACTTTTTGCCGGAAAACGAAAGTTGTCATGTGCGAATGGCTTTTATGGATTGGTTTGTTTCGCCAGAGTTATTATTTTGTTCTCATGGGTCGGTAGACGAAATGATTTAGGGATTTACGTGAAAATGAAAAAGTTTCACAGTTAAACGTGTTGAAAGTATAGGAAATTATCCGAGTTTTCTTTTTATATTTTTGGCAAGGTATGTAGGTACTGATTCTCTCTATAGTACATACCTAAATTATTTACTGTGTTTATAGGTAACTATCTAGTGAAGTGATTACGTTAAGATATTAGTCGAGATACGTGTTGCTTTAAGTCCTAAAAGTAACGGGATATTATGAAATAAAATACACTAATAAGCTACCTATTCATAATAAGAACAACGATTGAAATAACTTACTTCAAATATGTATTTTCAATTTTTGTTCTAATTAATGAATAAATTACTGTAAAAAATACAGTTACCTTCTAGTTTTGCGCCATATTTCACCCCTCGAATCTAAAGCGCTGGAGTCTTCGCGTCCGCCAAGAGTTTTTAAAAGCATAACATTTGTGTTCAGCGACATCCACACAAATAACGACCATAAATATAAGTCAGTAAAGTTGTTATTACTTGGCATAATGCTTCGTAGACATTTCGCTCCAATTACACTATCTGAGCCTCGTTCGCAGTGTTTCTTTAATGAAAGTCCCTCGTAGGTACAGTTCGTGACGTGAGACTGGCAGACTTATTGTCGGTCTCGAGTGATGCTCTATGAAAATGCCACTATTCTCAACAACATGCTGAGAAGGTGAAGGTGAACTACACACGTCTTATAATATATTAGAGTACATATAAAACATAAGTTTAGGTAGTATATACTAGTGCTGATTTTGGCTGTTAATTAAGCGGTATTTAATCTAGCTCGGTTATATACCTAGTTATGTTAATGTCCATTAGGAATACTATAAGACAAGTTAGGTAGGCCTCTATAAAATCTTATAGGTAAGTATATTATTTTCCTTTTGTCAATATGGCACCTTACACAATAAGTAAAATGTAACAATACCTACGTTTCAATGTTTCGTGCACCGCATGAAAACTTCAACAAAACAAGGATATACAAAAACCTCGTTTACGTGAAACACGGGACCATGCCCCAAAAATATGGTCCCCCAAACTTCGGCGCCCTTTTTTAATCCACCTGAACGTGTTTTACGATCGTCAACTTTAGCGTATAAAAAGTTTTAACACTCAACCTGGCGTTGTAATAAACATCAGTCCTATAACGAGGCCCGCCTTTCCTCATTTTATGATGTTACTTATTGTTTTAATCTCTTAAGCTGTCGCTGCCCTTGTAAGGATTGTTTGGAGCGCAAATGAGCATCCTCTACTTAATATTTTTTGCAAATTAACGTCCTTAATTTAAACTCAAATTCATTTATTCAATTTAGGCTTATAAGGCATTTATTAACGTGACTTAATTCATTTGTAATAGAATTTGATTGCATAGTTTGAATATATTTAAGATACATAATAATAATTTCTTAACTGCATGTCATGTACCTATAACACAAGACATAAATAACATGCCAACCATTTGAATAAGAAATAGCATTATATAAAAAAGGTAGGCATTGAGCTACTATTACTACGTATAGAGAAGCTATCATAAGCAAAGGTTATGTCCCATATTTTTAAGAGTCAACTGAAGTTCTCTTTAGCGCTGAATCAATAATTCGTCATCTAAGCAGACAGTAGAAACACGTAGCGCTATCAGAACGCTTTTCTAGTTCTACAACAACAAGTGGCCGGATGGCCTCACTTCTCTATACGTAGTAATAATAGCTCAATGTATGTAGGTACTGAAAACACTTAATAATTTCTCAGACCAAACTTAGTACTCTCTTAGTAACTCTTTGACCTTCAAATATCTCCAGCAAAACACCGACACACCTTTACGGCCGTATATTTATATGGACGTATTAGGGGATCGATCCCGCTCCGACGTTAGGTGATTTACATCGCTGCCTCCGTAATTCGTTGCCCTGACGGACGTCCAGGATAAATCAACGTAGAACCCCCCACTAACCGGACATTTATCTCGGCTCTACGATAAAAAACTACCGTATTGGAGGCTTGGTTACGTTGTATGCATGAGTGGGTGCATTGCTTTGATTATTTGCTACCCTGTGATCGATGTGAAGTTGAAAGTAGAAGCTTCGTGACTTGACTTCGTTTTATGTAAATGCATCTATGGATTCTTCAGGATTATTCTTTTACGTAATCATATTATGCTAGTACTTAGAAACTCCATAAAAAGTGGTTTCTAAAGTAAATAGGTTGTTGTTAGGACTAGTGAAAAGATCATCCCGAAGAGTCCCGATTCCCGAAGCACTCGTCCAGGTGGACTTATATGTTTTACCTCGTCTGGTGTTTGTTTACAATTTCCCAAGGGTAATTGATTATATGGCCGAAGGTAGTAAGCACACAAAGCCTACAAGTACCTAACTGGCCTACTTAAGTGCGGCCGCTGGAACATACTGGTAGTGGGTTGGCGACAGGTTTTCAATTTGATATTATTATTATCTTTCAACAAAAGTTCAAGTTTGAAGGATTCGGATCAATGCTTCGTCACAGCTTTCCAAGCTATCATTGCCTCAAACTGACATGAGTGAAAGCTGGTGTGATGCCAGGCAACAACCGTGCAATGAAGATGATCCTCACCAATGAGTGGACTATGTTGAAATAGGAATAAAATCTATGTTATGAATGTCTTCCAGAGCCTTCCAAATAAAAATTCATAACCTCAAAGATTAAACTAACCCCATAAAGCCACTTCTTAAGGGCCTTTATATTAAGATTCATCGAGATTTTTTCAGTCGAGTGGAGGCTAGGTTAAATAACGTAAAAAGATTGCGACATCCAGTATAATATTCATGGAAAGGCATAATTTAATTCCCTGAGACAGACTGGGCGGCCCCGGCCTCGGTTGAGATTAGACTCTTGTCTCGCAAAACGTGTAATGAAGGAAAAAATGCTCCCAAAATATGAAATTATGGACTTACGGGTGATATTTCCTCGTTTATTACACGGAGATGTATCGTGTGATGTTTATTTTGGGACCAAATATTGTGATGCTGTGTTTGTTGTAAGGGTGGAAGAATTTTTATTAATAAAATATATGGAATGAATAGCTTATCTTTAATATCGGATCGTTTCGAAATATGGCGTGTTTGTTACCCATGAAATCCATCTCGAGATAAATATAAATAAATATCGTGGGACATTCCTCACACACGGTTAACTGATCACAAACTAAGCAGAGCTTGTAGGAAACCAGATAACTGATGTACTATATATACTACTTTTTGTTTGTAAATACATACACACACAATTACACCAAGACTCATGACACACAGACATGTTCATGCACAGAAATGCATGAGGTGGTAAGTAGGAAACTAAAATTACACAATCGATTCTTCAAAACTTCATAATAGGAAAACATCTTCAAGTAGACGTCAATTCCATAAGAAAGCATTAACTTAGTAGATTTTCCTGCGTAGCGGTTGATGTGAACAATTGCTCGGGTTGAGCCAGAAAAGGGTTGACTCTGACATGACATTTACAGGTTAACTCAATTAACTTGTTTGCTAGACTGGCCCGGTTAATTTCTTTATCGCTGCCTTTGTCGAGACGTCAAATCTCTTTAGCACTGACAGGTTTTAAATGAAACAAGGCTGTTTGCTGTGTGGTTGGGCGATTAGCATCACTTTGCGTTTATGTTGTAAGTAATTTGTCCGAAATATTGAACATTTAATAAGATAATCTTTAATATAAGGAGAGTTTGTAGGCCATCTAAAGGTTCGTCTATGCTGGGCGAACCGACCACGCAGTGGCGGATTAAAGGTCTAGAGCGCCCTAGGCAATCACTTTATCGGCGCCCCTGTACCGTCCATAAATGGCCATCATAATACTATACATTTTAACTAAGTAGTTGTTTTTGCAATTACGATGACGTTGTATCAACAAAACCTAGACTGTAGTAGACCAAGACCCTTGTACTTACGCTAATGCGCGAATGAAATATGACTTTATAACTGTGAAGAAATCAAGAGGTACGACTGAACGGACATCGATATTCATGATTCCTCTCTGCTCTGGGAAATAGGCCTTAATGTATATGTGTGTTGACAGATGATGGTGTGTTATGAATATATCACTAGAGAACGTCCCGCGATTTCACCTGCGTAGATCCCGTTACCGTTGGAATAGCGTAGCTTTATACAAGTGAAAGAATTTTTGAAATCGGTCTACCCTGCCCGACGCTCGAGAACGACGCGACGACGCAACAAACGCGCAATATTGCATAATACGAGTATATCGATGCTTGTGCAATATAATCTATTATAGATTTAGATTATAGATCAGCATTTAGTTCGTTATTTTCTTTATTTATTTAAAAATTCTGAGCTCGCGCGCCCCTTGTAACTACACGCCCCTAGGCACGTGCCTAGTTTGCCTTACGGTTAATCCGCCTCTGCGACCACAAGTCGAGCACACGCGGAGTAAAAATTTGCGTAGCATAGACGGACTTACGCCCATTGTCAGTTATTGACGAACACAGGGTTTCGCATCGCGCTCGTGTTTATAGTGTCACAAGCTTATCTGGCCCGGTGAGAGAGTCGCTGTTATCGCATTTGTTGGAGCAAACAACCAACGAACGTAGTTTTTATATTCTCTATAACCAATGGCGATTGACATTCCGAAATGGCGTCGTTTGTAGGACTATAGGCTCGTTGTGCGTCCACACTTGACATCGCGAGCGACAAACGAATAGCGGCTCGGCTCGTGCTCGGTTCCGTAGCGTAGACGCACCGTAAAACTACAGCAATGGTAGCAAATTAAGCTTAGAAAGTAATTTTCCAAAAAGGAAAATGCAATTGAATGGATGACTATTTGAGCATGGATATATAAAATAGTTTGAGATAATTTTCATGTATAGGCTCTAGAATAAATAGCTTCAAATCCATCTAGGAATATAAAAAAAACAGGCGAGTTTTGTCTCAATTTCAAAATACGGCTCAATGGAAATTACATTATAATATTTTATTTAATCAGATAGAGTAAAATGACATTGTCTAGAAGCAATTTAAAATTAATATAATTTTTTATGGTTGTAAACTTTTATACAAAAACATTTAAATCTCAAACACTCAAATGAAACACTTTAGGCATAGCTAGGTACACCGATTGATTCCTATCAAAGATCAGCCTAATGTACTCAGAAGTTCCTGAATGCCAGTATCAGGAGACTGGCATTCTCCTCAGCAGAGAGTCTGAAGATAATATTTTTAATACTCTTAAGAGGAAAGGATGGCTGCAAGAAATTTGAAAAATAGGTATTTAACAAATCTATTGCTGTCGCACTGTTGCTGGGATATAAATGTATGAGGGACGATAGAGACAACTGCAACTTGGATCGGTTTTACCTATTTAAAATAGACGAAATCGCTATTTCGTAATCCCCGGTTTTATCTTCCAATACTGGATCGACTTATTTTTTTTTTCAAGAATAGTAATAAGAAGGTCTTGGCTATGTCTGTCGGTTTTGCTTTTATTTTTTATATTCGTCAATTTTTTTTCTGGACGTCTGATAAGGGCAGTAAAAATGGTAAGTTTTTATGATTTTAGAAGATTTTTAGATTTTATAATAATTAATTTATAGAGAACAACAAAACCGAGGGACATTCAGTGGTACCTACAGATTGCATGGTAAAATAATCATTGCTCTAGTGTCATTATACAGAGAGGAAACTGAGGATTACGTTTGTATGGAACAAACTCCACCAGCGTTTCCTCTTAAGAACTACGGACACGGACTAAAACTTAGGTATCTTTAGTTTTTTATATTATAAAGAAGTTAATTCTGAGTAGTCTGTTACTAATTAGCTATGCAAGTGCTTGCTTTGCACAAAGTGAAGCACCTATTTCTTTTGAAGTCAGGTTCCCAAGATTATTCATTTTAATGTAAAACTTATGCAAAGCAATGCAATGCAAATTATCCATTTATGTGTCCTTTTTCTTTATATCATGAACTCGTAAAGAATTTGACATCTAAAAAGCAGCCATTATTGTATAAAATAATAAAATTGAATTGTGTTGTTGGTGAGTACCTAGCTCCTTACATAGTAGAAACACATAGGTAAATAAATATTACAATCCAAGGTAAACGACGAATGTTGAAAAACATTTTGAGATAATTGTTATTCATGTTATTTTTCAGATAATTGTTATTCAAGTAACATATTTACATAATGTTAGATATGAAACGTAAAAGTATCCTGTACCTAATACGTACTTTTGTTATTATTCAGATTCCCCATACCATTGCAATATTCAATATTCAGAACTAAATTCTATATAACCTTCAATCCCACAGACATAAATCTAAATAGATACCACTAATAAGTCCGATAATAAATCCCTCCATCCGTATAAAAACTAAGCGTGTCACTTTTTTGGTACCTAACATAATGTCACAAGATTGATTTAGTTAGGTTGGCATTAGATTTTTAACGTGAAAATGAAGCTATCCTATTTGTCAGATAAACATAACCCTCGCTACACATCTCTGGTGGACATGCAGCCTTATGCGAGTTCCCTGTCCGCGCGAAACAGTTTCAAAAGAAGAACATTCGGCCCCATTTTTGCACAGATTTTGACACGCGAAGTAGGTACATACACTTGCGGCATCTATTTAGATGTATATCTGTGGCCAATTCCTATCTTATAAATTAAATTCCCATCAATTGACTGATCCTCGTCTCTGCCAGCGTTAAGAGAACATTAGATTTCTGACATTTTAAAATTCAACAGATCCCCTCCTTGTTGGTACGTATCGTGTTATATTTTATTGCATTACTGTCAGGTGCCTAAGTATTTGGCTGCTTTTAAGATTGTACTATCAATATTGCACGGCCATTCTCTTAGTGGCAAAAAAAAAACTATTTTGTGTCCAAAACAATACTATCAGACTTAAAAAAATAATGTTTTAGAGAATTACTTTACCTATATACGTTGATAAAAACTTTATCATCACTTGGAATGAGTAGGTATAAACATGTTTTCTGATTTATACTCGAGCAAGCGCCAGATCTAGAGTCTAAAAACTTTTAACTACATTGTTTCCTTAAAATTAAGTTGATTAAAATGGGTGAGCCCTTTAGTGGTCACTTGGTGGTCACACACACACACTGGTATCTTCAGATTTCAGAACTGACTTTGGCTCTATATTATAGAAGACATTTTTAGAGAGGTAGGGCATAACGGGTTATCTCGTTCTAAATTCGGAGTAGCCCGACTGGGGAAGTACCTCCGCCTTACAGAAGATCGCAGCCAAATAACACCACTTTAATGTGGTGTTGTGTTCCTGCGGTGAGTAAGGTCGCCAGAGCTCCATGAGGAGACGCTGTGCTGGCAGTGTGTGGGGACCAGCGGTGTGGTACCGACGTAGGGCTGTGCAGGCACGGCGTGTTGTTGCGGCGGCTAGGGAGACCCGGTGAAACGGCTACCCGCTGGCCGCCCGCAGGTTGTAGGGGTCCCGAACCCAGGGATCACATAATCTCCGCCCTGGGAGGCTGATCCACCGCCTCGCGCAAAATCCTTGGTGCAGTTGGTCGTGCCGGAGGAGGAGACCGGAGTGGACCCGGCCGACTGTATCAGGGGGGACCGGGGGCCCTTCCAGCTGCCGCACCAACAACTGTATCACCTGAGCAGCATTCTGTCGGAGTGACACTGTGCTTTGTCCTTTCCGCTGCCGTCATAGCGACTCCTCTCAAAAATCTCTTAAACTCCTTTTAAAAATAATGGCCAGAAAAAATAAAAGAAAAAGTTTCTCAGCGGCTTCCCCGTCCATATTATCTATGGACTTTTGCAATATTAGGGGTCTTCATGCGAACATCAATGCAGTCCACCAACACCTGGAGACTGCACAGCCGACTCTGCTATTTCTCACGGAGACGCAAATATCCTGCCCTGATGATACATCGTATCTACACTACCCCGGGTACAAGCTGGAGCACAACTTTGTGCGCCGTGCCGGGGTATGTATGTACGTCAGGGAGGATATTTGCTGTCGCCGTCTCCATGGCCTGGAAGACCGGGACCTGTCGATTTTGTGGGCGCGCGTAGATCACGGTGGCCACACCAAAGTTTACGCGTGCCTTTACAGGTCCCATAGCGGTGACGTGGACACAAAACGGTTATTTGAGCACCTGCAACTGACGACGGACAAAGTACTGGAGCAGTACCCCTCTGCGGAGTTAGTGATACTAGGAGACTTCAACGCTCACCACGTTGAGTGGCTTAGTTCTCGGTCCACTGATTTCGCGGGGAGGACTGCTCACGACTTTGCCCTGGCCTATGGCTTCTCACAACTGGTTCTTTCTCCTACGAGAATCCCAGATATTGAGAGCCATACTAGCTCCTTACTGGACCTTCTGCTGACTACGCGACCGGACAACTATACAGTGACAGTGGATGCGCCACTTGGCTCATCAGACCACTGTCTCGTCCGGACGCAAGTGCCATGCGCTCGAACTGACTCGCCCCGGCCTCCCGGATGGCGACGTGTATGGCACTACAAGTCGGCAGATTGGGATGGATTGCGAGATTTCTACGCATCGTACCCGTGGAGACAGCTATGCTTCGCATCAGACGATCCTGACACCTGTGCAGCTGCCGTTGCTGAGGCGATACTGGCGGGAATGGAGTGTTATATCCCAAACCCGCTAGTGGCTGCAGGGGTGAAGAAACGACCGTGGTTTAATAGGCCCTGCAAGGATGCTAGACAAAATAAGCAGACCTTGTATGAGGCTTGGACCACGGCCCGAACTAATCAGGACCCTAACATCTCTGATGCGAAACGCATATTTAACGCTGCCTCGAGGTTCAGTAAGCGAATGATTGCCAGGGCTAAGATTGATTTCGTCGGCAGGTTTGGTGCGAGGCTGACTAGCCTTCCTTCTGGAAGTCGAGCTTTCTGGTCTCTTGCCAAAGCTGCTGAAGGAAACTTCTGTCAGTCGTCCTTGCCACCACTCCGTAAGCCGGACGGACACTTGGCCCATAGTGCAAAGGAGAAAGCTGATCTTTTGGGCTCTCTCTTTGCCTCCAACTCGACTTTGGATGACGGGGGCGCCACACCGCCTACCATCCCGCGGTGTGACATCTCTATGCCGGAGATAAGCATTACCCAACGGGAGGTCCGACGGGAATTGCTTTCTCTGGATGTCCATAAGTCGAGTGGGCCAGACGGCATACCGGCAGTGGTACTGAAGCGGTGTGCTCCTGAATTGTATCCTGTACTGACGCGTCTTTTTGCGCTTTCCTTCACCAAAATGAAAGTCCCGTCTTCGTGGAAGACCGCCCACGTGCACCCAGTGCCCAAAAAGGGTGATAGATCGGACCCATCGAATTACAGGCCTATCGCCATCACCTCCCTTCTCTCCAAAGTCATGGAGCGAGTGATAAACACGCAACTCTTGAGATACCTAGAGGATCACGATTTGTTGAGCGACCGACAATACGGCTTCCGCCACAGTCGCTCGGCTGGCGACCTTCTAGTGTATCTCACAAACCGTTGGTCACTCGCCATCGAGAGTCAAGGTGAGGCATTGGCAGTGAGCCTAGATGTGGCGAAGGCGTTCGATCGGGTCTGGCACCGGGGTCTTCTAGCGAAGTTACCAGCATACGGGCTTCCCGAGGGACTATGCAAATGGGTCGCCAGCTTTCTGTCCAGCAGATGCATAAGAGCCGTCGTTGACGGTAGCTGCTCCGATAGCATGGACATAAATGCCGGCGTCCCGCAAGGGTCTGTGCTGTTCCCAACACTGTTCCTGCTGCATATCAATGATATGCTGTCTATTGACGGCATTCATTGTTATTCAGACGACAGTACAGGGGACAGTGCAACTTTATAAGTCGCAAGTCCGGCCTCATATGGAGTACTGTTGTCATCTGTGGGCGGGGGCACCTGGATACCAGCTTGGGCCTCTAGACTCGGTTCAGCGTCGTGCCGCTAGAATAGTTGACGATCCCGAGCTCACAAGCGGCTTAGAGCCGCTCAGCCTGAGGAGAGACTTTGCCTCTTTATGTGTGTTCTACCGCTTGTACAACGGACAGTGTTCTGAAGAATTGTTTAAGATGATGCCCACAGCTACCTTCCACCATCGCAACTCTCGCCATCGACAGGGAGTCCATCCTCACACATTGAAACCAGAATTGTTTCGAACTGTGCGGTCTCAAAGGAGCTTTCTTCCGCGGACGCTCAGATTGTGGAATGAGCTCCCTGCCGATGTTTTCCCAATGGAGTACAGCATGGGGTTCTTCAAGAAGGGTGTGAAGAGATTTCTACAGGGTCGGCAACGCGCGAGTGATACCCCTGGTGTTGCAAGCGTCCATAGGCTATGGTAACCGCTTACCATCAGGCGGGCCGTATGCTTGTTTGCTACCTAAGTAGTATAAAAAAAAAAAAAAAAAAAAAAAGAAACATGCTGATCATGGTAAAATAAACTATTGTATGCCAGGTACATGATATATCCAAATTATAAATAAAAGTCAGCAGTGTAAGTTTGAAAGTCAAACTTACACTGCCATATTAATTAGCCATTGATATAGTACTAGCTTTATAGCCCGCGACTTCGTCCGCGTAGATTAATTCTTTTTTCTAGATATGAATCATTGTAACAATATAGAGCTTTGTTCATGGCTATTGTCCGCCGCTACTTGTGATATTGACAAAAGTTCAGGTAGATTAAGAGCTCATATGCGAGGATGCCACATAAAACTGAAACAGTCCTGCCACAAATCAACTCTAGCTAATTTCAGAGTTTTTCCCTGTGACTACAAACCTTAATTAGGATTTATCTTTTAAATTCAAACGGAAGGAGATTTGGGATCAATGGTATACGCGGCAAGAAGACTGTAAATATTTTGGCCTCAATAACATTGCGGCGGAGAGCTGTTACTTGTAGTCTAGTTCCACAGCACAATTTTGGAGGCCTTATCTCTCTTTCTCTCTATAGTCTTTCCCTCATGTCTGAGGATCGTGGTCAACATCGGGTTTGCTTCTAGAGCGAATGATCTGCCTCCAATGGTTTCTGTCTTCTGGTTTCTGTAAAACTTGGAGGACGATGAGTCTTTTACTTGATCGGACCATCTTGTTGGTTAACGACCACGTAGTCGTTTTCCTTCCGTGTTCCCAACTATGATCAGATTTCCAAACTTTCATCGCCTTTGCGCACCATGTGGCCGAAATACGAAAAAATACGTTGGTGGCATATGGTGGACAATCGTATTTTAATTTAGAGCTGCGGTAGGATTAATGCATTGTTGCGTTTAGCGGTCCACCCAACATCCGTCTCCAGCACCACATCTCGAATGCATCAATCCTTTTTCTTTCTCGGGCCAGTATAGTCCACGCTTCCACTCTAAACATGAAAATGAGGAATACCAATGCTCGTATTAACCGGATCTTTGTTTTAATACCGATTCCTCTCTTTTTCCTGATGTTGTTTAGGCAAGTCATTTCAATACGCCAATACCATTATGCCGAAATAATAAATTTTGAAATTTTCACTCCGAAAATAAAGAACTTCATATACTAAATTTAATCCCCCTTTTCACTCCTTAAGGGTTCAAATTCCAACAACACCGATATTCGTTGCGTTAGTCTATAACCATAAGCTTAACTTAAATAATAAATTTAGTGTACTTCCATACACAAATTCATCCCCCTTTTTACCCTTTCGGGATTGGGATTATCAAAAACGTTGAGGCACATATAAATTATTTTTCAATCGTCAACCTAAACACAAAATTTGAAGGTCCTAACTTCGAAACTGATGGACTTTCATATAAACTTGCATCCCCTATTTTACCCCCTTACGGATGGAATGTCCAAAAATCCTTAGTGGTTGCCTACACTATGTAATAATATATTAAGTGACGTTTACTTTGAAACTGAATGACTTACATACCATACCTTACATATACATCCCATACCTTTTCACCCTGTCGGGGGTGGAATTCTCAAAAAAGCTGAAACATGTATAAATTAATTTTCAATCGTTAGCCTAAATACAAAATTTGAAGATCCTAACTTCAAAACTGACGGACTTGCATACAAACTTTCATCCCTTATTTTACCCTGTTAGGGGTGGAGTTTCCGAAAATGCTTCCTTAGTGGATGCCTACACCGTATAATAATACATTTAGTGAAGTTTACTTTGAAATTGAAGGACTTGCATACACAACCTCATCCCCCTTTTCCTCCCTTCGGTGGTGGAATTATTACAAACGCTGAGATAACTATATATAAATTTTCAATCGTCAGCCTAAACACAACATTTTAAGATCCTAACTTCAAAACTGACGGACTTGCATACAAACTTTCATCCCTTATTTTACCCTGTTAGGGGTGGAATTTCCGAAAATCCTTCCTTAGTGGGTGCCTACACCGTATAATAATACATTTAGTGAAGTTTACTTTGAAATTGAATGACTTGCATACACAACTTCATCCCCCTTTTCCTCCCTTCGGCGGTGGAATTATTACAAACGCTGAGATAACTATACCTATATTCATTTTCAATCGTCAGCCTAAACACAGAATTTGAAGATCCTAACTTCAAAACTGACGGACTTGCATACAAAGTTTCATCCCTTAGTTTACCCTGTTAGGGGTGGAATTTCCGAAAATCCTTCCTTAGTGGGTACACCGTATAATAATACATTTAGTGAAGTTTACTTTGAAATTGAAGGACTTGCAATACACAACTTCATCCCCCTTTTCCTCCTTTCGGTGGTGGAATTATCACAAACGGTGAGATAACTACACATTAATTTTCAATCGTCAGCCTAAACACAAAATTTTAAGATCCTAACTTCAAAACTGACGGACTTGCATACAAACTGTCATCCCCTATTTTACTCTCTTAGGGGTGGAATTTCCAAAAATCCTTCCTTAGTGGATGCCTCCACTGTATAAGGTATCTTTGTGCAAAATTTCAAATCTCTAGGTCCAGCGGTTTGGGCTGTGGGCTGATATATCAACAATCAGTTTATCATTTTATATATTAAGATTATTGGAAATCTCATTGAAATTAAAATGGAGTCATTAAAGGATTGCTGCAGATATTGGCGCCGAGCCTTTAATTTTGTAACAAAACAAATATATTCAACCATAATTCAACGCAATATTGTGTACATGTCATAAATTATAAAACTCCATGTCGTGTTTCACAACAATATTGTGTTTGTACATTGTATTCCAGTGTCATACCATTATATACTATATAACATTTATTTCGGCCGCCATTGCACCGCGGGTGCCGCTTTAATTTTCCGCCATCCTTTTAAATTTATACGATTCCAAATGAAAACTCTTTATGTTCTCTGTTATATAGAATTATTACTGTGCTTTTGTTAGTGATTCATTAATATTAATTAATTCCAAAAAACAGCTACTACCTAAAATTATAGACCTTCTGAACTTCTTTTGATTTTTGAGTGAATTTAAAAATCATTGAACGAAATAGGTAATGATTAGTGAATAAATCTAAAGTAGAAAGAAATACAGGAGAAAACACCATTGATTGTGCAAAGGTCGAACATAAATGGTACATTTTGCAAATGTGATCACGATAAAGTGCCCAATATTGAGCCGGGATCACATAAAATCTGAAACGGAAAGTCTCTATAGTCCACTCAATGCTTATCCGAAAGTCCATTCTGATAGGGTTGTACATTTGTACTATTCGACGGGGAAATAAATATTTTTAAATTTGGAACAATATGGCGGACAGCGGGTTGCCATAAATCTAAAGATGGTCGTAATGCGAGAATGCACGGATGGAATTCTTTATGAAGGGATACAAGCTTTAAGTTCAGCATCGTATTGGGGAAAATAAATGGCATTTGTATATTTTATGAGAGGATTTGTTACGTGGAATTTTGAATAAAATCTACAATCGAACATTTGGTAGTCATTTGAAACAAAGTATTCAATTTGTTATTGGAATCGATAATATTACATTAGGATTTAAACAATAGAGTGCACAATCGAACACATTAGTTTGTATTTATCGATATGTACAGTAGAACGAATAGTAAATGATGTTAATCGATTAGTACTAATGAGCCATTCGAGTGGACTCCCTGCGTAATGGTAACAGTGCAAACGCATTACTGCATCATTAACCGAAACTGTTGAACTGCTGGGCTTCTATAAAGCTTAAGGAATGACTGATGTTGGTCCAAATATGTATGGATAAAAATAATAATCTTATGCTGTCTATATTTAGCTACCTATTGCATGTTATAACAAACTGTTATACCCAAGTCAGGTATGACTATAAGCCCGTCAATGGGATCTTAAATTAAAAAGACTGATTCTGTGTAAAGTCATGAGAGATTGGTTGATTATTCCCGGTTCGACGCGATGCCGAACGGCACTTTCCGCCGCGTCACCGCCTCGGGAACCTTTTTAATTTTCCGCTAGCCTTCAGATTTATATGTTTTCAGTGCGCCCGTCAATTTCCACCATTTTTAATTTAAGCGCTACGTTTATCCCAAAAAAGGCAGTCGTTTCAATTTTTGTTTCCATTCTTTTATAAAAATTTGAATTTGTCTATTGTTATAAATTGAAGAGGGGCCTTCTTTCAAAATGTTCAGGGATGTACATAAATGAATTGATTGAAGAGTTTAGCAACTCTAGTATAAGTAGTAATTTGATTAATATGGCCAAGTATATGGGCATTGTCAATAATTGCTACGGGTCAATTCAGAAGGAGAATGTAGTTAAATCGCGTGGCAATAATCTCAAGTGAAATGGAATTGCCCCTTTGATCTATGGGTTGGATAATTAAACTATTATCGACTATTGTTGTTCTGTATTGGCATTTACCTGTAAATTGTCTTCCATCTACTCTTACACTTATTCAAAATTCAAAATTCAAAATTCAAAATCATTTATTCAAATAGACCTTCGCAGGCACTTATGAAAAGTCTGACTCTAATACTCTAATACCGGTTCGGAAGGTTGCATTTGCTGAGAAGAGCCGGCAATAAACTCAGCAATTACTCTTTTCAAAACAAGCTTAGATTCATTACATAATTTTACATTCTAATCGCACTGACAACAATTGCGTGTCCCGGCGCGGCGGCAAAACTACAAAGTAGACTGAATCTATATTTAATAAGTAAATAAATAAATAAATGGCAAACTTAAGCAGACCAGCCCCCACAAGCAGCACCTGTTCACAAGTATGACGCGTGTGGCAGCCATCGCCCTCTTCGCCATATTGGAGGGAAGTGAGCGACCCGTCACACGACGCCGCCGCAAGCAAAGGCCTTAAAGTGAGCATGACTTACTTAAGTCTGCCTTAGAAATAAAAAATAAACTGAAGGGAAACTACTAAACATGCAATTTGTTATCACTGTGACTATTGACAAGTTTATACTAAATATCATTTAGGTATATAGAAAATATAACAATTAAGTAGACAGACAGACATAATATATCAGTGAATTTAGAAATAAATGAAAAACATTAAATTGAATTAATTACTATAAGTAATAATCAGTAAATTAAACAAAAAAAAAAAGATAACTTATAATAATAATAGCATACTTTGAATTAAAATTAAAATGGACCTTGAACTAGCTGCTAAGCGAAGCAGGTGCAGAGAGAAGCTACTTCCATACATCCTTGTCGTCAATATAATGAGACACTTTATAATAGGCCCTACTCAACAACCGCTTTTTGATATGTTCCTTAAATTTAAAAAAGGACATACTGGTCACGCTATGAGGAATTTTATTGTAAAATTGGATACAATTACCAAGAAAGGACTTATTTACTTTAGCTAATCTAAATCTAGGTACAGTTATTTTGTCTTTGTTTCTAGTGTTTCTATCATGATAATCACTATTGACTGGAAACAAATTAATGTTTTTACGAACATACATAATATTTTCAAAAATGTACTGAGAGGGCAAAGTTAATATATTAATTTCCGGAAATACCTTTCGCAGAGATTCACGAGAACCTAAACAGTAGATGGCGCGAATTGCTCTTTTTTGCAATACAAAAATTGATTCCAAGTCTGCGGCAGAGCCCCACAGCAAAATACTGTAAGACATAAGGCTATGAAAATATGCAAAATAAATTAATCTGGCTGTATTAATGTCCGTCAGTTGCCTTATTTTGCTGACTGCAAAAGCAGCGGAGCTCAGTTTACCACCTAAGGCTTCCAGGTGAGCACCCCACTGCAATCTACAGTCTATGGTCAGACCAAGAAAAACAGTCTTATCTACTACATTAAGTTTACTACCGTCCACAATAACATTGGTATCAATTTTTGGTACATTTGGTAATGAAAATCTTATACATTTAGTTTTTTTAGAATTTAGCATAAGATTATTGGCAGCAAACCATTGAGACACAGTTTTCAGAGCGTGGTTAACTTTTAAAAGGTCTTTGTCCTTTCTATCTACTTTAAATATCAGAGATGTATCATCTGCAAACAAAACGACGTCTGATAGTTCTTTCACCATGTAAGGTAGGTCATTTATATAAACTAGAAACAGAAATGGGCCTAAAATCGAGCCTTGAGGTACGCCTAATTTGACTAAGGAGCCCGATGACACACAACCATTGATTCCTACTTTTTGTTGGCGCCCTGAAAGATAGGAAACCACAAGATCGAGGGCCACTCCGCGAATTCCATATAACTTAAGTTTAAGAACTAGCGTTTGGTGGTCTACGCAATCAAATGCCTTGGAGAGATCACAAAAGATACCAATAGCATCGTGTGAGCACTCCCAGGCCTGAAAAATATGCTTAATAAGTTTTGCTCCCGCGTCCGTAGTGGACTTACCTCTTGTAAAACCGAACTGATCATCATGGAGTATCTTGTGGTTATTAAAATGCCTTAACATTTGGTTTAGCACAATCTTTTCAAAAATTTTACTTAAGGCGCGGACAGCTCACGATTTCAAACGACGAATGCACTCACACAACCTAGAATGTAGAATGACTGATGTGTGTGTACTTTTGGAAAATTGCATAGTATATATAAGGAAATCAGAATAGATACGGATTTCTTAATGTATTGACATGTTGATACCTAATATGAGACGATGAACAATTATCAAAAAAAAATATCACTGATATTAGACATATAATAATCTATCTATTTATTTTCATAACCGTATAAATTATTTAGGTCCTTACATATGAAATTAGCGTTTTGTCGTACTGACCACTTTGATCTCAAATATTTCCTCATTGGTTAAGAATTCCAAATTCAAATTTATAAATTTTCCTCATTATTTTTTTCTTTGGCATCGCTTATTACCGCACAATGGAAAACATGAAATATCGGTATATTTACGAGTACGAGTTCTGCCGTGGCACCAGTGCTGCAGAAACAGCTCGAAAGATTAATTATGTGTACGGCGCTGGTGTCGCAAAAGAAAGCACGGTACGTTTTTGGTTTCAACGTTTTCGTTCCGGAAAAGCCGACCTTCAGAACCAACCCCGTGGACGGCGGAAGACCAAAGTGGAAAATGAAGAATTAAAGGCTATTGTGGAAGCGGATCCATTATAAAGCACTTCAGAGATAGCTGCAGGCTTCGGGGTAAGTGATAAAACTGTATTAATCCACATGAAGCAAATCGGGAAAGTAAAAAAACTTGAACGATGGGTACTTCATGAATTGAGTGAATCGAACTTGCAAACACGCGTCGACTGCTGTGTTACTTTGCTCAACCGACTCAATAATGAAGGGATTTTAAATCGAATCATTACTTGTGACGAAAAGTGGATACTGTACGATAACCGGAAGCGCTCGTCGCAATGGCTGAACCTTGGAGACCCAGCCAAATCCTGCTTAAACGAAAATTGACTCAGAAAAAGTTACTTGTGAGTGTTTGGTGGACTAGCGCCGTTGTCGTTCTCTACAGGTTTCTAAAATCTGGCCAAACGATTACGGCAGATATCTATTGTCAGCAACTGCAAACCATGAAGAAAGAACTAGCTGCTAAACAACCGAGATTGGTCAATCGCTCTAGGCCACTGCTGCTTCACGACAACCCAAGACCACACACTGCACAACAAACAACCGCTAAGTTAGATGAGCTACAATTGGAATGGGATGGCAAAAGTGCATAGATAACAACGGTGCATACTTTGATTAATTAAATATATTTTACAAAATAAAAATTGACTTTATATTCCTCCCGTACAAAACGCCAATTTCATATGTAATGACCTAATATATGTAACTTAAACTGTTCACCACTACTGAGCAAACTGCTCTCAATTCGTATTGCACCCTCCCTCCGCTGAAATGTGCTCCCGGTTA
Source organism: Polyploca ridens (assembly GCA_951394255.1). Taxonomy (NCBI): domain Eukaryota; kingdom Metazoa; phylum Arthropoda; class Insecta; order Lepidoptera; family Drepanidae; genus Polyploca; species Polyploca ridens. Next base: position 6,023,175 of record OX596249.1, read on the forward strand.
AATATGATTGAAAATGACGTTTTGTCACAAAACGTGTAAAAAATTATTTTATAGATAAAAAGGTATATAAATCAAAGGAGATTGACCATATTTGGGCCCACTATTGTGTCATCGCGTGTCTCAATTAAATATGATTAAAAAATCAAGTCTTATTTTATTATGTTCATTCACAAAATATTAATATTTTTCTATCCCGAGGATTAAAAACAGCATTAATAATATATTCGCTTGAACTCCTTTACACCTGTAGGTACGCCTTCCGCACCACAGATATCTGAAACCGTACGCCATCCGAATCACAGTTTTATTAATATCGAATGTTGCCAGGTGTTAAATTAGGTTTGTCGCAGTTAAATACGGTCTATATAGCTTTTTCTGTTGAATAACGCTAGTAATGATGAAACGAAATTACGAGAGTGATATTAGATAATATTCGTCGGTTAAAGGTAGCAGAAATGCCAAATACACATTTTATTTATAATTGTGTTTGATGACAATGATTATTTTCCAAACAGAATGTAATGTAAGAACTTATTACGATAATAGTATAGTTATAAAAAGAAACAAGTAACATAAAATAATTTCTTAAAAGTATTAATTTATTTTACGAAAAATAAAATCTTCTTAGTTTTAAGTTTGGCAACCAAATCCTTTTTATGAGTACTTATTTTTGCCACTGTCATGTTATATTATAAAAAGGTAAGTTTGGCAACCGAATCTGTTTTATGAGGACTCATTTTTGCCAGTGTCGAGTTATATTATAAATAGGTAAGTTTGGCAACCAAATCTTTTTTACGAGGACTTATTTTTGCCAGTGTCGAGTTATATTTTGAATAGGTAAGTTTGGCTACCAAATCTTTTTTATGAGGACTTATTTTTGCCAGTGTCAAGTTATATTTTAGTTCTGGTCACTAAATAAATCATTTTCATTTAGTCCGCACTATCAGTCACCGTCCGACATATTTATTAACAGATATATTTTAGTAAAATAGTTGTCATTGTACTAAAACTTCTCACGGACCTTTTGAGACAACTTGAAAAGTCACAATATACATAATTCATTTCACTGAACTTGTGTGCACATAGATTGATCTTTATAGGATAAAACACCACTGATAATATGCATTAACCTGAAATTACAGGAATTTATGGAAATAAAACGAAGACGCTATGTGACTTTGCAAGATCCCGCCAAAAAGTCTAGCATACCTACGTTTAATCTTTTGCAAAACGTTACAATAAACACAAATTGATTTTTTTAGTGGCCTCCATTAAAAAACCTTAAGATTACCGACTTACTAATTCTAAACCATTGAATTACTAAAACAAACTATGTAAATAGCCATTTTTTGCATTTTATAACCTTAAATTCTGCTTCAGAAAAAAGAAAAAAAGCTCTTAAACCCGGGTCAGAAAATTATAACTGTTTACTGATTATGAAAATATAGTATTTTTTCTACAAAATAAAAAATAAATCATTGTGACACAAACTTTTTCGAAGTGGAACTCCCCTAAGAAAATGGTCATTCTCCTTTTTACATACCTACCGAAGAGATAGGATTACTAATAATCCATGATATAATCAAGTTTTAAAGCTGCCATATTTTATGTATGTGAGTTGCCGCGACTTTAAATTTAATTTCCCATTAGAGGGAATAGGGGGACATTGATACAACCGTTATATATTTTTTACTGAACGCAGCCAAATCTTCGCCGATACACACATACGTAGGCATCAGTACCCCGAGTGTAAAGTTTGCAAAGAATTGACGTAACTATCGCGTAATTCTATGAGAACTTGTATTGTACTATCTTAGCAAGCTTTACAGAATCACGGCCGCTTTCAGCCAGCGGTTTGTGCTCGACGTCTCAAGACACGTTTCAGAAAATCATTGGTAAAAATAATCCTCACCTTCGGGTGTAATTTAACCTTAGGATTTTGGTGTAAACAGACACATTTAACGTTAAATGGCAAGGAAATATAATATTTTAATAAGTTCTTGGTCATTTTCTGTGATGTTTTTTTTACATAATATGACGGTATGGGGAAGATTGATAGTACATACATACATATTAGAGATATCAATGTGTATAGCGTATTGACATTTCGTAGAGTACCATTAAATCTCTATTCAGAAGTAATCATAACAAACATCATCATCATCAGCACATAATCACTGCTGACTGAAATAAGAATAAAGGTAACAGGAATACTACTGAAAAGAATGGACAGATATTCCACCATGCATGGCCACTGCAAATTGGTGGAGATAGGCTAGTGTTCAACTTCGTTGGAGTTTCCAAGCCGCCTAAGAGGTCTCCAACTAGCATAACGACTTACACAATTTAGTGATAGCCGAGACCAACGGCTTTACGTGCCTCCTAAAGCACGGAAAACGCTCGAGTTGAAATACCACTAGACGGTCACCCATCCGGATACCGTCCACATCAGCAATTGCTTATCTTTGTCGATCGATTAAGAACGGCTAATCAAGTTAGGTACACCACAAGCGCATCAACGAGCCTAAAAACATTAATGAGAAACACTGCTTTGGGGAGATAAGCGCTTGGCAAAGATTCCGTGCTACTGATGTATAAAAATTCAGAAAAATCTAGAAATCTTGACTGAATTTTATTCTGTATCTGCCCGAATGGTAAACTGCCACGTGCCACGTATATGTCTGGGGTCCTCTATCTCTGGGAGAAGGCAGTTCATATAAAATCGAACCAACTCATCTTCCATTTTATGATTCCAGAAATTGTCATCCCTTTCAATGACTTCTAATTTTAACTTTTGGGTTTGTCCACTCCAAATCGCAAAAATACGGGTTGAAGATTGTAAATCATATTTGTGTTGACTATATAATTAAAAGTAGTAGGTGGTAGAAAGTCAACTAACTACATAATAAAATGTATATGTCCCAAGTTTGTCCTGAAATAGCTAACAACGTTGTCACCATTGAATAGCGTAATAATTCAATGGTTGTCACTGAAAAAGAATTTATGTGTGACGTAATAAAGGTGAAATTTTTCGTCTTCAGATATAATAAGGTAATGAAATATCCATAGATATAAGATTCTTGGGATTAGTTGATTTATCTTCATGTTTGTTTTTGTTGTATGTATACTATGGTTATGCGGCTATCGCCAAGACGTTCGACCAAGGACGCTTGCACTCAGGGCATACGAATATGTGTTCTATTGCTATCTGTATAGAGCAATACTCAAATGCTTATAAAAAAAATCGACACAAAGCGTCCGGTACCAACCATGCAGGTCGAGCGTTGCCCGACGACTAAAGAACAACCGCGTAAGCTATTGCTACATTTAGACAGCGTGGAATAGGGTTGAAAATTGTAAATCATATTTGTGTTGACAGTATGACTAGTTGCCGCTTGGATATTTATTTTTGCGTTTTCTTTAGATTATACAGAAAATACTCATTAAATTTAATAATTATCCGGTTAACATTTCAATATAATGCAGTATCTAACATATTCTCAAAAAAAAAATAGTTGTTGTCGCTGAAAATACAGAGAATTACGACGCCAAAGTTTATTTTTATGCACTAGTTTACGATTTTTTTGTGGGGAATACAAAGCACTTTTCAATATTCTATTCGGTTAACATTTTTCTTCAGACCCTTGTCTGTCCACATTATTTTTTGTGTGAGGTATTTTCATTGGGTTGCGTCATACTCGCCTCTCAAAGAAACCCATTTTTGTGAAATTGAGCTTAGTCCCCGTCTTAATGCAGGAAGTACTGAAACAGGTCTGTAATCTGAGGGATTGTTTTTACATCCCGATTTAAAGATTGGAACAATTTTGCTGTATTTCATTAAGTCAGGAAAGTTGCCCTGTTCGAGACATTGGTTGAAAATTAGGGCTAAAATAGGGGCAATATTGAAAATAATTGACTGTATAACCTTAACTGACAAACCCCATAAGTCTTCTGTATTTTTCATATTTAGTGACTTGAAAGCCGTGATAATGTCATAGTCATTAACCTGGGTGAATGTCATAATTAGATTATAGGATTTTAAAAAATAATTACATTTCATTTCTATTTCATAATTAGATTATAGGATTTTAAAAAATAATTACATATCTGATGTTATTGGTTTTAATAGTTTAATCGATTTTATTGAATTTCCTATGGTGGAATGTGGTGCATGGCGAACCTTTCCGGATTCCACGTGCGACAATCCCGAAATCCCATTATAAAATTATAGACAACTTTTCGCATAGTACATGGATAGTCCCGCAAGTCCTTACCTCCATAGATTTGATAAAAAAATAGTTATAATAATTCTAATGTTAAGTAAGTTTGTAACTTTTTGTGTACGGCTAACCGTAGCTAGGGACCTTATCATTTCAGTCGCTCAAAATAATCCAGTGGAACTGACTGGAATCTTACTTGATCCAGCGTAGTTGAAACTTGGTAGCCCGTTAGATTTGATTGTGAACTTGTTAGTCAAAGTCCGGATAATAACTAGGGGGAAACAGTGCACATTGCCCATCTTGCCTATGTTAAAAGTTCGCCGCATTCTATGACCAATTAAAAGCAGTTAAAGCCGAATCGCATCGGTTCTTTTTAGATTCAGTTCAATATATTTGATCCCAGTTTAAGATTAACGCCATCGGTGGATAGATAATTGAGTCCATTTCCTGACTTCCATACCATATAAAATGTAGAAGTTCGTTCCGCTTGTCTGCCCTACGATATGTACGTTTACATTAAGATACTTTGTGGTACATTCCGTTTGTAAGAATTTGCGATACTGTTTACACTAAGACTCAGAATGCTGACTTGTTAAATGTTGAATCATTTATTTGTAAAAGGTGTAGGCGGAAATATACCTACTAAAATATTTGTAGGGGATGATGTTGAAACATAGTGTGGTGCTAAGGATTTTAAGATAGCAAACATTGTGTGTACGCTCATGTTCAAGGTTCGCAAGACTCTAGGGGAGCCTCCGGAAAATTGCAAACATAAAGTTTCTAATCGACGGATCTTTTATTCCCTAGCTTTCGAGATACAGCCCATTAGCTTTGTAATGGGGGGACGTTGAAAATTTATTTTATCATTTCTTGGCACGTGATATCTTTGTTTCACTAGACAACATCCAGAATGTTGCCGAACAGACGGTATATTTATTTCAATCGTATATTAAAATTTTCAAAGTTATGCTTGAGGCGAAATACTGTTTGTTTCTTCGTAGCTGTACGTCACTTCATGAAAGTTCCTCTGTTGTTATTACTTCGCGTTCCTGACGATTTCCATTCAAACTGTATGCGGAATGCATTCGTTCAGAACACTATGTGCATTCGTATGCGATTTATATGTCTCTCGCAGCGGGAGCCAGACTCTCATACATTACAGGCATTAGAACAACCGCGATAGTCCGACCAGAGAGCTAATTTACGCGATGCAGATAGAAAATAACGGCTTTCCGAGGCGCTTTTAGAATTGCAGCATGTAACGAGAACTATTGATTTTTCTGTGACAAAAAATAAAATCGTTGCGGGTTTAGCTGGTAACAGGTAAAAAGTCTGATTGAATGGAAACGGGATTCATTTTAAAAAGTTTTCACAGGAAGTTTTTGCTAGTGCTAATAACTTTACCTAATGGGATGAAAGCAGTCAATTACTTTAGGTAACGGCTACTGTTATACCTAGATTATAGATGAGAATATTTACTGAGTACTATAACAGAGTAGTCATTTTAGTCTGTTTGTACCTATTGGTTCAAAACGCTGCAAAGCCAAGTCAATTCCTATCCATGAACCAAATATCTGCTCTATAGCATACAAATATTTGCTCTGTTAGGGTATCGAATACGGAACCCTTTGCGCATCCAACAGTAAAGCCAACTCTGTACTAAATGAATCTTCAGAATTAATCAACGCAAGATTTATGATGGAGAGAACCCGTACTTAACTAGTAGGAGGTCGCAATATTAACAACGAGACAATAAGAACAAAAACAACCAAACCAGCCGACTTAGTAGTGTGTGAAATGAAAGCGACTACAAAAGTTGTGAAGTTTCGCTATAAATCCAGCTATGTCTTGACAATTTTGCGACGAATCTTGAAATTAACGAAAATATACTTTCAGATGAAGTAATAAGAGTTGCGTGTAGTGTAGATATAAGTTGGATAGGGAGTACAGGCCCAAGGGAAAGTGTTGTCAAGGAACAAAGATAAGGCGGGATTGTCGCGAGTCTCGTCTGTGAGGAAATTACAACTAGTATACAAAGACTTCAGCCTCCAACGTTCTTATTTAAAATTTCGCTAAGAATTATTACAATTAGTTTCCTTCAGACGCAACTTCTTTTGTGTGAACAACAGTCGGCAGCTGCACTTGAGAGCCAGATTCCTTCTATGCTTTACCTACTACGTTTGCCATCTTTGGCCATATCATCAAATACAGGGATATGTATGCCTATAAACTACCTATATGGAACTATACTATCGCTTTCCTACCACGGACCTTTATAACCTATGGGTGTACTTACTGTGAGACAAACGTTCATACTACAGACCGTATTGAAAAAACACACCCAATTAAAATATGATCCTCGACTATTGAGTGATAAGCGCAGAAAGGGCACCGTCTGTAGTACTCAAACCCAGTGCACCAGTTTATCGCACAACTTCTTCCTCTTCCTCGGACCATACATCTATAACCAACTAAATAAAGTATTGTCCATCTATCCTTTAACTAAATTCTCTTGCAAAAAGCTACCACAAGATGGCTAAAGTCGTTAGATTATAGAGAAACGGAAAACTTATTGAGTCCACAATGTTGATTAGTTAATTTTAATTTTATGCTACCTTAAAAATTCAATCTTATTATCTTCATCAATCACTCCATTCACGCTATCAGTCACCATTCACTCAAACAATCCACATATTTACACTACTACACTTCATCCTTTGACTGTTTGACGATACGCGCGGGCGAGGAAAACAATAGAAATCTATTGTTATTTTTTAACCGCAAGTTAAGGGATTAAAGCCACCTTTAGAATAAGAATTAAGCATAGCACATGTATACACATATTTGAAATGTATAATGTTGAAGTGGGAACAACTGCCGACAAACTGTTTTACAGTTTGGCAGAAACTATATGTAAAACATGTGAATTTAGAAAATTTAAATAAATAAAAAAAAAAACACATTTAATACACACACATATACACCCAAACACGCTGTAATCAGGCGTTAATAATAGTTATACTTATTCTTATTTTTCTTTTATTTTTTAAAGCTGTTTTAATGTTTAATTATAAGTTTTTTATTTTTATTGCTTGTAATTCTTTACAATTTTTATTTTTTGTTTTCTTTTGGTTCTTGTCGCACATATTACTTTTAAAACAATGACAATCCGCGGAGTGGGGCACTGGTGACATACAGGTTTTATAAACCTTGCTCAGGCACCAGTCTCTCACAAAACAGGTTAACTTTATTTTATTAATCTAGCTAGTGCCTATATAGATCATAAGAAACCTTTTTGTGAAGAGATTAAATAAATTTATTATTATTAATTTATTGTTATATTTTAAGGTGATGATAGCTCAGTGGTAATGACGTCACATGCTGAGACGAAGGTCGAAGGGTTCGAATCCTACAGTGAGCTTGAGCTTTAGGTGAAGGAAAATATCGTGAGGAAACCTGTGATATCGCGGTGGTAGGGTATTTTACAATACCTGGTCGACTACCTCGCTCAAGTTGAAAATCTGTCGCCAAGCACCTATCGGTGTGTTCCGACAACTGAACTTTAAAGCCAGTTTCTTCTCGGCTCTGTGTGCTTACCACCTTCGGTCACATCATCATTGACCATGGTGAGATTGCAGTCAAACACAGGCCTATACATAGTAATATAAAAAAACATGAAATCTTCTTTCAGAATTTCCTTACTACAATATTTAAGGTACTTTTCCTCAGTGTAGCATAGACGTGTGTCATTATAAATATTAGTCAGTTTTTCATTAAATACGTAATAAATAAATAACAGAACTTGTAAACGAATATTCCGCAATAATCCCTCAATCGAACAAAGAATACATTTAACAAAATGGCGGAGGATTTACGTTTGATAGACACGAGACGATTATAAAGATTACGAGCCGACGAGTTATCCACTCAGCGTCGACAATAAATTGTTTGTTTTGAGATAGAAATAAGGTTTATATTTCAATAAAATCTATTGATGTGATGTTTTCCAATGTTTGTTATGATATTTTCGTAGAAGTCTGTGAAGAGATAATGTATAAGGTTTGAAATTGTCAAGCAATTTTACTGAACTTACCCAAAATTTTGCATTACGTAATTTAATGAACGCAATTATGTACTATTCATTTAGTTCCGTTCGTTCCGGAGAGGTGCGGAGTAACTGAAGTTCGACTGGAGAAGTACCTCCACTGTAAAGAAAATCGTATTACATTAACGGGATATTTGCATTCTGTCGCTAGAGCTCCACGAGGAATAAGGACGCGCTGTGCTGGCAGTGTGTGGCACAACTACTCCTCTCAAGCCCTTTTTGGTACAAAATAGAGTAGGCAGTGCTCAAGTGTTAAAGTGGAGGGCACCAGAGCGCGTGGAAGATCACCCATGCGATGTACCGACCAAATTAAGGCCGCAATAGGCGGTCCCATCAATAACTGCACCAGAAGGGCAGCAGTTAGGGAAGAATGGCGACGTGTTGTGAAACGCGCCACAAATGACACGTGATGACGACCACGACCATTCTGTCAAGAGTGCAACGCATAAGAAGAACGGCTTACCGTTATGGTTAGGATTCAAAATCGTAAGTATGCACATTTAATCTCAGAATGCAAAAACATTAATCTAAATCGAAAGCTACATGAAGGCTAAGTTGCTATCGTGTAATCCGATTTTATTCACCAAGTAATGAGCAACATTAAACATACACATATCACACTCTAAACCACCATACATGCAAAGTAATGTCATTAGAAATCGAATATTAGCATACTTGAAAGAAACCTCAAAATCGCTTGATAGCTTGTGAAAACTTAACACATTTTCAAATATGAATATAATAAAAGTTGGCAAGGAAAATTGACTCTTCATACTCAAGTTATGAAGTTTAAATTGGCTCGTGCGTTTACTCCTATGAACAATTAATTTTAGACCTGAAAAGATATGCCGAACCCTGGTGCAGACGAAATATGAGGATTAAATTCCAGTACAGCACTTAACAAGACTAATTTATGCTAGGGGTGCTTGCACTGTTCATGTACTAAACTTAACTAAACTAATTGAGAGGTAATGGTTGTTTCTACAATATCCATGTATTGTTTTGGTGTTTAGTTCAACATTTGGGGTGATGCAACTATGTTTGAATGTAATTAGAGAGTAAATATTGTTGGTATGTTCGTACAATCGTTACTAAAAGTACTTCAGGGAGTTAGACTATTTGTGGTGATTAATAAACATTGTGAATATTGCTTTCGTGTAAGGGAATTCAAATTGAAATTTTCAATTAACACGTTTTATGAGATTGCAATTTAATATTGTACTCTAACGATGGCAGAATTGATTGAAATTGTGTCTTTTTCATATTTTAAGGTGAAATATGTGATGTTGTTGGTTACCAAATAGAAGGCTTTCCTGTACCTTGCATTCCGTAAGCCATTTTTCTTCAGTGTCATTTTTGCTATCCCTAAAGAATCTTGTCGTAGATATTAGAGTATTTAGAGCAGTTAGTAGATACACGAGCTAAGAATACTATTGGCTGGAAGAAAGAAGCATTCTGTTTAATCCAAATACTAATCCTATGTTTTATCTACAAACCGATTTCGAATGAAATTTCCAAATTTGAAAAAAAAAAAAAAACAGATTCTTAAATTACCCTAGGGTACATTATAAGGAAATTAGATCATACATTGTTTGAATAAGGTAATGTATGACATTTTTCAGTGTCGCTTTAAGCATATTCGGCGTCTGAAACGTATTACTCGAGAGGCCTACGTTGACGTGGCGTTAAATTGCCTCGAGATACCGTGCCTTTTACATGATACCATATTATTAACTTTAAATTCCATAATAACGTTATATTCTTAGTTAAATGTGAAAGTATGTTTCAATTACGGTGAAACAACTGTGTATAATTGAGTAGTGTAATAAATTTTGCTTTAAGACTAAAGAAATAGTCGAGATTTGTACAAAAAAATAACGATTTCTAGAGACGTTAAAATGACGTTATTATTGATCCTTGGAGTAGGCATTTTTACATCCCCGGGATAAAAATGCGACATTCTATGGCATGCCGGCGAATCGCGACCAAAACCATTATGTTGTTGTTATGTTTTGCGGGGTTTATAAAATATTATTAATATGTTGCTGGTAATGTAATCTCAACCATTGGAAGTGATTTAAAACTCTCTAAAATGTTTATTTTTTTGTACAAATCAATGTATGGATCTCCATGATTCTTTCTGGATGATTTTCATCATTATTTACAGCTTTTTTTTTACTTTTTATAGGCTTGTAGACCGCAATCTCACCATGGTAAGTGATGATGTGGCCGAAGATGGTAAGCACACAAAGCCTAGAAAGAAATGGCTCTCAAGCACAGCTGTCGAAACACACCGGTAGGTGCTTGGCGACAGATTTTCAACTTGAGGGTAGTAGCCAGCAAGGTGGGTACTACAAAGTACCCTACCACTGTGCTATGGTTTCCTCACGATATTTTCCTTTACCGAAAGCTCAAACTCATTGTAGGATTCGAACCCGAGACCTTCGTCTCGGCATTCGACGTCACTACCACTGACCTATCATCGCCTTAACCCATTGGTTCTCGCGAGAGACGCGCGTCCTATAATACAATTGATGTCATTTTTTTTTAACCGCGAGCCAAAGTATACATCTATGGTTAGAAATAGTTACCATAGAAAGTGAATTACTTTTGGATATATTAAAAAAATAAGACAAGAATATATGAAAATACTTTTTTAAATATAGTTCTCTTCTAGCACTACTGTAATCGGGTAAATTCAGAAATATTGTGTTTGAATGTTTTTTAAAGCATTTATTTCTTGCGGACCGAATCATACCCTTGAAATTAAGACATACCAACATTTTAGATATTTCGGTCCGCAGACCGAACAAGGAGTGGGCCTTGTTAATATAAATTATAAGAATAAATTGTCATCACGTATTTATATAATAAACAATTTAAAATTCAACTCGCAAGATTCCACCCGAACATAGTTACATTGATTGCAAGATAAATAAAAGCTTGTAAAAAGGGATCTTAAGATATCTCTAATAATAATTGCATACATAATGCCTCTGAAATATTCAAAGTATAGCCTTCAATCCGACGATGAAGCCGAATCTTCTGTTGAACCATTCACAAGGCGAACAATGTCGAATCGTAAATTCAAGTATTGCCAACGTCATAAAATTTTCATCGTCCAATGACTAAAATGCGGCGGGAATATTGTAAATGGGAACAATAAATAATTCGAATGTTGCGGTTTTTATTGTAAAAGTCTGAAAACGCCGTGAAAGCTTTCAGGCAAGCAATAAGTCTTAGCACAAAGGCGATTATGCTTGTTCATACACTTTAAACGTTAAATAATAATGGGAAACATTTTTAAGTTGGTAAGTAGCCAACATTTCTTAAGGCAGGATTTGTCGCCTAAGATTTTTGAGGGTGTACGTACACCAATAAAAAACACCAACAAAAACAATTATAATATTGTTACTTAGTAAAAAATCAACGCTTTAAATGTTATGAATACCAATTTACGGAAATGAAAATATCCTTACGTTTTAATACAATGTATAAGACTTATGTAAACCTTATAACATGACATCATTATGAAGGATGTTTACTTTCTTCATTACCTTTCATAAGAGTTGAGATTGCCATTCTTGCCATTGTGTTTCTCTTGTGTCTCTAATGAATTGTCTCTAATATTTGCCTGTAATGTTTCCATTGTTTCATAAACTTTCTGCCATTTAGATAACTGAATTACTGAATACGATATTTTAATGTAGATTTCATATTAAAATAATAATTGTACTATAGAAGAAAAAGAAACAAGAAAATAAAGTCAATTAAAAGCATTACCTGATTTTTAGGGTTCCGTAGCCAATTGGCAAAAAACGGAACCCTCATGGATTCGTCACGTCTGTCTGTCCGTCCGTATGTCACAGCCACTTTTTTCCGAATCTATAAGAACTATACTGTTGAGACTTGGTAAGTAGATGTATTCTGTGAACCGCATTAAAAAAATTGAAAAAAAAAAAAACAATATTTTTCTTTCATCAATCCCATATGTTCGTGTGGGGTATCTATGGATAGGTCTTCAAAAATGATATTGAGGTTTCTAATATTATTTTTTTCTAAACTGAATATGTTGCGTGAGAGACTTTCCAAAGTGGTAACATGTGTGTCCCCCCCCCGTATCTTCTAAAATAAGATAAAACTAAAAAAAATATATGATGTACATGACCATACAAACTTCCACCGAAAATTGGTTTGAACGAGAGCTAGTAAGTAGTTTTTTTAATACGTCATAAATCGTAAACCGCAATTTACCTTTCATTTTTAGCGTTTTTTTTTCATAGCAAAGTTTAGTTAGTTCATATTACACGGAACCCTCCGTGTGCGAGTCCGACTCGCACTTCGCCGGTTTTTTATATAAGTACTTACTCGACCACTTTATTTGAAATGTTTTAAACAACGACAAAAACACCATCAAAAGATTCATCAAGCTTTATAATAGTCTTTCACAATCCAAGTAAATATTTCATCAAAAGTTAATTCACGTTAATGAACTCATTTATTAATGTCATGGTAAAATTTAATTATTTTTATTTTTGGTAAAATATAATATAATAAAATACATTTAGGACAATAATTTTTGTGTTATCACCAAAGTTTTTTTTTTTTTGTTAAGTCTACATTATGTGACATCATAATTTTGGAACCAATTCAATTATTGATATTCTAAACAGCTCAACCGATATAAACTGGAATAATATTGATAATCATAATGAAAAATATATTTATTTTCATAACATAAAATCAAATATCGTCGTGTGTTAATTTTCAGAGATTATATTCCAGCTTACAGTCGGAGCCTGTGAATTGTCGATAACAGGATATTAATTTTGGAAATGTTTTGTTAATTTCATAATGTTTTGTTTTGGAAGACTTTGGTGTAGTGAGAGTTTAATATCGTTATAGATGTTCTTTGTTGTATCGATTGGTTTTAGTCCGATTTTCCCATTAATGTTACTTTAGTATCGTGCGAGCCTCGTTTTATAACTATATTCATACGCATCTAGGTATTTGTAATGTGTACCTACTAGTATATTTTTGGAGCAATAAAGATACGCATCGTCAAAGATTTGACAATGGCGATCCTAGCCTTCGAGATGTGGTGCTGGAGGCGAAAGTAGTGAACACCGTGGACGAAACACTCCAATGCATCAATTCTTGGAGCAACTGTCACAGATACTATCATACTTCAGCCACATAGTGATTATTATAGTGATATTGTGACATGGTGACGAAAGTCTCGAAAAACTGGTTGTCTTGACGATCTTTAACCTTAACTTGGCATTCTATTCTATTTTCTTTTTTATACCACTAAGAAGGCAAACAAGCATCCGGCCCGCCTGATGGTAAGCAGTTACCAGTTACGTAGCCTATGGACGCTGCAACACCAAGCATATCACTCGCGCGTTGCCGACCCTGAAGAAATTTCTTCACACCCTTTTTGAAGAACCCCATGCTGTGCTCCATTGGGAAAACCATGGCATATTCTGTGAATGATTCCTCCACGTTTCCACAATAAGCTATTCCTATGTGTTTAGTTATTTTGCGTTAAAATTAATTGTTCGTAAGTAATTTCATAATTCAAGAAATAAAAAAGTTCGAATTCAGGTCAGGTGAATCAAAAAGATGACAGTTTCATATAACTGCGTAAAACTAAGTCCCAATTAGTAACAAAAACTATTTTAAAAAAATTATTTCAATAAAACATGAAAACCCGCTAAAGAAAACATCTCGATATAAAATTGAATGTTGCACAATACACCAACGACAACTATTGCAATATTTTCTTTTGAAGGCGGGCACTGAATGCGGGAACCCATAGATCTATGCATCGACTAGATATTGGACAATGCCACCGGCTGACAACTATTCCCATTTACCCATTGTTGTTGGTATTGCAACAATGGCGGATGCACACCGGTGACCCATTTGTGTCCACGTTGGGGAATATCAAAAGTCATCTCAGCTAAAGTTTTTGTAGGAACGTTTTAAAACGATATATAAAAGGAATTATTAGCGAGTAAGGTGTGCAAGCGGTGTATGATATTTTTGAAGTGTTCCCATGGTGATTTTTGCGACATTTGTCTTGGATAGCTTGCTGTATATATTTTTTTTTACTGTTTATAGGCCTGTGTTTGACCGCGATCTCACCATGGTAAGTGATGATGCGGCCGAAGGTGGTAAGCACATAAAGCCTAGAAGGAGCTGGCTCTCAAGTGCAGCTGTCGGAACACACCGAAAGGTGCTTGGCGACAGATTTTCAACTTGAGGGTGGTAGCCAGCCAGGCGGGTACTACAAAGTACCCTACCACCGTGCTATGGTTTCCTTCACCGAAAGCTCTAGCTCATTGTAAGATTCGAACCCGGGACCTTCGTCTCGGTATCGACGTCACTACCACAGACATAACGACATTATTAGGGTTTCTTGTTTGACTGCGGAACCTAGAAAGTATGACTATTTACAGAACAAGAACCTAGATTCCTAAACAACACCTACTTCCCGTATTGTGACTGAATCCCAGGGTTAAATAACTTTTCTCTTTCATATGCTCAAACTATCTCTGCACAAATATAATGTTTACCCGCAACGTGATGTTACCACAGAATGTTTAAGTAGACACATACTTCAGCCACTCAATAATAAACTAAGGAAACTGAAACAAACTTCTCTATTACTTGCACGAACGAAACTTACACCTTGAACAAACTCCACGCGTCTAACTCCAGTCTAGAATGTAAACTATACAAACATAAAGGCTTTATCTCTGTGTATGCCGACTGAAGTAATTAGTTCCGAAGACCGTTAAATTTGCATTACTGTAGCATTTCCTTAGCTGAGGGCTCTTATTGTCCCTTACATTTAGATGCACCCTTACAACTATAAAGATAACAGTTTATTGTCACAACAGTATTTGTTAATGAATATTCACTAGTTATTTTACTTGTGTATGTTCTTATATATTTTCTACTAAAACTATATTATCTTACTGATAAATTAATTTATATTACACAGGTCGTTGTTTTGGTCAGCGACGAGCGACTCAGGGTCGCTAATACAAATGATACTAGTGCTAAAAAAAAATAAAGAAAATACTTTTTATTTTTAATAAAATGAATAAAAAAATAATAATTGGAAAATCATGTAATAAGCTAAAGTGTAGACGTAATACTCAACGGGAGTGCAAGGAAGTAAAGGGGTGGGGCGATGGCGGCTTGCGCCTAGCTCTAGTCTGTGCACGTATATTAGTTACTGAATGCATTAATTTAGATTATTGTATCTGTTTCTTAATTTGTTGCGTGTGTATTGTTCTGTAATGTTGTGTGTATGTCGAAATAAATGTTTTTTCTTTCTTTCACGTGCCGAGTGACCATACTTTGCGGTAATTTTATTTCAAATTGAATAAGGTATTTCTCAACGCATTTACAGTACTTATCCAATATCAAAACTATATCATACCAACTACTCTATTTCCACTATTTTGATTCAGAATATTTTTTTTTACTGTTAATCTTTAAATATTACTTTAATAAAGAGGAGTCGAATGAAACAGTAGCAAAATAACTTTCACCTATAAAATAAGAAAGATAATAAAAAATAGTAGCATCTGCGATAGAATTACATTCTAGTTAAATTGCTTCGAATGAAATTGAAGGTGAAAAATCAAGTTTCCGTGAAATCGTATTGTCTTGTATTCTTATTTTGAGGAACAACACGCAAGAATGCTGAAACTGGGCCAGGGTCTTACGTGACTTTTATAAACAGGATGATTTTATTCAGAAGCAGGGAATTAAATTTAAAATAATGAAATTTAAAGAAAACATTTTTTTTTAAGTACCAAGGAAATATGATGGAATTTACAAAAAAAATATTAATAAATTAAATTCTTTTTTTTCAGTAGTAATAAATATAATTTAATTTTTGAGCTGTGCTTAATTTTTATTCGTTTTAAAACTTACTATTTTTTTAGTGCATGATGGATATCGTCATTATAAAGTTAATATTACAAGTGATTACAAAAAGTAGCGGATAAAAGCTGTTACAAGTAAAAATGTGCAGTCTTATAAGTATATCTTTTGGCAGCGATAATTATAATTTGCTAAAATTATTGCAAATCAAAGACGAGAAAACATTACCAGAAATTAATGGAAGTTATTAAAATTTGTGACAGCATCATAGAGGATATTCGTGGGAGAACGAAAACGACGGACATAGGTCGTAGAGTTAGTAAGCTGAAGTGGCAATGGGCGGGCCACATCGCCCGAAGAGTCGATAACCGCTGGGGAAGTAAGGTTCTCGAGTGGCGACCACGTACTGGAAAGCGCCGAGTGGGACGACCTCCCACCAAGTGGACCGACGACCTGGCCAGAGTCGCTGGGCACCGCTGGATGCAAGCGGCCCAAAACCGTTCGAGGTGGAAGTCAATGGGGGAGGCCTATGTTCAGGCGGGGACATCCATAGGATGATGATGATTAAAATTTCGTACATGGGAGTCAATTTTCACCCAATCGAAATTTATCGCTCGATTGAACAAAGTACGAATTCGATAATTTAACGAAATTTTCACTCGATAAGAGTTTTATCGAGTGCAAATTACGTTACGTTATTCTGACAATTCAGAGCATATTTAGAAGGAAAAACAGTCAACTAGAGCTTTGATTGGTTGGGACCGTTACACTCGAATAGAAATCAAAGTCAAAGTCAAAGCCATTTATTCAATTTAGGCCCCAGAAGGGCACTTATGAAGGTCAAATTTACTGAAGTTACCACCGGTTCGGAACTCGGCCTTCAACTGAGAAGAATCCGGCAAGAAACTCAGCAAGGTTACATTTTTTATATATTTTTTGGACAATCTGACTATGTTTGGCTTTTTTTTTCCAAATAATTAAAAATAAAAAAGATATACCTAAGTATAGATACAGACGAAAAAAGAACAAGAAAGAAATCGAACCGTAGCTAGGTTCGATTCGAAGTTTATTTCAAAGGACGCGAGAATTTGGTCCCTGCTCTGACAAACAATAAGTGGTATTGTAACTTTGTACATTTTAACACTAGGTAAATAAAAAATTAAAATACTCTGAAACATTAAAAACCAACAAGTGAGTTCTAAAAAGCTAGTCAAAAATTAGGTCATCATTGCAACAGCGAGCGCTAACGTTGCCCTTTTTGCAAACACTCCGTATAAAATCCGGACATGTATGGGAAAATATCTTCGTGGAATCAAACCGATTTCGCATGCGGCCGTGCGACAAGCGTTTTGTGAAAAATGTCTATGGAACCCGCACGCTAATGCTGGCTCGACACGGCATGTTGATCGACCTACATTCCAATTACTTACCATTTGTGGACAATATTTATTGTGGACATTAGAAAGACAATGTAAATTAACACCTGTATTATACAGGGTGTTGTTTTGGTCGGCGACAAGCGACCCAGGAGCGGTAGTACAAAATATATATTCCCCAAAAATGGACTTAATTCCATTAAATACTGTAAATATGTCGAGAAATACCTTATTCAATTTGAAATAAAATTACCGCAAAGTATGGTTACTAGGCTCGTGCACAGACTAGAGCTAGGCACAAGCCGCCATCGCCCCACCCCTTCACTCCCTCGTACTCCCGTTGAGTATTATGTCTACACTTTAGCTTATTACATGATTTTCAAAAAAATTTTTTTTTTATTTTTATTATTAAAAAAAAATTTTGTATTTTTTTTATATTTTTTTTAGCACCAGTATCATTTGTATTATCGACCCTGAGTCGCTCGTCGCTGACCAAAACAACGACCTGTATAGGAAGTTCTTAGGTTGTTTTACTTACAATAATTAATTACATTCGAGGCGTAAGTATACAAGTAAACATTATTGTTTCAGGGGTTGTCCTACCATGCAAAATGCGCCAGTGACAGTTAGGTAAGTCCTGTCTTAGGCGTCCTAATTGGCAACGATCGTACGAGCAAACGATGCGATTTCGACGTACGATCGTGCTGATTTTCCTGTGCTCGCGCGATGATTTGCGAGCTAAAAGAGTTTTGTGTATTTAATCTCGTCGTGCGACGAAATAGCATCGTTTGCTCGTACGATAATTGCCAATTAGGACGCCTAAGACAGGACTTACCTAGCTGCCACTGGCGCATCTTGCATGGTTATCGTCACGTAACCATTAACGTGCCGGTTGCATATGCACTCCAAATACCGAAATTGCAAATCCAATTGATTTGACACAGTAAAGTAAAGACTCGTTACACTTCTCCAGTTGTATATGATCCTGGGCCATCAGCTTTCTAGCACCGCACCGCTCGCTAGCTACGTGGAGTTCATCATCATATCCCGGAGCCACTTCCATCGTCCATACAACGATTTGGAATAAGGTTCCCATTACGGTTTTCCATCAGCGCGTGACCACATGCCATTGGGTAGAACATCTGCCTGTTTGGAAACCTATTGACATAAACAAAATCCAAGCATTAGATATAGACTTTAAAATATTCAGGTCAAACCGTAGAATAGATGACAACGGAACTCCACCCATCTATTAGTTTATTGAAAGAAAACTGTCGCTAAAGAATAATTTACCATATATTTAATTTTATGGGTCAAAGAGATTTAAAATATACAACCTAATACTTATAAGTTTGATATCGGTCAAACTCAGTCCACACAGTATTTTCTGAAGAAAAACATAATATTTCTAAAGCATACATACGGAAGATTTATAGCGAACCTTTCAACCACAATGTTGCGCATATTTAAAAAAAAATGTTTCAAGTACCAGCAAAGGGCCGCGACCGGAGTGAAATATGTTATGTATCTTTCGGCTAAAATTGTGATTGGGGTTTAGGGAGCAATAACTTCCTCTTTATGACCCAATTTTTGTCGGATAAACAATGGAATTTGAAATTTTATCGCGAATATGCATACGTCGTTATCGACACGTATGTTGAATATTAATTGTATATTCTCAAAAGAGAACTGAAATGTTGAATTCGGAATCTAGGACTAAGGACTAATAAAGATTTGTTTTTTGTGATGTTATTTTTTTTATTAGAACCTGACGAATAATAGACAATGGAAAATTATTTAGACTTTCATTGGGGGCTATCGTTACCGTGGCCACCAGGTGGCGTCACTAACGCTACACTATCGCTTCTCGCGGATAGTTCACGCGCGTTAGCCCTCAATGGATCATATTAACATTATGAATATGATATGAAAATCGGCATTTTGTGCTATTTTAGAAAATCGATTTTTATTCTAAAAGTTCTCCTATTCTAAATTTCTATGTTTACATTTATGAAGACAGGAATACGTGTTGAAATCACTGTCGGAATATTAATTCATACGTTTTTCGTTTCCATAAGCAATCAATTCCGAATGACACCGAATGTTTGGATGCCGAACGAGTTATGGGCTAAAAAAATAAAAATATATTCGCATCAACCTCCATCCATCATTGAGGGTCCACTTGCGATGACAAAGTGATATCGCTGTCATAGAAATTCTAATTGATTTTTAGATGAAATGATCCATGACGGTTTATATTGAGCGTTGATGAAAATACAATGCGTGCCCGAGTGGAGCGCCGCGTACGTGATTCCGTTTGAGTGACTCCCAGTTGGGGGATACTGATTAGTGCTTGCCTCAGAGAACACCCTTTTTATTTGAGTTATCATGTGCAGGTACTAATGGGTACCTACCTATTTTATAATATACTAGAATTTTATGTATCTATTATAATCACTGGATAGCAATTCCTTGAATTATATTTTTTTATAATATATAGTTTAGGGACGCGCATCACATTTGTGGACAGTCTATTCAAAAAGTGTAAAATGGATTCTAGTTCAGTAGGTCTGCGAAAATCCGGCCTTCAGAATCTGGGGGCACGGAAGTGCCCCCGCCAAGACAGCCAAGCGAAGCGAAAGGGCACTACCTACCTTTTCTCGAAGCGCTTCGTCGATTTTTTGAACCCTCTTAACTTGGGTTTGGATTACACCAGATAAACAAAATTCTCAGGATATGATG
Organism: Polyploca ridens; assembly: GCA_951394255.1. Classification (NCBI taxonomy): domain Eukaryota; kingdom Metazoa; phylum Arthropoda; class Insecta; order Lepidoptera; family Drepanidae; genus Polyploca; species Polyploca ridens. The sequence goes on from OX596249.1 coordinate 6,043,523, forward strand.
TCAATAGTGAACTTATTAAACATATTAAGTTTCAATAACATAGCTCTTATACTTTAGATTTTATTGATATCTAAAAAACCCCGATTTCGTCACTGACTCACTGATGATCATCAAAACTCATAGGGTACTTCCTGAAGTCCTAGAAAGCTGAAATTTGGTATGTAAGGTTGTATTAGTACACAAACAACAAAAAAATTATAAAACTTGGAAATTTCAAAAAAAAAAAAAAACAAGCAACTTACAAAAAGAAGTGAAATCCCACCAAAAACATTATTATGTAAAATGTTGCCAAGACATGCCTCGCACTGTCAAAAAGTTATCAGATCTCATGTAGAGCCAAGCTTATAACTCTACATGCACTTACTCTACAAGCCCTAACTTCACAAACTCTACACACCGTAGTCAAAATATGTGGCTTGGCCCTTTCACTACTACAAGAACGATTGAATAACAAAAAAGTAATGAACAGTGAATACATTTTTCTCCTTACTCCCATGTGACGGCAGAGAAACGGCCAAGCCACATATTTTGACTACGGTGTGTAGAGTTTGTGAAGTTAGGGCTTGTAGAGTAAGTGCATGTAGAGTTATAAGCTTGGCTCTACATGAGATCTGATAACTTTTTGACAGTGCGAGGCATGTCTTGGCAACATTTTACATAATAATGTTTTTGGTGGGATGATTTTTATTCTAAAGCTGTCTTCGGCGGCTCCACCCGCGTCTCCGCCAGGGATAATAAGTAGCAGAATGTTAACATACTCTAAATATTCATTATGATATAGGAACTAGAGTATAACTTAATTTTTAATAAAAATGAAATAATAATTAAAAATTCAACCATTTCCAAATAAATAAATTCTGTTAACATTCAACATAGAATAAACATGTACAGAGAACACAAATCTGACAGAGTGTAACTCGCGCCAGTTTAATATTTATTAGTGTTATACATGTGCGTGTAAATACAACAGAGTCGTGTTGCCGCTCGTCGGCAAGGATTAGCCGCTTTGCCTTTAATTATTACCCTGTTGCCGAGTGCATGGCATGATGTATACCAATTATATGTTGACGCAGATGTGGCACTTGTTTGTAAACATTAAGAACTTCGATTAGCTATACCTAAAACCTACAATGAGTTCATTGTAAAAAACACAGAAGAAATCATAGCACGTTGATAGGGTTCTTATTAGCAATAAGATTATAAAATACACAATCTATAAACATTTTGATCTGTTTTTTTTCTATGCAATAACGTTACTGTATAACAGGTTTATTGACATGATACTATCTACCGTGGCTGTTCCACAGCAGATAGTGGCTTTGTAGCGCAAATTAAGGTAGGTACATTTGAATCGAAATGCCTTTGCCAGGTGGTTCACAAAGCAACTCAGATAGTTTAGCGGTAAAGAGAATTACTACTATAGACCTTGTCGGTGATGGGAGAGAAATAAAAAAAAATTTAAATGTGTATATTATAGAGAAATATGCACAAAAAATAACTTGACAAATAATTTTCCAATTTACAGAACAAATTTAGTAGCAAAATTTAGTGGCAGGATTTTAGTGGCAAAGACGTTTATGGTCTTCTTTTTTTATAGGTCGTATTGCAGCGCAATTAAAAGTAATGAGGTTTAATAATTTTACTATAAAGTTAAACTATTGAGTAGGTTTTAATATTTTTAGCGTGTAAATATGAGGTGTTCTTGTGAGAATTATTAAAATACTATATAAATTTTTAATATTTTAGGATTTTTTTGATTTACTCTATCGCTGTCGTCTACAGACCTTATGAAGGTTTACTAGCTGTGCTACTTTAATAAATTCTTAAATTAAATCTTCCATAATAAATTGGCTATCTAACGTAAATAATGATAGTTACTAAGATTAGCGCGTTCAAATAAACATATATTTTTTCAGATTTATCATGTATGTTTAGATTAAAGACTAAAGAGATTAAAACTGAAGTTGGATAAAATCTGGTGTTTGAAAAAAAAAACTTAATTAAAGTAATTGTTCCACTGACCTGTCTGAAAGTTATTCAATTCTTTGACAAAGCTTTATGGGAGAGACTGCAAAGTTTATTTGACGTCTCCCCGTAGGGCCCTAGCGGTCCCGCCAACCGTAACCGAAAGTTCACGCACAAACGCTTCCCGCATCAACCTGTAATAAAATTAATTGCCACCGCTGTTTTGTTACTTTGAAAAATATACCGCGTGATTGAACTTTACAACTGTGGCTTTAAAACTTGGGTACTTAGTAAGGCGTCAATTGCTTTTGGTTTTCTCGGTTGAAGGTAGCGGTTGTGGGAATACATTGTTTATAGATTGATTGTACCACTTAGTGATAACATCAATATATGAAATAGGTATACGGAATGATTTTTTCGAAAAAGTAAAGTTTTAATAAAAACTATAATATACTTAGGTTCTTAGAAAAAAAATCTAAGTATACGGTTTTAGTTTTTATCAAAATAGTATCGAAGTAGCTATTTCTGTCTGATACAAACAGACGCACTACTTAACCCGTTGGTTCTCGCGAGGGACGCGCGTCCTATTATAACAATTGATGTCATTGTTACATTTTTAACCGCGAGTAGAATATGATGCGCTTTTTATATTATCAGTTATCTGGTTTTTATAGTAACAGTAGCTCTTCTTAGTTTGGGATCAGCTGATCGAAAACAGCCGGGTTTGAATTATCTGCGGACATTTATTTATTACTGGCTGACCCAACCGACACGGCGACGTTGTCAGTTATATCTTTGAAAAACCACGTTCAGTTTTTCCAAATTTTCCGGGCAACTTTTATTTATTTTCTTCCTGTATCCACCGTTATTTGTACTATTATGAATATTACAATTTAAAATAATGCTGAATTGGTCCGCTGTTCTCAAGTGATTCGCTACATTCCAGCAATTTTTTTTTACTAAAATAGATTTACTTACTAAAAAACAATGTTGAAATAAAAGATTGAATTATACTTCTTTGTTAGTGAGATAAAGATGTTTAACCTCAACGCAAAGCTACCGCGTATCTCAGTACGTGTAGTCGTAAGCTCAACAGTTCAGGTAATAAAGTGTTCTCAACATCTGAGGAAGATCTTATTTTTCTAAATACCGAGACGTTTCCAAGTGCAGGCGATTTAGAGGTTCACGTTGCTTGTATAAACTTTTATACAGCTGAGCGGTTCACTTAGTTACTTGAACCAGTTTCTATACAGTAGGGGTTAGTAAATTGAACTTTAGGAGGAATTGTCTCAGATTACACCTTAATCTGAGGGAATTGTATTATTTTTGGTCTAGGTTATGAGATTCTAAAAGTTGTATAAACAGTTGAATAACTATTAAAAATACTTTTTAAAAACAAGCTTATATTAACGCATATTTTTTAACCGACTTCAAAAAAAGGAAGAGGTTCTCAAATCGGTTGTAATTTTTTTTATGTTTGTTACCGCATAACTCCGACATTTATTAACCGATTTGGAAAATTTATATGAAAGGGTACATTTCCCGTTTGGTCCCATTGTCATCAGATCAGGATTTGATTACTTCATAGTGTACTTTGAAGTTGGTTTAAGATTTTTCTAAAACAGTTCAATTATTTACATACGTATTAACATATTCTTATATTTTGTATGTTTTGGAAGAATAACATAATTTTCTTTTTGTAAATTTTTAATGGGACGTAATCAATCGGCTGGGGATAACCGTATTAAATCGCTTGGCTCGCGGTTAAAAATATAACAAGGACATCAATTGTTACAATAGGACACGCGTCCCTCGCGAGAACCATCGGGTTAAAATCCAGTTGCCAGATTCGGCCCAGATACCAGGCAAGTGAAATAAAAGCTTGTAATAAAAGTTTGCAAAAATAGAGCCTACTCCAAATAAGTATAAAAGTTATACTAATACCTACTTGAGAACCTATAGTGTACCATTTGATAATAAACGCACTACATTTATGATAGCACAGAGTAAGTAACAACAGATATGTCCGTGGGTTAATTAATAGAAGCGTCCCATTGTTCGCACAACAATACCGTGTATTGTACTCGTGTAGGCCAATCTTCCTGTGTATTCCACGACTTGCCTGCTCTGTGTAGGTATGACGTACGTGTTGTGACGTAAGAACACTTTCTTGAGGTAATTTTTGAAGAATTATTAATTTCCTCTCATATGAAATGATTATGGGATTCCCTGTTTCCAAACATTCGAACTACTTATCACTTACGTACTTACGTTGGAGAGGTTTTCTATACAAGTCATCATCACTCCGTCATCACAAATTTCTGGCGAAAATTTACCTTTACCAAAATATAGCTGAGTTTCTTACCGGAGTCTTCTCAGTTTAAGTGTATTTCGAACCGGTGGTAAATTCAATTACCGTTCATAAGTGCCTTATCAGGGCCTAAACTGAATAAATGACATTTTGATTTAGATTTTGATAGTAGGTATTTATTTTCAAAACTAGTACCCATAGATTAGTTACAGCTTTAAAATACAAATAAATAAAATTGAAGTGTCCGTTTGTAATGTCATTAGCTAATATTATAATGTACCAATAACAAACGATACATATTCAAAATTTCCAATTAAACTACATTCAAAGTTCACATAATATATCGTATTCAGTGCAATAAATTACTCTAGAGTCGAGACATATCGCGATATGGAGACTCCACATGATATCGAGTTATTCCAGTATTGGAACTTGTAAATCTTCTCATGTGTACTTGGTTTCAATAGCAATAACAATACTGAACATATTATTTGATTATTTACCTAGTATCAAAATTGCGTACAAAGTACATTGGAAAGCATAATCATATAGGTAATACAAACGAAATATGCGTGTTATAATATTCGTTTTGTGTGAAGCAACAGGGACCCAAGTTTGCGATCACAATTATGTTTCAATGTGATGTAAAAGTGTGGTGTAAAAATTTACAGTTTTGATAGACTTCTAATTCAATGGCGTCGAAACCACCATGAAATTAGTAGACAACGCATAATGGCTCGGTCAGTATCATGTCAGTCGTTTTAGTCATTTTTGATTTAAAATATCGTAAAGAATAGTAAACTTGGCCCCTTACCTTTTACATACATTTTGGTGTTGAATTAAATGTAGACAAGAAAAAATTAGCTCTGCACACGTTCTCAAGTAAACACAAACTCCGTATGTTACCAAGCAAATATACAAAACGGTACACGGCAAGAGTTATCTTCTCTCGCAACTTACTTCAACTCGTAAGTTGACGTTAATTTTGAAAATAAATTAAAGAAGACGCCCAGAGCGTCCGAGTTGGGATCAAACTGAAGCGGCAGTTAAATGTTCCATAGTTTAAAGAGCTGTTTAGATGAAATTTTCAAAGGATTTACTCCTCATTCCTGCTCTCAAAGCTTTTTGTTCGAAACTTTCTACCTGTACAGAAATGTTGTGTCTTATCTTTTGTTATTGTTAATTAGTTAAGTTGAGTCCCTCTGGGTATCTGCCTGTACTGTTCCGTTTGGAAAGATTATGATGGATAATTACTAAGTTGCTACGATGCGTTATGTTTGTCTATCTGTCTGTCTATCCGCGTACTTTCTATGACTAGCTGTAATTTGTCATTGGTTATACAATCACGCCGACAAAGTGGTAAAATAAAATCAAGACAAAAAATCATACATAAAATAGTGATTTTTATGTTTTCCCGTCTAGCCCATCGTGTGAAAACTATTTCTCGATTCAGGGACACGTTTTCGAAATATTAAGCTTAAAAGTGCAAAAGCTTGTTAGAGTCAATTGTACACAGTGTGTGTTGTTTTTGTATATGTGAAAAAAATCACGGCAATTTAACGAAGTTATAATTGGACTGTTTTACAAAAAACTTAAACCGACTTCAATGTACACTAAGAAGTAATCAAATCCTGATCTGATGACAATGGGACCAAACGGGAAGTGTACCCTTTCAAATAAAAAAGAATTTTCCAAATCGGTTAATAAATGACGGAGTTATGAGGTAACAAACATAAAAAAAAAATACAACCGAATTGAGAACCTCCTCCTTTTTTGAAGTCGGTTAAAAAGGAAAACTATCACAGCTATGTAGGCTTTATAAAGATAGGATAGTCGACTAACGTATAAAATGTACGAGTAGAAGTAAAAAGGAAAATTTCGATTACAAATTCAATTGAAAATTACTTAGATGAATTTGTTAGTTTTGTAAAACAAGTAGTAAATAGCCCTTTTCGAAGTCCGCATATTGTGACACGCAACTACGGATCCGGCATACACTTGGCCAGTTTTGGAATGAACTTTTTATAAACGGTTTCTCAGTTTCTTTTCTACAGTATTTAGAAAATCTAGATCAATAAACACAAAATCGTATCGTCTCTTTACTCAAATATTTCGAAGTAGTAAGAGCCATCTTAATTTGTAGTAATAGACTATAGAACATAGGAATGCACACAATTAAGTGTTATCAACAAACCTCACAGACACAGGCAGACATATGTTCTCGCATGCCCAACATTCCTCCCCATTTTATTGCTTATTTGTCTCATAATACTCCTCTCAGACAACCTATTTAGTTAACGCGTTTATACTGTTTTCGCGAATAAATAATACGGAGGCCACTTTCACTGACAACCATTTTGCGCATTTCCAGTGAATCTAATTTGGAGTGATACACGCCACCGTCGCAGACCACAATTACGTTAGTGTAGGGTGCCATAAATTTGGCAATTACAAGCTCGATGGCAAAACAGGGGTGCTAAAATGTCGCTGAAAATATACTGAAGAGTACGTGTGATTTACGTTCCATTTGCAAATATGCAGAACTTTTGTAGCTACCTGTACCTGCATGTAAACCTACAACATGAAGTGATTCTGGGTTTGCGTTGCACAGACTCCTAAACTTATGTCGATTGAAACTTTATGTTATTCGATATATTTCGGAAAATTAACTTAAATACTACTTTTTATGTTAATTTTCCGAAATATAAGGTTCTAATAAATTAGTGAACTTCCTCTGGAGGGATGAATATATACAGGGTGTTGTTTTGGTCGGCGACAAGCGACCCAGGAGTGGTAGTACAAAATATATATTCCCCAAAAATGGACTTAATTCCATTAAATACTGTAAATATGTTGAGAAATACCTTATTCAATTTGAAATAAAATTACTGCAAAGTATGGTTACTAGGCACGTGCACAGACTAGAGCTAGGCGCAAGCCGCCATCGCCCCACCCCTTTACTCCCTCGTACTCCCGTTGAGTATTATGTCTACACTTTAGCTTATTACATGATTTTCAAAATTTTTTTATTTTTATTTTTATTATTTAAAAAAAATAAAGTATTTTTTTTATATTTTTTTTAGCACCAGTATCATTTGTATTATTGACCCTGAGTCGCTCGTCGCTGACCAAAACAACAACCTGTATATATCGTCATCTTTGAATTCATAATAAAAGCATTAGGTATATCAGTGAAGTATTATTTAAAATATCACTCGATCCACATCGCATTAAATAACACACTCCATTTTATTTTCTTATTTTAAAAGTGGTTTCTCTAGTCATAATGTTAATCCAGACGCGTCCACTGAACCTCAGATGTGCATAATCCTGCAAAACAACTATTTCGTTGAGAACATTTTAGGCGCATAAACTCTGAGAAAAGCAACTTAATGCCGGCGGCGACGGCGAGTCGGGACGGCAGCAGACGCTTAAACTTCCTTTTAAGGAGCTGGCAAAAAATATATTTTGGCATCACACACAGTCTTATGATGCAGACAATATTTTCCTATTGTTAGAAAATATTTTCCAGTCCTAAATGCACCCTATTGTTTTTTTGGCCATTTTGGCAGTGATGTTGAGTTTTTATTTTATTTTAATTAAATCGTGTAAATATTTTGAGTTTCATCGACTAATACTTAAAATATTTATATTATGTCATCAAGGTTAAACTATACTATGGCCATGCTAAGAAGTCATATTTGACAAAAGGGTGTCTCTTCATGCCGCACTATATTGTTTCTCTTTTTGACTCGTACATATGGACTGTCAAAAGTGACTTATTTGGGAAGGCCCTAAATTACCTCTAAAAATCCGATGCTAAAAGTTAAAGATTAAAGAATGTCGTCTTTGTACCCCGAAGAAGTAGTTTTGGACCCCGAAGTTGCATAAACTGATAATTTTAATTTTAGAAACACAGCGACACAGCTAATTTTAATAAAACAATAGTATTATATTATTGAAGCGCTCGTGGTGCAGCATGATTAGCCGTTCTTAATCGATCTGCAAAGTTAAGCTACGCCTGTCGTGGTCGGTACCTGGATGGGTGACCGCGTTTCCGTGCTTCGGAAGGCACGTAAAGCCATTGGTCCCGGTTATCACTTAACTGTGATAGTCGTTAAGCTAGTTGGATGCCTCCTAGGTAGTGTTGCCAGGTCCCGTGTGTCAAATTTCGGAACGTATGGATAAAATAATCGGGATTTTGGGTTTCAAATCGGGACAGTAGTGAAAGTCTGAATTTGGTGAGAAAATATGAAAGCAAAAATATTTTTATGTAGCAGAAGCTACTACAGCTTAGTTATATTCACTTTTCCTGTCAAAATTATCAAATATAGTAAAGACTCATGAGGTTAGTGAAAAATCGGGACATTTGGCGTCCCGATCAAGGGTTAATCGGGACGTGTCACCAGACCCCTGAAAATCGGGACGTCCCGCGCAAATCGGTACACCTGGCAACACTACTCCTAGGCGACTTGAAACATTCCAACAGTAGGTTGACCACTAGCCTACATCCACCGATCCGCAGTGGGCACGCGTGGTGGAGTATTGCCCATTCCCTTTCACCTACACTTGTGAAAGGAGGCCTGTGCTCAGCAGTGGGACATTATAGGCTGATGATGATTATATTATTGGACGTGATTGTTTAAAATGGAAACATACTTTAATTATTCTCACTTACGAAGGCCTCGCACTATATTATCTGTCACATTAAATTCAATATAAAGCTCATTACAACTCAGCCAATATTAAATAAATCAATTTATCCGACAATATCTCATTGAGGCTTTATCGAGCTCTGAGTAAAGAGTAATGTATAAAATTCTTTTTTACAACTGGCAATATTGTCATCACCGTTGATAATATATGTTCTTACGTATAAAGGAAGGGTTTTCTTGTGAAACGGGTGCGAGATGTTTTATGGCCTTAATAAAATATCATCGGCGTATAAATCACGGGGTATTAGTGTTGCTAGCTTGAAAATTTCCCGGTTGTACGCTAATTTGTCAGAGATGAAAATTATTGATAAATGATGTACCTACCTATTAATAAAATATTTTGACGAAGCTTATCTTCGATAGAATTTACATTAAAGACACATTTTTAGGCTCGAACTAAAATTAAAGCTAGAGTCATGATTAAAACAATTGAATTTAGAACCCATACTTATGACATGAGGTTTATTTTCAATAAACACAATTAATTTTTGAGACTTGACTTAAGTTTTGATTCTCGTTATATAAAGACAGACAAAAAGGTTAAAATTTGTTAATATATTTAGGTATTCCATTGGATCTTTTGCACACCCGTTGGTTCTCGCGAGGAACGCGCGTCCTATAATAACAATTGATGCCACTGTTTCAGTTTAAAACTATGTTTATATAAAAATATGAAATAATGATATAGCCGACACGGTCGTAAGCACTCACAGTATGTGAACTAGCCCTCATATGCAGCTGCCAACTGTATTGTGGTAGCCATCTAAACGGACACTATAAAGAAACTCTCCTCGCAAAGTTTTCGTTTACCTACTACCATCGCTATCACCGATACCTAAGTCCTAAAAATACAGGATAACAACATCCAGTACACCGCTAAAAGGTTTCATGAAATGAACATAAATCGTAACTAGAAACAGCCTCGGGCGCCGACAGATCGATTGTCCGGCGCGCTGTCGCCGGTATTCCGGCTCTAATCCGGCAAACGCACGTCCCATACCGGCATCCAGGACGATATGTCAATTAGGATATTGGATGCAGCTATAACTAACCTTACAGCTTGTTTCAGTTTGATGTGTTTTATTCATACAAAAAAGTTTGTCTAGTTTTATTTTTAGCCTGGGATTTTTCACTCTTTGCTTATCTTCTGATACAAACGCTTCTGTTTACGAGAAGTCACCGAATAAAACCATCAAAGCAGCAAAACCAAACACAAAAATACTGACATTAAAAGTACTCTCACGGCCCGTCCTCATTTCGGTAAAGTTTACTTTATTTGCGCCAAGTCGTGACACGTACGCAAATAGTCGACTAGACAGGAGTTTACTATTCTCAGTCTAATTTAATACCCCGTACACTCAGACAGCCTAAAAAATATACTCATTTGAAATTCCAATGCAATTGCAGACGTGTCCTTTTTATAATCCTATTTGGATGCAGTCCGAGAGAGGCCTCGATTAGTATAAACCTCTCTGTTTATGAAATTACATGCGGCAGCTCATGTATGTGCAGCTTACATTTGCTATGAGTTTAATTTTATTTGAGTCCCGTTAAATGAGGTTTTCAGTAAACTTTATCTGCACGTCCATCCGCATGTCTGCTTCCCTAATACGGCTCTGCATAAAGTCTATCCTTTCCGTTTAAATCTTTTTTTAAACAAACGTAATAGACTGCTCAAATCACAAGCTCCCACTTGCAGTGAAAACTGTATGGACACATAAAAGCATCAATGCTATCTCAGAGTATATAAATACTACGTACAAATGCTATTTCAAAAATAGATGCTCAATGGCTATTCCGGCGTGCAATGGCAGTACAATTGGACCGGAAGACCGACCGGGCGATAATGTGTGCTGAATAAGTGATGTCCTAGAGCCACTGCAAATAGCACACACCACACTTGGACGTGCTCGCGACAATTTCAGGATTTTGTACAAATTCTACCCTGGAATTCGGTAGAATAGCGAGTAGATTTTTGGATGTTAGTGGTGTTACGGTCGTATAATTTAGTTTGGATTGAAGGTTTTTTAGCATATCAACTTGCTTTCCTCATCGTTTGTGGTACATACAATGTCATAATAATAAATAATAAACATGCTCACTCTTCACCAACAAGTGTGTTTTTTAACTGATTAAAAAAAGGAGAAGGTACGATACCACGTGCTTTGCAACGCAACTTTTTTCTCTACAGCAAACCCAGGTTTTAAAATAGCCTCGTCTCTTTTTGTTATATGATGTTAGAAAGGGACTAAATGACTGGTTTTACTAAACTTGCTTTAAATAATATTTTGTAATAAGGGGAATGTAGTTTCAATGCAATCGGAAGAATGGTATTGAAAAAGTTTTTTTTTTTTTTTGTTGTTTATAGGCCTGTGTTTGACCGCAATCTCACCATGGTAAGTGATGATGCGGCCGAAGGTGGTAAGCACACAAAGCCTAGAAGGAACTGGCTCTCAAGTGCAGCTGTCGGAACACACCGAAAGGTGCTTGGCGACAGATTTTCAACTTGAGGGTGGTAGCCAGCCAGGCGGGTTCTACAAAGTACCCTACCACCGTGCTATGGTTTCCTCACGATGTTTTCCTTCACCGAAAGCTCAAGCTCGTTGTAGGATTCGAACCCGGGACCTTCATCTCGGTATCCGACGTCACTACCACTGAGCTATCATCGCCTTAATAATATAATAATATGACATAACGGTACCATTAAGGAAAATTAGGGTCATCTAAATTATGAATGGCGTAGTTGCAAGTCGCGATTCTTTCTACCTAACTTGGTTCAAAGAAAACGTTCTCATGTAATTTATCTATTGTTTTCCCAAAGTTAGATTGAAGTGGAATTAAGAAAACATACAACAAGTAAAGGAAACTTGTACAGGATCTAATACGAAGTTTCCTATCGTTTAGTGGGGGAGAGTGGGGCGAATAAAATATGTGGCAGTGTGGTCACGCTCCGCGGAGCATGGAAGATATGTGACCTTTTGTGACTTTTAATCTATGAAGTAGGTAAGTACTCATGTTGCCTATGTTAAGTAAATAATGTTATCAGAAAGAAACAATGTCAAATACATATAAAAATTGGTTTCACCTAAGTAAAATGTGTTTTGAGAACATTTTATAAGATATTATTTATATTTATTACTGATATTGATTGCATACGTGTTCATCCAAATCTCATTTTATTAGGTTTAAAATTGTGGCAAATATTTTAGTCACAACCCTAAGGTTGCAAAACTGTAATCTTTTCCTATTAAGATTTTCCGATACGTCAAAACTGTTCGTATCAAAAAGACTATTCAGCGGGCTCATTAAAGGGTGCCAATCACAACGTCTCGTGTGAAATCATAACTCAGCAAGACGCCAACCCCTCTCTCTAAATCTTTGGGGAAGCTCCCATCCATTGCGTTTAATTATGGCCCGACCCCAGGCGTTCTCCAGTACCTGAAGATCGTTAATCTTTCTTAAAGATATATTCGCTGCCTTAGAACAGCCTTCATTGCGCGCCCTCAGCGCTAATCGCTTCATGTCGCGCTATATGTGTTTCACCGTCTAACGGGTGTTGCTTTACTTTCGCTACTGGTTTGCTGTATTTATTGTGCAGCGGCTTAGGTGCATAGAGCGTACTAGGAGTGCCAGGTACGGACATAAGGTCTGAAATAAATTTTGTGTTGTGAATGTCGATGGGTTATTTTATCATCAACTTTGAAGTTAAAATTATTTTTTTACCGCAAATATTTTATGAATAAAGGTTAACTTCATTAGAAAGTATTTATAACTTTATAAACATTATAATTACCACAAAGCACCATACTTTCTAGCTGCTGCTTAGGCCGCCGTACAAATAGGGCAAATATTTTTAAATTCATACTTAAAATAGTTCATTAAAGCCCCAAACCATCTAAATCCGGCCCTGTACATAAATTGGAAAGTCTTTGAACTTTACCCCTTGGGTATTAAGACGAGTAGGTACAGGCTTTACGTGTCTAAACCTCTATTCCGACGTTTATGTTTATTGATTAGCGGGACGATGGCAGATTTCAATAAGCTCCATTAGTCAATTTGCGTTTGAGTTTTGCTAATTCAAAAGTTTATGACTTTAGCTATTAAGATAATTGAGGAGCAGTTTAGATGTCAGCTTTGATTCTGATTTGATGTTAAAGTAAACTTTGTAACTACCTAAATTTGGATCAAGATGTCATATGATACTATACTATGTCATTTGAATTAGCAAAATGAATTAAGTAGTTTAACCAGTGCAGCCGAAATAAGAAAATTTATATTTTTTGTTTACATTAAAATATTTGCAATCTTTATTTGAACCTGCAGTACAACAATGAATAACGTATCAAGTATTTTTTTTATACCACAAAGTCGGTAAACAAGCCCGCCTGATGGTAAGCTGTTACCGTAGCCATAATATAATAAAATTATAATAATATAATTGAGCGTATACCACGACACGACTTTAAGGTTACCTTTTTAAAGCATAAGCATTTTTTAAGAGAGGTACAGCATAGAGCTTATTAAAAAAGAAAAACAAAATTTCTTTATTAGATTACAAGTTTGAAAATTACAGGGGATGGGCTTATTCGCTCAATGAATTAGGGAACTACCTTCTCAGTACTAGGCACTGGGGAAGTACCTCCACCTTACACAATACCACACAATAATCACAATACGAAATGATCTTTCTCATTGGTAAGCAAAACGATTCGTTTTTGTTATTGAAACCGGGCATTAGTCGTATAAAGAATACTGTATAAAGATACCGATCTATACTAGATTCCAAATTTAACTGTCAGTATTTTAATCAGTGATTATTCCATTATTATAAACCGGTTTTAGAGTTACATTTAATATTACGTCTTCACTTAGGTGAATTTATGTAAACAAAGTCCCTATCATTTATCTTCAGGACAGGACCTCTACTATGATTTAGTGTAAATTTTTCAGATATAAAAAATCCATTGGTCCTCAAAATCAAAATCAAAATCAAAAAGTCATTTATTCAGTTTAGGCCCTAGTAAGGCACTTATGAACGTTACACTGGTACATACAGTTGAATTTACCACCGGTTCGGAATACACTTAAACTGAGAAGACTCCGGCAAGAAACTCGTAGTATGAGGTGGCAAACAGGCTTACGACCCACCTGATGGTAAGCAGTTACCTTATATATGGACGCTTGTAACACCAGGGGTATCATTCGCGCGTTGCCGACCCTGAAGAAATCTCTTCACACCCTTTTTGAAGAACCCCATGCTGTACTCCATTGAAATATTAAAAACGTTATCATTTAGCTAAAATTTCAGTTCGAGTCGACAACAAATGGTATATAATTCTGGTCTTTGACACAAGTCGTACAAGAGCTGAACACACAGTCTGGTCACGCAGAGTACTAAGTAAATACATCCAACGCCCCGTTCGCTTTCCAATTAAGTCCAGAAACTGTTTGAGTTCACTACAGGTATCATACCTTTGATGTTCACTCATATTCGTCCGCTTGTAATGTGTAACTTGCTTTTGTGACTTCATGTTCATTTCACTGCGATTAACCTGTGCATCAAATTAGTGAACAAACTTCCTCAGCGAAAACAGCGCTGAAACCTTTCAAATTAAGACTAGAACAGTACGAGAATGCACGAGAGAATTCAATCAAGTAAAACGGCCCAAAGAAAGATTTATGTAACTCTCATATTTAATAACATTGAGAGCTATCGTGACAGACACAGCAATATAAATGCTCCTTACAAAAATGAAGATGCTTTCAAGGAGCGGGAAGATTTATGCACTAGAGGTCTGCGCCTCACAAACCGAAGACAATGGAAAGGACTCGACAAAGTTATTTAAATTACGCGACAATTTTCTTGGCCCATAACGTTTAAGTGGTAAAGGCGTCGGGACCTCGCTAAATGAGGTTTTAAGCCGTCGTTTTCATGAAAAGGGATTCGCAAAGCAGATTTCAAGCAGACAGCCCGGTATGCAGTACACAATGCCAGTGTTCATCCCTCAAGCCGCCCGCGCCGCTTCTGCCGCCAGCTCCAATTATTGTATTATGAAATACACTGGCTTATGACACTTTAAATTATGTGAGTTCCTCTTTTGTTTCCATTGAAAAGGTGATTAAGTTCCGATGCATTTTATTAATTTAATACCTTTTTGATGCTGATGAAACTTGTTATTAAAAATATTTCATAATACAAATACTAAGTGAGTGAGTGAAAGTGTTTTTAAGGCAGCTGGTCTAACATTGACTTTGACACTGTCAATTTACTATTTGGCTATATATCCATATAAATATAAACACACAAACTAACGATAATTAATGAACTAAGTTAATTTGATCATCGAAAGTTAATGGTTTATTATTTAGTATAGAAAATATTTCTGAAAATAAAATATTGTAAAATTATTATATTTAATAGAGTGTTTGAACTCAAGTTTCTAACAGTTGAAATTATCTGAATATTCATGCATTTCGCGGAAGCAGACGGTTTTATGAGTTGTTGAAATTGAGTGCATTTTTATAGAGGTGCCCGAGCCGAGCCAGACATTATTTTTAAACACTTCAACTTGTAGTTTGTGGTGAGTGCTCGTTTTTGTTTCAAAAGTATCTGTAACTTTCGCAGTCTGTTTTGTCTGTTAGTTCATGATGAAGTTTTTTGTTGTAGTTACTTTGTTATGCTTCATAATAAAATAAAATTATAGCAGTTAACATAAAATTATTTTCGTATATGAATTTTCTTATTTTGTTTACGTTGTATCGAATTGGTGTATTTCTCAAAAGTCTCTCTAAGAGTACGAACCAAATATAAATCACGAGAAATTCTCAAATATTGTTCTCCAGGATGCACCGTGCGATCCTTTGTTACCTACACATTCATTTCACAGATTTATTGCGCACTATTTAAACATCACGGGATTTTCAGCAAGTTCTGTAAATTGTATGTTATTCTGCTTAAAATATGACGCTTAATATAATGTGATCTATATTTAATTATTATTTTTATAGATGTTATATCTGAGCGATATATGTTTGCGAGTCGTTATTATGAAGCTTATTTATAATTTTGAAGTTAAAAATAAATATATTTAGATTTCTATTTTCTTCTTCTTCTTTTAAAATTGTATCCTAACTATTATAAATGCGAAAATGAGTTTGTATATTTGTTTGTTTGTTACGCCTTCATGCCTCAACTACTCAACGGATCATCATGAAATTTAGCTTGCAGATAGCCTCTGGTATGGAGAAGGACATAGGCTACTTTTTACCCCGGGAACGCGGATGAAACCGCGGGGGACTGCTATTATTACGATAAATCAGAAAATACAAACAATATTTTCCATTTGATCCAAACGACAAACACTGACTTTCGTTTATTTACATCGGCCGCTTACAGAATACAGAAACAGTAGGAGTTTCGTGAAATATGAAACTAGATAAACCATCTGGCCGTCCCTCGAATAGTTTCTGAAGAAATGGCCACAGTTTAGCATAATGCGATGTGCTCCGTCATTGGTGCGTTATCTAACTCAATGTATCGTAGCGCTCGTAGACCCTGCTACGAGTACAGTTTAATCAAAACATAGTTCTACGGACTTCGGGCCTATGATTTGTGAATGTTGATAAAGTTGAGTGAAGTGATAAGCATGGATAATAGCTTATATTCATGTTATTTTTTTATTATATTTCTGGGAAATAGCTTGAATGATTTTCCGTAGTTAAAAAGTACATTTATTTGGAAATTTATGGAATAAAATCGTTTAGAATAGAAATTAAGCATGTGTCAGAAACGCATTCGCTTGGCGGCCGCACTGTAGTTTAATAAATAAATAAAGAAAAGTTAATTATAATACATCCAAACTAAAAGGTATATACAGGAAGTGTATATACATTACAGTAATCCACTTTTTTGGTGTTAGGCGCACAGATCGCTATAAAATAAAACAAGATAAAATTTTATATTAATATTAAGGGACGCAAAATAATAATGACCCTCATTGGCCGATGACATGTTGGTTATGATTTTTATTCAATGAACTTGAATGCAAAAATGTGGATAGAATTTTTGAGTAATTTATTTTGAGCTGAAACTTTTTAAAGAGAGTCTGTACTTGATGTAAATACCTCATACATACATACATGTTGATACAAGTGTAATCTCTGGTTGCTGTAAGTGTATAGCTACTTACGCTGGTTTGAGTGGCTATAGAAATCCGACGACTATAATCGTCGTTTCCTTTGAGAGGGTATCTATCCTTAACATTCACTTAGCTTTGTGTGTTTAACGATATCATTATTTTTGGTAAGTATTTTTTTTATTCTAATTTTGTTTTTTACACCTTCGCATTCATAATGCGCCACGTGGTACTAGTTGCGCCACGTGGGTTCACCCGCGTACCACAGTATTTGAAATCTTAAAAAAAAGATGGCTGAAATCGGTAAAGTCATTATCAAATTATGGCGTGACCAAGGGAAATAGGGATTCATTTTTATAGGTATATAGCCCTCCGCGCGCCTTATACAGCCCGTTTGTGTTTAAGGGGAACCGCGGCCATTGTGCGCGAAATGCCACTGTGACGTATAAGATACAAAGTTTAATATTAACTGTCATTTAGTTACTGTTCCATATAAATTTTAACTCTAGCAGGTCTTTCTTGTCTGGTCGTACGCGCGACCATTGTGCTAATATTTTACTGAAATACTATTATGTATCCTCAATTCTTTGACCTACCTGTTTCCACTTTTGGCACTACGATAAGCACTCTTATAGATCAAAATTGACTATATATGTTTACGAGCATATACAGGTTGAATTCTACAAGTGGGCATGGAGGGCCAAATCCTAAAGTATAGCGAAAAATGCCCAACGAGTCCCGAGGCCAATTTTGATAAAAACTGAAACTGAATACTTGGATTTTCAAAAAAGCCTGCAAAGCCTACAAATCCATATACTATCTATATCTTAAAAAAAACGATGGTCAAATAAGACATAAAAACATTATTTTAGTGAGTAATTACAACCAAAAATATTAAATAAAAGTGAGCGCAAATTCACATCTTTATCCATTAAAAAAATATAAATATTATGTTTGTAGCTTACGATTATAGCATGATGCATTACACGTTTTTGTATGAGTTACGAGTTGTACAACTTGTTATCGTCAGAGGCCGAAGCCCGTCGCAGGCCTCCCGCGACTCTGCCACCAACAATAAATGCTTTGTCAAACTTCCTCCAGCCAAGAGCATGAGATAACCAACTTGTATTTGGTAGTAACTTCCTCGAATTCCCTTTTTAGATTGCGCATTTAAATGTGAGGATATTTAAAAGGGAAAATGTCTAACAAAATTATACCTTATAATGCGACATGACGTGGAATTCACCATTGATCCCATAGTAAAAGTTGTTCAGCATGACTAACCCAACATAGGTTTCGAAAATATGCCATCTCGAAGTCTCCACCCAGTATATCATAGTAAGTATAAGATTTAAAAGTAAAAGTTTTAGAAGCATGAGTAAATATTCTATTTTGTGTTTGGCATTTAATTGATTCCTAAGTTTTTTAAAAAGTATTGCTTTATTTTCCCTTTATAGTAGGCTGACTTCATGTACTATATTCTAATATTCTCTGGTAGCTCATTAACTATTTCCGGCAAAAGGTACTCCCACGTTCTAGTACCATGTATGTTATTAGTTGTAGGTAGTGTGTATGAAGGTAAGTATGATAACTGTCTCAAGTTGGCCGCGTGTTTTCGCACAGGTTGGCTCTGTGCTTGTCTTCATCCACCATGACAGCCATTTTAACCTTACCGAACACGTTTACTACCTCGCAATAGACGAAAAGATCGTGGTTTCCGTTTGTTGCTATTTTCTTTTGCACGTAAATAGGAGTTATTATTTTTAAAATTATTAATTGCAAGTTATACACTCTTTCAAGGTAGGTTTTATATGTTCTGCCATAGCTACCGACTCCGTAACCGATGACACAGTCCACTAGGGCCATGTATAACATCCGTTGGGTTTTGTATGGAAGCTTGTATTTAAGTACGGCCATCTTTGATGCTACTGCTCGTAGCTTGTTGCATACATAGCATCGAAATAATAAAACTAAGGAAGCGTAATTGTGAACAAAATCAACGCGAAATTCGGCTCCACACTTCACTACATTGACAAAATATCTCTAGTATTCGAACGAAAGAACACACATGCAAATAAGCCAATTAGCTGCGCTTGCCTAACGCGTTGTATTCCGGCAAGCGCGATGATTGGTTCTCGGCGAGACAGATAATGCTAATTGGTTCGTACGCCTGCTGCAGTGCGAGATGCGTGGACGATGTTATGCATTGATTGTAAGAGGATAAATTATCGTATATTTGCACTATGCATATAAGTTGTATTAATTAGTTGTAATTTAACTATACCACTCTATTATATTCATTTAAAATATGTGATGTGCTTTTTGGATTAAAATATTTCTTGATGTGTTATAATTGTATGGATCTAAAATTAAGAAGTATTTTAATCAGTTTATGGTTTTTACATACGAATTATAGAGTGATGGGTCGCGTTAAGGTTAGATCAGAGGGCGAACCACAAGCTCTTAAAACAATATTATTATAACCTTATTTGACTTTTGTTTTTCTTTGACATCCGACGTCAAAACGGGACAAAAGTCGAATAAGGTTATTTTATTGAAAAAAAAAACTAAAATGGCGGCTGGCACGCTATGCCACAAAGGTTCTATCCTCTTTATAATTATAGGTACTAGTGCATTACAGTTTAAGTGAAATATCAAAACCTGTTAAATAAATACGCATGTTGCGTTCATGTTGCATAACACTTTCCAGAGTCACAAGTATAGGATTTCAAAATGTTTATTTACTCACATATGAAAAGTGATTCCAGCATTCTTCATATCTGTATGGCTTCTACACCACTTAACAACACATGACGGCATATTTGCACAATGTAAACAACGCAAAACACAATAATAATCACAGTTCTAAGTCCCTCGCGACACGAACGCATCGACTCAATGATACCGGCGAACTGTCAGCGCGGTGCGTCTCTCTTTTTTGGCAACGCCCACCGCGGTTCATTTTGCGTGGAATGATTTTTGAGCTCGAGTTACATTTCTTTAGTTTTATTATTTCGATGATACATAGTCTATATGTGAACCCCAGCTGAATCTGTCGTCGATCACGAGACCAATATACTTATGGGTAGATACAGATTCGAGTGGCTCGCATTTGCAATGAATGGGGGAAAGATGCATGCAACCACGGTCGTGGGCAACGATGCTGGGCTTAGTGATTGTTTTAACAACCCTTAAGTATATTCTGCGAATCTAACCTTGTATCGTTGCTGTGTTAGCTTTAATCTTTATAGGCACTTTCGTAGAGTATCCTCTATATTTGAAATAGGATATGTTCTATCAAAAATAATATTATAAAAGCATTTTTGTGAATATTTGTTACTACATTTCGTAGTTATGGCTGATTCAGATATTATTGAAACTTGAAGCATCATCATCATCATCATCATCATCAGCCTATAATGTCCCACTGCTGAGCACAGGCCTCCTTTCACAAATGAAGGTGAAAGGGAATGGGCAATACTCCACCACGCGTGCCCACTGCGGATCGGTGGAGGTAGGCTAGTGGTCAACCTGCTGTTGGAATTTTTCAAGCCGCCTAGGAGGCATCCAACTAGCTTAACGACTATCACAATTAAGTGATAACCGGGACCAACGGCTTTACGTGCCTTCCGAAGCACGGAAACGCTCGATTTGAAATACCACTAGGCGGTCACCCATCCAGGTACCGACCACGACAGGCGTAGCTTAACTTTGCCGATCGATTAAGAACGGCTAATCATGCTACACCACGAGCGCTTCCTTGAAACTTGAGGCATAGATAGATAATCATCATACGCTGGACATATTTATTCTATACTTTGCTGTATATGTATGTCTGAAATAAAGATATATTATTTTCTTATTTATTTACGAGAAACGCGTGCTGCAAAGCTGCGGAGCAAAATCTAGTTTTTATTCAATTGCTAAAGAGTTTAATTTGTATTATGTTAATAAATTTAATACAAAAATGAAATGATTCAACCAGACATATACTTAATTTCTTCAGCAAAAGGTTTATAATACAGATCTTACGGAGGCTTTATGAGGTATTTCTGTGCTCTGTACGGGGTCGTAATCCACATTACGTAATAAAGGAGCACTTTTTCAGAGAACTCTTCAAGATAAGGGAAGGTGAGCGTCGATATATCAAGAGATTAGTCGTTTGCCGCCGCCGAGCCGGGGCGTTGAATGTAGAGTGGTTATAAATAGGGTTGGGAAAAGTATATCGATAAGTCTGAAGTACATCGATAATACTTAAAAATAAAGTTTTTCATTCAGAAATAACATACACTATAGTGTATGTTATTTCTGAAACTATAATGAAACTATAGTTTAGAAAATTATATAATCATTGTATTTTGAAACTTATTAGAGGAAATAATATTAACAATGGAAATTGTTCCATTTTGGCTTAATATAGGTATTGTGGCCGCGGGTGCTGGTTTCAGTTCCCACTAAGATAAATATTTATTGCATGAAAATTTCTGGTATTGTTTTGTGTCTGGGTATTGTTTCCATACTAGGTACAAGTTCTGCTTGGTTTGGATTCAGATGGTCGTGTGAATATAGATATTTATATGGATGTATATTTTATTTAATATAGGTTTTTCGTTGTGTATATATAATTCTGTAATGTTGTTTGTTGTCGAAATAAATGTTTTTGCTTTCTTTTCAATATTTATGAGTTATTGTTTGTATACAGGTCGTTGTTTTGGTCAGCGACGAGCGACTCAGGGTCGATAATACAACTGATACTGGTGCTAAAAAAAATATAAAAAAAATACTTTATTTTATTTTAATAAAAAAATAAAAATTTTGAAAATCATGTAATAAGCTAAAGTGTAGACATAATACTCAATGGGAGTACGAGGGAATAAAGTGGTGAGGCGATGGCGGCTTGCGCCTAGCTCTAGTCTGTGCACGTGCCTAGTAACCATACTTTGCGGTAATTTTATTTCAAATTGAATAAGGTATTTCTCAACATATTTACAATATTTAATGGAATTAAGTCCATTTTTGGGGAATATATATTTTGTACTACCGCTCCTGCGTCGCTTGTCGCCGACCAAAACAACACCCTGTATTTTGGAGTTTTGTGCGTGGTAAGGATACGACCTGACTTATAATTAATTAGATCTAATGCATTGTTAATGTTTATAATCTATTTTGTTTACCAATAAATACATAAAAAATAGCAAAAACTTTACGAACTGTCTCGATATAACCACACCACAGCTCAACACTAGACGCGCGGTAAGGAACTCCATAAGTTAACAGCTAGCTAGAGCCTATCATATATCAGGGCCTACGGTGACATATTCGCCCGTCATGTACGCTTTGCATATAGAGGCCCGGCGCCCGAGGCAGATTGACTATACCTATGGTAATTCTAGTTTAAACTGCCGCTTCTCTGTTTTGTTGCCGTTTGTTCTATGACAATACAACCTTTTTAGGGTTCCGTAGCCAAATGGCAAAAAACGGAACCCTTATGGATTCGTCATGTCTGTCTGTCCGTCCGTATGCCACAGTCACTTTTTTCCGAAACTAGAAGAACTATACTGTTGAAACTTGGTAAGTAGATGTATTCTGAGAACAGCATTAAGATTTTCACAAAAAAAAAATAGAAATAAAACAATAAATTTTGGGGGTTCCCCTCTATGGATTGGTATTCAAAAATAATATTGAGGTTTCTAATATATACACACCGGCTCAATTAGCGGAACACAAAAAAAGCAGGATTTTAAAATCTTTTACTTGAGGAACTGGCCAGTTATGATATTTTTTTAATTTATTGTCAAATTTGAAAATAGAAAATTAGATGACATACACTTTTTTCATTCATTTGTTTTATTTTCCCGAACAATACGTTTTGTCAACTTGTTCGAGTAATAACTACGTAATTGTAATTTTTTTGAAAAATTGCACTTAATTGTTTTTTATAAATTTGTTATTCTATAGGCAATTTTGTTTATTAAAAGCTCTTTATTATGCCTGACTTAACATCACTGGAAATCATTAGGGCTGATGAAATGAGAAGAAATGGCCATACCTACAGATCGATTGCGTCAATGCTTCGTCGACCAGTATCAACGATTCATCGCAGCATCCAGCGGTACAGATCGTCTAATTCTCTTGTGAGGAGGAGGGGTCAAGGTAGAAAAAGATATACATCGAGGCGAGATGACAGTTTTTTACAACTTTGAGTTCGTAGGAATACGCGATTAACGGCTGTACAAGCTCGAAATGAACTGGAAGACGTTCGAGGAGTACGAGTAAGTGAGCGTACAGTTCGCAGGAGATTTGAAGAAGTTGGTTTAGGGTCGTATATACCTGCCAAAGGCCCAAAACTTGAGAGACGTCACCGCGTAAACCGATTAAGCTATGCGCGAGAACATCGTCATTGGGATTTGAACGAATGGCAGCAGGTTCTCTTTACTGATGAGTGCAGAGTTCTTTTAAAACAGATCGATGGGAGACAGCGAATATGGAGACGCAAAGGAGAACGCCACATACAGTCTAATTTTGAACACACAGTGCCTTATGGTGGCGGCTCGTTTATGGTTTGGGGAGGGATATGTTTGGGAGCTCGCACGGAGTTAGTGATAGTCACAGGAGGGACCATGACAGCAGATCGATACATCAGAGACATTTTAGAAGAACATGTTGTACCATTTGCCCCATTTATTGGTGACGACTTTATTCTAATGCAAGATAATGCTCGTGCTCATAGTGCACAATCGGTACAGGCATATCTGAGCCACGTAGGTATACCGGTGATGCAGTGGCCAGCAAATTCCCCCGATATGAATCCGATAGAGCATGTCTGGGACTTGCTAAAAAGAAGGGTTAAATCCAGAATGCCACCCCCCAACAATCTGAATGAACTTGGAAACGCATTACTTGAGGAGTGGGAGCGGTTGCCTCAAGAAATCATCGATAACATAATCTGTAGCATGCCCAGACGAATGGAAACCGTAATCAGAGCAAGAGGGGGAAACACTCGTTATTAATTTTGCTTTAATTTTATTGTTAAATCATTTAATGCTTACTTTTTTTTTATTTTTTGTGATGGTTCATAATCATCTAAAAATTTCATTATTTCAAATTTCTTTATTTTTTTAATAAAAAATAACGAAGACTTTTCAAAGTCATTGTTAAAAGATGTTAATCAATTTGTTATTTTGTGTCTAATTACATTTTCGTCAAATATATGCGTTATTATCTCATAGTCTCACTTTTTTTTCTGTTCCGCTAATTGTGCCGGTGTGTATATTTTTTTTCTAAACTGAATAGTTTGCGCGAGAGACACTTCCAAAGTGGTAAAATGTGCCCCCCCTGCAACTTCTAAAATAAGAGTATAATAAAACTAAAAAAAATATATGATGTACACTACCATGCAAACTTCCGTGGAAGTTTATTTTTAATACGTCATAAATCGTGTTTACCTTTCATTCAATATTTTTGGCGTTTTTTTTTCAAAGCAAACTTGATTTAGTTAATATTACACGGAACCCTCCGTGTGCGAGTCCGACTCGCACTTGGCCGGTTTTTTTAAAGTTAAAGATGAGTATAAGTGTGATAGAGTTTTTACAATTAGTTTAATAACAACAGTACATACTTACCTATCACTGCATCGTGTGGTCAAGAGACTTGCCCAATCAGAGTGCATTTACTCTTGGCTTAGCTAATCAGAGCGCAATGTCGATGGTGGGAAATTACCGGTATAAACAAGCAAAATCGAACGTCATTGTACTTCTTTGTTGATTGCTCGATGACTGCCCATCTGATGGTACCGTAGCCATATTATATCCTACGCTGCAACACACGGGCTCCCCAAGGAGCTCTGGCGACCTTACTGATACGTAGGAACACATAAAGTTATTTGGCTGCGGTATTCTGTAAGGTGGAGGTACACTTCCCCAGTAGAGAGCTTTCAGTGAATAAACGCTACGCTCGCTCTACCTATCTTAAAGTATTAGTAGGTAGTTTCCAAAGTATGGGGCGGGAGCGAATATTGGTTAGGCTCTGAAAAGTCCTTTATTCATATAGTAATACCCCATTTTCCTTTAAGAAAACCAAACCAACCTCAGCTCTTGGTTTTCTTCCAAAAAGTTCCAAATTCAGGACTCATCCTGAATTTGGAACTTTTTGTAGGTGAGTCGCGGTCCAATCAACATTGGGAGCCACTGGATAGATTATATGTGAAGGACCCTAGAAAATCGTTCGTTTCAATTTCTATAAGTAATTTAAGCATGACAACATGTATACAATTAACAAGAAATTAACATTGATCAGGGTTCTAAAAACTGGGGGTGAGTAAACAATAAACTCGAGCAGCACCAATTTGTGATTGAACTGGAAAGTACAACTATCGTCATACATTCTGAATTATGAATTCATCATAATAACTTCGTTTTATTTCCTTAACGCAAATATACCTAAATCCTCATTTATTACTAACAGTTTATGACATATTTTCAGGATATATCTACGTAAATGCATATGCTCGTAAACGGATAAATTGTGGTTGATTATATATGAGTTATAAATACTGAACTGAATAATAACGGGTAACGTATTTTATAATTAAAAAAAGTCACGTCAAAGCTGTATCTTCAGTTAAAGCCTTAGGAGTCTTACAACACCTACGAACTTCAAAGCTACTAAGGTTACCACCGTTTGGAAAGTCAGCTTTTAGGAACCGGCAAGAAATTCATGGTAAAATCATGGATAATCATTTTATAAAAAAAATATATACATACAAAAGATATGTACTCACAAGCCCATTTATTATCGCAAAGTAAACTAAATTATGCAAGACTTTACCAGTCAGTTTACTAAGAGCTCTACAGCTTAACCATAGTTTAAATTCTAGAGTAAAATAGCTGAAAGTGTTGAAACACAGCTTGTAATTAAGCTATCTAGAGTTACGAGCCTCCGCTCGATCGGTGGATCAGACGAATACCTCTTCGACGTAACGAGCTTTCACAAGCCTTGTTAAATAAGAGATTAGTGCAAAAAATTAGATAGCTTAAATGTCTGATCTAAGTAAATTGATAAATTAATGTGATTAAGTGACATTTCAAATATTTTAAGCGACGCATCAGTTTTTTTTTGGCTATAAATCTGTCTGCATTTTAATTGCCGCCCGTGGCATATAACATACATTTTTACATAGCTTATACTCGTACCAAATGTGCAATAGATTTTTTTTATTTTCATTCACCGTAAAACTCAGAACTGACTCAAAACCTAGATGAAAAATTTATCAATTGAGTTGAAATAATAGAAAAGTAAGTAGTACTACATCATTTTATCAATTTGGATATATAAATAAAACTTCTTCTAAAAGTTATATTTGCATTATATCTCTAAAACCCGTCTCTTCGAGTGCTGTTTCTCTTTTTAATGTGTCAGCAACCCCCCGGTAAATGGTGACCTTTGTTTGGGGATGAAACGGATGTTTATGTATGTAATACGGTTTAGTACATCACTCCCTGTTTAAGTAGGTAAGGTAAATACTCGTGCTTTATTTAAAGATACAATGTTACAATTTGTTCGGTTTATTTTATGTGGATATCGTCCTTTGAAATAAACATGTACGGCCAAAATAAGTAATTTCTATTTGAATAAATAAGTCTTATGAATGTGTTTTAGCGTTCTCAATATTAATAGGGTAATTTTACTCGCTCAATATTTTGATGTTATCGAAATTTAAACACTATTTATGTACAATGATCCAAAATACACAAAACCTATGAATACTAATCTTTAATGCTTCTTACCTATGACTCTTATTATGAGATGGTGCATTACACTACGCTTTATTATATGAATTCTTAAAACACACAGCGTTGAGGTGAAAAAAGCTGATGTGAATTCGCCTTTAAATTGAGTTATTAAGTGAGCGAGTAACTGGTTTTACTAAACTTGCTTAAAACCTTCTTTTGTAATAAGGACGTATCTGTCTGTTTATTACTTTTACACTATTAAACCTCTGAATCAATCGCATTGAAGAAGATCGCTAGAAATAAACTTCTTTGAATTCCGGGAACGCGGGTCAAACCACGAGCAAAGTTTGTGGTATAATAAATACAGCGTTGAGTAATGAAAATTGTTTACAACGTCAACCTTGAAGGTTGCCAATCAAAACAAGCTTACAACAGGGCTGTAAAAGCAACAACCTGGCAGGAATCGATGACGAGGGCTTCCGTCGTACCTACTAAATTCTTAATACCTCACGTAACAGCCAAGATTAAGGGAGGGGAGATGCACTTAACTTTTATTGTCGAAGCCTTGAGTTCCGAGACAATGTTGGTGTCGATCGATGATGCACTATAGTTAGATGTATGTGGATATTTTGGGGCTGTTGAGAAGATGGGATTAATGAAACAGTAATATAGCTTAGAATAACTGTTTATAAACAATACTGTGGTTAGATTTTAAGAAATATGTGACTGGATTTAGAGGTCGAGGGCAGAGGAGACTTACATAAACCAACACAGAATATACTTGTATTAATAAGATTACATGTGAGATGAGAGAAGATGATGATTGAAGCGCTCGTGGTGTAGCATGATTAACCGTTTTTAATCGATCGGCAAAGTTAAGCTACCACCGTCGTGGTCGGTAACTGGATGGGTCACCGCCTAGTGGTATTTCAAATCGAGCGTTTCCGTGCTTCGGAAGGCACGTAAAGCCGTTGATTATCACTTAATTGTGATAGTCGTTAAGCTAGTTGGATGCCTCCTAGGCGGCATGAAAAATTCCAACAGTAGGTTGACCATTAGCCTACCTCGACCGATCCGCAGTAGGCTGCGTGGTGGAGTATTACCCATTCCCTTTCACCCTCATGTGGGAAAGGAGCTCTGTGCTCAGCAGTGGAACATTATAGGCTGATGATGATGAGAGAAGATGTGAAATCACGAAAATGCTTCTTTAGAGCAACGGGTCTCATACCAAACAAGTGAATCAATATAATTTCATAACGTTATGTAATAACTATATAGCAATAATTCGAGTGGAACACAGTATAGGGTTGCAAAACACAAGTACGGCTAACTAAGCCGATTACAATATTCGAGTAACAGTCACCCCTAACAACGCGGCAGCCCGGGCACTTGTCAACTTGTTACTGAGACTAGATACAAGTCCCCAAGTCCCTAAGTTTGTCTTGTTATAACTCACGAACTTTACTTAGGTATGACGTACTATACTGCAACTCGGAAGGATTTTAAACCATGTATCGGGGTTTATGAAAGGAGAAAGTTTTAGGTAGTCCAAAGAAGAAGTCTTATTATGAAAATGAAGAATGAAGCGTATCTTATAACAAGCTATTATTTGGGATGTAATAATATTTCGTAGAGACCACAAGTAGGTACACATATTTGCAGGTTGAAATCAGTCGATGTTGTAGTCTTTATAGACCAGGGTAGATAATTTTTGAAACCAAAAAAAATTACAGTAGGATGAAACCCATTAGAAAAGGAGGGGAATATGATCAAAATGAAAGGAAAAATAAATTACGGTCGATCCGAGTTCGGGAAGTGGGAGGGGGTGAGTTTTTAAGGGTGAAAAATCGTTTATCTTGATTTCCGGCAAAACTACAAGTCCTATGGAAAAAAGTTAAATGGCAAAGTTGTAGGCAATAAAAAGATCTACAACTTTTGTATTTGCAGATTTTTCACATAACCTCAAAATTTATGTGAAAAATTCAAAAAACCAAGTTTTTGGTTTTTTATTTATATCTTTTTCAAAAAAAAATTTTTTTCTACGAAATTTGGTGAAAACTTACCTTATTATGTCCCAAATACACTGTAATTTATTTGATTAAAAATATTTATTTTTTCGCTTCATTTTAATTTAATATCAAAAAAGCACCCTAATTTTCAATCGAAAATTCTGACGTCAAAATATCAGCTTTTTTCAAAAAGTTTGGGGGCTTTTTGTTCGTTGAAATATCTACTTTCTGATGGTGTAAAGAAAATATACATTACTATAGGAAATATTCTTAGAAAATGCAAAAAATTGAAAAAACCTCAAATTCGAAAAATTTTTTTTAATCATTATGTACAATTTTGAGGTATTTATTAAAATTTACACTTTAATTACTCAAAAAACGTAAGATTTCATGTTTTATTGATAAACGAAAAAATTACAAATTAAAATATACTTCTATAATTAACAAACAAATAAGTTAATAAAGTTAATATTTAATAAGACATCTACAATATTTTGAAAAAGTTGTAGAATCTTCTTTAAATAATATTTGTAGATGCCTATTTATTGCTGTTTTAAGATAATTTATATACCTGAGTGACCTTCGGTGAATTTAAGCCCATTGTAAGTTATTT
Source organism: Polyploca ridens (assembly GCA_951394255.1). NCBI lineage: Eukaryota > Metazoa > Arthropoda > Insecta > Lepidoptera > Drepanidae > Polyploca > Polyploca ridens. Next base: position 6,073,002 of record OX596249.1, read on the forward strand.
CATTGAGAAGTGGGGACGGACCTAGGAGGGTCTGGGCCTTACTACATACCTGCTATTTCGTAGCAGCTGTAAAGACCGTTAGCCAGTATTCGAGATACAGAGTAGTGTACAACATCGTTTTTAAAAATACACGTGCAGGCTGAGTTACTCTAAGTGATTTGTGAGAAATTTACTTTATTCAAAGAATCGTTTGGAATCTACATAGCAAGGTAAATACTATCTGTATTTTAATCTATATTAATCAGCTTCAAAATAAAAATAGTAATATTTTTTTTATGAATAGTATGTTTAACGTAACATAACCTAAAAAATTGAAATTGAATGATATTTTAGTACAAGAATAAAAAAATAGTAATTTCGTTTATTTTATATAAACAGATTTAGTTATACTCATGATGTTAAAGTTTCAATTTTTTTGTATTTATTGTCGATTCTCTTCTTGCTAGACGCCACTAAACGATTCAAAGCTGTTTTTTTATTTCATACACTTGCTTGTCGTCTGACTTATTGCAGATTATACAAACAGATTCTTCCATACTGGTAATCTGAAAGGACAAAATCAAATTAATAATGCCTTCAAAGTTTTATCATGAGTATAACTAAATCTGTTTGTATAAAATAAACGAAATTACTATTTTTTTATTCTTGTACTAAAATAACATTTAATTTCAATTTTTTAGGTTATGTTACGTTAAACATACTATTCATAAAAAAAAATATTACTATTTTTATTTTGAAGCTGATTAATATAGATTAAAATACAGATAGTATTTACCTTGCTATGTAGATTCCAAACGATTCTTTGAATAAAGTAAATTTCTCACAAATCACTTAGAGTAACTCAGCCTGCACGTGTATTTTTAAAAACGATGTTGTACACTACTCTGTATCTCGAATACTGGCTAACGGTCTTTACAGCTGCTACGAAATAGCAGGTATGTAGTAAGGCCCAGACCCTCCTAGGTCCGTCCCCACTTCTCAATGAAATAACTTACCTCCTCCTCGCGTCGTGTATCCTCATGTCTGAGGGTCGTGAATCCCCCGTGAACTCATTTTATTTCTTATTATGTCGCGCCAGTTGAGTCTGTCCTTGGCGGCGTGAAGAGCGTCGTGGAAGTTCGTATCCAGGGATGTGCGTATCTGGTCAGACCATCTGATTGGGCTGCGCCCTCTTGGACGTTTGCCGTCAACCTTCCCGGTCACCATCAGCTGCTCGAGATTGTCTCCAGACTTTCTGGCTATGTGACCAAAGAACGTCAGAACTTTGCGCAGGCACACGGAGGATAGTCTCGTCTCCACTTTAAGCTCTCGTAATATGGACACGTTGGTGCGGAAAGCGGTCCAGGGAATTTTCAGCATCTTCCTCCAGCACCACATTTCAAAAGCGTCTATACGGTCACGGTCAGCCTTCTTGAGGGTCCATGTTTCGGCTCCGTAGCTAAAAATGGAGAATATGAGAGTCTTGACGAGTTTCACTTTGGTGTTACGTGATATACTGCGATCACTCCATATTTTTTGTAGCTGTGCCATTGCATTTTTAGCCATGCCAATACGCCTTCTTATCTCCCTTTCACAAGAACCCGTGTTGCTAATGGAAGAGCCAAGGTATATAAAGTCATCCACAAACTCAAAGTTAAGCTGGCCGGTTAGATGTAATTTAGATGCGCGGTCAACCACCATTAGTTTGGTCTTTGAGTGGTTTATCTTGAGTCCCAAATCATTACTGATTCGCTCCATCTTTTCAAGGAGGCAGGCCATTTCATTTTCCGTTGCTGCAAGGAGTGTGGTGTCATCAGCATAACGCAAATTCGTTAACCTTGTGCCGCCTATTGTGACCCCACCCTCCCAATCCTCCAAAGTACGTCTGATGATGTATTCTCCGTACACATTGAATAGAATGGGCGAGAGGATGCAACCTTGTCTCACTCCTTTACCAAACTTAAAATGATCCGAGAAATAACTTACAATGGGCTTAAATTCACCGAAGGTCACTCAGGTATATAAATTATCTTAAAACAGCAATAAATAGGCATCTACAAATATTATTTAAAGAAGATTCTACAACTTTTTCAAAATATTGTAGATGTCTTATTAAATATTAACTTTATTAACTTATTTGTTTGTTAATTATAGAAGTATATTTTAATTTATAATTTTTTCGTTTATCAATAAACCATGAAATCTTACGTTTTTTGAGTAATTAAAGTGTAAATTTTAATAAATACCTCAAAATTGTACATAATGATTAAAAAAAAATTTTCGTATTTGAGGTTTTTTCAATTTTTTGCATTTTCTAAGAATATTTCCTATAGTAATGTATATTTTTCTTTACACCATCAGAAAGTAGATATTTCAACGAACAAAAAGCCCCCAAACTTTTTGAAAAAAGCTGATATTTTGACGTCAGAATTTTCGATTGAAAATTAGGGTGCTTTTTTGATATTAAATTAAAATGAAGCGAAAAAATAAATATTTTTAATCAAATAAATTACAGTGTATTTGGGACATAATAAGGTAAGTTTTCACCAAATTTCGTAGAAAAAAAATTTTTTTTGAAAAAGATATAAATAAAAAACCAAAAACTTGGTTTTTTGAATTTTTCACATAAATTTTGAGGTTATGTGAAAAATCTGCAAATACAAAAGTTGTAGATCTTTTTATTGCCTACAACTTTGCCATTTAACTTTTTTCCATAGGACTTGTAGTTTTGCCGGAAATCAAGATAAACCATTTTTCACCCTTAAAAACTCACCCCCTCCCACTTCCCGAACTCGGATCGACCGTAATTTATTTTTCCTCTCATTTTGATCATATTCCCCTGCTTTTCTAATGGGTTTCATCCTACTGTAATTTTTTTTCATTTTTTACCATTTTTGTAGGCTTTGACCCTGGTCTATTATTTTATTACATTTACGCAATAAATAAAACATGAATCAGTTATTATGAATCAGTACTTATTTACATAGGAAATGCCGACAATTCCATAAAAACCCGCAGACTATGTTGCTACAAGGTAAAACCATAGTTTTAATTCGGAATTCACAAACACACCTTGATATAAAAGCTAACGAATAGTAACAAGAATGAATAGAAAAAGTACGTGTTAACACAATCACGAGACCCGTGTCACGCGGCTCCCTTGGATTTGCTTAACAAGATTAGAGATGCGAAAAATGCCAGACAATGAACCCGAATTAACCGTACGTACGAATGTAGGACATACGCGTTTAACTTTACTACTTTAGCTGCATCACCTTGCTTATTTTTTGTTTAATGTTGAATATTGTTTTCATTATGTGAAAGTTCATGGTTTGAAAACTTAAAAATAATTATCCCGGTAGTGTACATGTTAAAAATTTTAAAATTTGAAAAAAGAGACATTATTATTCTTTCATCGTATATCAGCATCATATCATATTAGCCTATGGATTTTGGGCCGTTTGAATCCAGCGGCGCTGGGAGGTCGTCCCGCTCGGCGCTTTCCAGTACGTGGTCGCCACTCGAGAACCTTTCTTCCCCAGCGGCTATCGGCTCTTCGAGCGATGTGGCCCGCTCATTGCCACTTCAGCTTACTAACTCCGTCGTTTTCGTTCTCCTACGAATGTCTTCATTTTGCACCACTGGCCACCGCGGATCCGCGCCTCCGCACACTTACCCGTATTTGTATATACAAAACTAGTTGCTATATTCATTGTGTTGTCGACTTATAGTCACAGTACTTGGATTATCTGAGTAGGAAAATTTTGGCACAAAAAAGAATAAGTATTTGACACGAGAGCTTACAAATGTGACCCAAACGCAAATACGGGATAATTCTTTGGATTTTTTTTTAAATAATTAAGATTATAAGATAGTGACAAATTTTCACAAATAATTAAGCTTTTAATGCTAGAGTGGTTTTCAATTGAGACAAAGTTCAGATCAAGATATTTAACTTTTATTATTGACGTTTGGTAATGCGGTCAAGACCGGTAATTATTATTAAAAATAAATAATTTCCCTTTAACAGTTTAATTTATATTATGCCGAATAAAATAAAAAATAATTAAAAACTGAACCCTCAAACCATAAAACTATTTGCATTAATTACTAAAAGTATCAACCCTTCAAATGCAGTGGACAAATACAAAACAATTTAACGGCAATTAGGTAACTATAGCATACGAGGTAAAATTCGTTTGATGAGTCGTATCGAACCCTAGGATGAGACGGACACTGTGATTAAAAACGTTTTTACTGTGTAAATAATCCAGAAATAACGAGCTAGCAATTAAATGGAGCTTTGGGACAACATTGGCCGCGTGGGCTGAGGGCTTACATCAAAGGGGCTGACATATATGGTCACGTGACAAGATAAGACCGTTTACGCGTTTACCTATTAGTATTACATATGAGCACTTGTGATGAGTCTTTGCGGTGATGCTTTGAAATGGGGAACGGCAAATATTTGTGTCGGTAAATTGGTAATAGTCTCATCGCGTTTGTTGGTGTTGTGTATTCAATTCAATTCATTTGTTCATTAAAAACTTTTATTATGTTTGAATGGCAATACAATATAAAATATAAAGAAATTATATTAATGATAATAATGTTGGTATCAAATGTTTGGGATAATTAAATATGAGCCCGACGATAGCTCAGGTTAAATGATATTAGTGTTTACGTTGCAAATAACACTGACCGAATTTTAAACACACCATCATCTCTTAAAATTCGGAAAATTTCCTTATTTTTTTTAAAACATAATTGAAAAAGTATATAAAAAATTTAAAGTCTTATGTTCTATGCTAGAAAGAGATATAATATGACAAAATTAGCTTAGTTTGTGAACAACAGAATCAGGACTATAGTATAGTACTGACTGCGTTCCCCATTTAAGGGTTTAATTTGTGATTTTGTTACATGTTTTATATTTTTCAGCCTTAAATGTAAAATAAATCCACAACAAACCCGATGTGAAGCCAGTCTGAACCGCATCAGCCACTAAGTTTACAAATCCACCGCTCGGTAACTGGCAGAGCAATTACTTGCTTAGACACTTTAAAAATCCCACAACATTCGGGAAATGGAAACGTCTGGCTGGCCCGGTGTGATGCCGGCTCCATGATCTAACTTGTTTCGGTACAAAAACGAATAAAAATAAAACTTGGATGAAGACTGTAACAATAAAATGGTTATTGTGGAAGTGCTTCCTCGCTGATCTTGATATAGACGAGATCATAGAAAGACAATCAGAAAACTGTTCTAAATTGCAGTAAATAAAGTGAAATTTGCAATTAAATTATGGTGCGAAAAGGTACTATCCACAAACTTATCTTGTTATGCTAGTTAAATTGATATTTACGGTGTAGTAAAGCAAGCAAGCTAATAAAGTACGAAAGGTGCAGACTATGATGCCGACTCTGTTATAAATCGCACTTAACTAATTTTAGTCACATCACATCTCTTTCTTACAAACATTATTAAAAAAAGATAGTATAATTTAAATCTGTCAAATTAGTCTTTGCCGTCTTCATTTAGACGTAACCGCGATAGATGGCGACTAAATTTATATTGAAAACAAGCATTGGACTAATTTGACAGGACTACATTTCTTAAATCCTTTTCTTATATTCTTTGTTAGAAAGAGACATAGTGAGACTAAAATTAGTTAAGTTGTAAACAACAGAATCAGGGCCATTAACCTCCTTATTTCGTGAGATTGTTTAAAGCAAGTCTAGCAAAATCCAGGATTCAAATATATCCGTAAATTTCTCACGTCATATAACAAAAATAGCAGTAGAATATTTTTAAACCAGTGACTTTAACCTTTTATCCTCTGGCTTAACTTACTGTAAGTAAGATAAGTAGTTTAAAAATAAGACAATAAAGATAAGCCGGCTGGCGTTAGTGTCATGACAATGTCTATATCCTAACCTTCTTCCTACTCATAATAATAAATGTGAAAGTAAGTTTGTTTGTATATTACCGCCTCAACAATAAAATCTTGATGAAATTTGGCACGCAGGTAAACCCTGAAATATATTTATTTTTTGTCCCCAATGTTTTCCACATGAGATCCCTCGGGAACACGGGTGCAACCACGGGCCGAACTAGTAAGTATATATTTACAAGTCGCATACCAGTTATCTTACTCCCAATACTAGAGAATTAGATGGCCACATCTGAAGCATATCCCTGGATATATATTTATTTACTATTCCCATATCAGACGTAAACTTATTAGTTTACCCACCGAACCTGGGGACAAGTCGTAAAATGGTCCCCCACAAAAGCACAGATTAAGCTCAATCAGTACCGTGTGTCAGTAATTTCAGGTACGTTAGAGCATGTAGTGAGGTCGGACCTCCCTGCTACGTGGTCGGAATGAATAATATCAAATGATTAGCTGAACTGTGCAGGTGTCGGGGCGTGGGGTGTGACGTTCCTATTACGTATGTCCTATTACAAACCTCATGTGATTGTAGCTACGAGTCTTTCATGTGATTTACCGTGCCAATTTTTTTTACTTGAACCCTTCACTTTATAGCCACAGTCGATATGAACGAAAGCAAGGGAATTGCCAGTGCAGCCGACCATAAAAACCTTAGAAAGCAGCTACTAAATCAATATTTAATATTTGTTTATTACAAATAATTCTGAACTACACTTAAGTTATACTTGATAGCAACAATGATTACTAAAACCCAAAAACTATTAATTAAAATTTCAATACGTAATCGGCGTCATGAATAGAAATTTCCGAACTTTAACTAAATTTTATTGTAAGCGATGCTATCGTTTCTAATAGGAAGCTGTGTCCAAACTAATTTAATAAATTGAAATTACCAGTTTGTGCGATGCTTATACACTCTTACTAGGTCCACTATGTGAATAAATGGCCTGACCTCTCCCATTATGAGTAAGCGTGCTTTGCAACGCTTCGTTATTTCCTATGTCAGAATTCTTCCCTGGCCTACGCACAACAAATTACTAACATTTAATCGTGATTGGATGAATAAGACCGTATCTATACATATAGATAAACATTGATTTTTCTAACATTTAGATTTGAAACAACAGTATACAATTCAAATCAAACGCGATGCGACGATTCCGGAATCCCAAGTCGGATGTTCGAAGTGCCTGTGTATAAGATCAATTAGCAACTCGAACTGCAAGTTTCTATGGCGCGTTAGTATTGTTGGAGGACTGTTGTTTAGTTATCGTGTCAGAGTAATTTGGTTCAGTCGTATTGGGAGAATACAACCGACTCCAGCCAGGAATGGTAGGGTAGGGACCAGTTGTAAACTTGCATGAATAACTTAACATTTTGGGGCTTATTTTGATTGTCATATGGTTGTCTTTTAATTAAACGTATTACTACTTTCGCAGTTTTTAGTTGCACTCTATTCTATGTTTTCGAATAGTGAACACAGTATCAAAATCTGTGCCAATTTGATAAATTTATATGAGTATATGGAATACAAGTAATCAGTTTTTTTTTTGTTTTTTTTAGTAATAACAATGGTTTTATGTGACATTTCAAAAACTACACATAAATTCTAATGTACCTATTAATATAGAAACTATAATTTTAAATTTAGTTTTCCTTCAGTGTAAGCAATATTATTAAGTGATATTACACATAAATAACGCGCATTTATTTTAGTCGTCAAGTCTAAATGAAATACTTACCCTGAACGGTTGTGTGATTTATGACTCTATTTTCTGAGAGAAAAGAAGATAAATTGTTGACTTTATTATCCACCTGACGGATAGGCGCCGATTCCACATCGAGCGGTCTAGAGTTTTGCGGTCAGAGTTCTGCTTTCCGTGTTAACTAAGGGGCACTGTTGATCATTGCACACAGCAACCGCGGCGGTCAAGGACAACGCACCTAGAACTCTGACCACTCGCTGACGGATCGGCACCTTATAGTGGCTTTCAAGGAAGCAAAAAATAGCCTTTTTGTGAGCATGGTTACCTATGTATATTATGTTATTGTGCACCAGATATCTCATCCACATGCCCTGTTCCCAATTATTCAGGGTCAGCGCAATATATACGCTCCTTCCATTCGGCCTTTCCATCGATCATATCAGCATTCTTTCCTTTGAAATGAAATACAACAAATATGAATATATAGAATACAAGAAATCTTATATATGTCGTATGTCTTGTAGAGCTTTTTTAAATTATATTTTTTCCAAGTCATATTTTTCCAAAAAATAGGGGCTAGTGTCCCTTTATGTATAGTTATGGCGGTTCAATGTTGTGGAAGTGCGTGTAGGCCGAGATATGGCGGCCACATTACACATCATAAATAATATTTGCGATATATGAATCTAGTTGGGTTAGTGGACATTTTTCGATACCATATTCCAAAATTTTAAGAGTAAAATACTAATTTTTTTTGTATTTTTTGTAATATTTAGATAGGGTATGTTGGACACCGTTCATATACCGGTTTCTTCTTCTTCTTCAAATTCACTGTTTGCATCGACCACAATATTCTGTTCTTCGATTTATTTCTTAGTGAACAACTAAAGCATGCATTTCCAATCCCACCCTTTTTCATCTAATCCTCGATGGCTTTTGGCCGTCAAACTTTCTAAGCGCCGAAACCATAATGCCAGTTAATAATGTTTACGTTTCATTAGGTAGCATTGTGAGGGTGTACTCAAGGAGTAGCGTTGTGCCCAGGTGTCCCCGGCTACTCCTCGGCTGTTTACTAACCGGGAGCGCCCGGGGTCACTACACCGAATTGCGAGGGGTGTATTGAACTGGGAAATACGTAGAGACGTATTAGTCGTATAATTTTATTAGTTTTAAAATGAAATTTGTACAGATCCTGAGTGGAAAAGGATTTCCTTCCTATCTTGTAACGGTAGGTAACTATAAAAGTCACAGTACAATATTATTTGCCACATAGCTTGTATGTAACCTAACTCAAAGTATCTCCTATACCGATAAATGTGACAAACATCTGTATTGTGTTTCTTTACTTATTTACAGTTCACTTACAGACAGAGAGTCGTAAATATGCTTAGTTTAATTATAATTATAGTATTAGATTTACATAGAAATATAATCACTACAATCAAATAAAAATCATAAAATCGACAGGTGAAGATTACAGTTGAAACTCTAGATCGAAATGATATTCATGTAAGTGTTGTTTCAAAAACATGTAAATTCAATTTACAATACAGTAATTGGACTTTTATGCGAGTTGAGCGGTATTTGATCGTTGGATTGACATTTTACAAATTGGACAAACCTCATCTTTTCAATATAATAATTTGATATTGCTCTGTGAGCAATGCATAATGCAGCTATGAAAATTACAATAGAATTACCTATATAGTAATATATGTTAAGGAACATAGTACTTGCAAAAGATAACAATAAAAATATAAGCAGTGATTACAATATCATCAATATTATAAGGTTAACTTAAATTAAGGAAGTAATTAACTATTCGCTTAACTCGTCTTATAATTATTTTTTATAGAATTTTTATTTTACCAATGACTACTTTTTATGTTTCTCTATCCAATTTAGAAATTACGTACGTCGAAGATTATCGTTGTCAGAGCCCCGAACGGACCGGAAGCTGCACAATGTGAGGGCGGCGCGCCCGACCACGGTTATTATCTACCTGCAACGTCACTTCCGGTTGGAATCGCCCGCTTTTCTCTCGTTCCTTTTTGCAACAATGTATGTGAGAGTTCTTGTAAATGGTGTATTTTTACGAAAAGTTGAGTGCTGGCTGTAGTTTGGTTAATTTTTTGCCGACTACGGCGAAGCTAAAAGGTTGGTTACGATTTTGACCGGTATGTATGAATGTATGTGGGTATGCAGGTATGGATGTGTGTTCATCTGTTCCCTCATAATTTATATGTTCCGACGGATGAAAATATACCTGCTTTAAGATGTTATGTCCTTTTTATATTTTGATGTAAAGTGATGACAACCCATATTAGAAAAAATTAGGTACATAAATTTAGTTCAAATATTAGCTAAACTTCCGCCCGATGAAAAATCCTAAAAATAATTATTTCCATAGATTTCTATACTTGTCGTAAATATGTTTATGCCACTTAAAATAAATAAGATTGCCATTATATTATGTTATTTTAATAAGATTCTCAAGTGTGATAAATAAAGTTTATAAGACACCCCCAAGACCCCTGAATGTATTCTGAATGCTGTTATCTTTATTCACCCCAGACTTACTTGTGAAATGTTAATTCACGTCCTCAATTACAAATAACTGTCAAATTAAATGGTTCCTGGCCCGCGGCCATATGTTTCAAAGTTAACAGGTATGTACCGTTATATAACATTTGGTTGCAAAGAACGCCAAGCTTTTTACAATAAATACCTACGTAGAATAAGGTATCCCACCAAAAACATTTTTATGTAAAATGTTGCCAAGACATGGCTCGCACTGTCGAAAAGTTATCAGATGTCATGTAGAGCCAAGCTTATAACTCTACATGCACTTACTCTACAAGCCCTAACTTCGCACACTCTACACCTTAGTTAAAATATGTGGCTTGGCCGTTTCGCTATCGTTACTTGGGAGTAAGGTGAAAAATGTATTCATTGTTCATTACTTTTTTGTTATTCAATAGTTTTTGTAGTAGGGAAACGGCCAAGCCACATATTTTGACTACGGTGTGTAGAGTTTGTGAAGTTAGGGCTTGTAGAGTAAGTGCATGTAGAGTTATAAGCTTGCTTTACATAACATCTGATAACTTTTTGACAGTGCGAGCCATGTCTTGGCAACATTTTACATAAAAATGTTTTTGGTGGGATTTCACTTCTTTTTGTAAGCTGCTTATGTTTTTTTTTAAATTTCCAAGTTTTATAATTTTTTTGTTGTTTGTGTACTAATACAAGCTTACATACCAAATTTCAGCTTTATAGGACTTCAGGAAGTACCCTATGAGTTTTGATGATCATCAGTGAGTCAGTGACGAAATCGGGGTTTTTCAGATATCAATAAAATCTAAAGTATAAGAGATATGTTATTGAAACTTTATATGTTTAATAAGTCCACAATTGACATCATATCCTGAGAATTCAGGAAAAGAAATCAAACCTGCGCAGAAGATACATTTTCAAAGCGTGGGAAACCGCTACTGGTCGGCAGCTGCCGCCATGTTAGCGCGCGCCGTGCGGAGGGGCGTGACCTGCGAGTGAGACGGAACTAACAGCTGCAGTGTATTATGAACCTTATAGTATTGATATGAGGTTGATTGTGAGTTTTAAGCATTCTTTCGTTAATCTTTTTTTTTTTTTACTATTTATAGGCCTCTTTTTGGCTGCAATCTTACCATGGTAAGTGATGATGTGGCCGAAGGTGGTAAGCACACAAAGCCTAGAAGGAACTGGCTCTCAAGTGCAGCTATCGGAACACACCGAAAGGTGCTTGGCGACAGATTTTCAACTAGAGGGTGGTAAGCCAGCCAGGCGGGTACTACATAGTACCCTACTACCGTGCTATGGTTTCCTCACGATGTTTTCCTTCACCGAAAGCTCAAGCTCATTGTAGGATTCGAACCCGGGACCTTCGTCTCGGTATCCGACGTCACTACCACTGAGCTATCATCGCTATGATCTTCGGGTCCATACTTTCTTTTCAATGCAAACGAAGATTCACGACGCACCTTATCAGTTGGGTACTACTGTATTGACCTTTAAATTGTCTTCCAAGAGAGATGGGTGTAATGTATTGAGTACTACTTTACGTGCCTTCCGAAGCACGGAAACGCATGAGTTATAAGACCGCCAGGCAGTCACCCATCCAGGTACTGGCATCTCCGGTGGTAGCTTAACTTTGCCGATCGATTAAGAACAGTTAATAATGCTACTCCACGAGCGGTCCGAAGTTTACAGGGGATACCTTACTAAATTTGCATGATTTCGCTGACACATGGTGTTTTATACGATGTCTCAATAGTTAATATTTATTTCGATACTATTAGGGAATATCTTAATGTGTGAATTTATATATTATATTGTGTGGTATCTCTGAAGTGAAATACAAGGAGTTTATTTAAAAAAAACCGTGCATTTTCACAACTCATTCTACATCAAAAAGACTAAAGAAGTACATAGTATCCGGTTTCATCTGCATGTTTATTTTAGCAGTGAAAAGTAGCAAACACTGAACAGACAAACTCACTTTCACTTTGTTCGCTACTCTTAATGACTGTGTGTTAAGAGTCCGAGTAAATTGTCTTGTTGTTCCCGAAACGAGGAGTCAAACATTGGATCCCACCAGTTGGCTGTGTTTTCGCATCGTCGACTTTCAAAGGGTTACCATTAGTAAGGGACCTTTGCAGTTAGGAAGGTAAGCACTTAAATCTTCTGTTTATAGACAAAGGTAGAGTCAAAGTTCGCTGTAAAGGTATCTTAATTTAATATGAATAAGTAACTACGTAGCAGTTTTTGTAATACTTTGTCCACGGGAGTTTCACTCGCGTTTCCAAGGAATCTTATAATAATAATAATAATAATTAATAATAATTTATTCACCAATAAAAATACATTGAGGTCTATAATCTAGGTAGGTACATAACAGTGTTTATTTTAATTGAATTATCCACTAGCATCTAAACTAGGCCGAGCCTATATCTTAGAAGTTAGTTCCTTCCTATGACGTATAAATTTAATCTTAATATCACTTGGGGTTAAAGACCGCTAAGGTAATTGGATTATCTATAGGTAATTACTAATAAGGCAAAGAGGTAAAATTATGTAAGTTAGTACAAAACAATATAAAATTAGAACTCAAGATAGGAAAGATTTACATGGATTCTTCTTAGACTACTGCCCTATACAAAACATTCACTTCACATCACATCAAATCACATTGTGGTTGTCCAGGATAAACAATATCCTATGTGTTAATCCAGAAAATATTGTATCGGTGTGCCAAATTTCATCCAAATCCGTTTAGTAGTTTTTGTATGAAAGAGTTACAAACTTCTTCACAAATCACATCCATACTAACTTACACATTTATAATATTACTAACTGTTCCCCGCGGTTTCACCCGCGTTCCCGGGATAAAAAGTAGCATGTCTTTCTCCATACCATAGGCTATCTACGTGCCAAATTTCGTCGCGATCGGTTGAGTAGCGTAACAAAGTAACAAACAAACTCACATTCGCATTTATAATATTATAGTTAGGATAAATAATAGGATAGGATAGGAAGTATGATTGTAGCTTTGTGGAATCTGGTCTTTATATAGTACTTCCACCTTGCAGAAGATCGCAGCCAAATCATATGTTCCTGCGGTGAGTAAGGTCACCAGAAGTCTATGAGGAGCGCTTTGCTGGTAGTGTGTGAGGGACCAGCGCAGCGGTGTAGTACTAAATGACACTGCGCCTTGAACCTTCTGCTGCCTTCTGGCTGCGGAATGATGTTTACAGTGTCGACGATGAGTGAGTTATACCCCTGGATGTTGCAAGCTTCTATGGGCTACGGTTACTGCTTACCATCAGGTCGGCCATATGCTTGTTTGCTCCCTTAGTTGATGTAATATGCTAAGCAGGCGAAAGCTTGGGCAGCTATTTATAATGATATCTCGTGGCAAGAGACAAGCTGTAGGTATTCACGGTGTGCCACAGAATGTAGCTCATCTTCACATCTGTATTCCATTAGCAAATACGGTTTAACCCGCCTCTCTCTTCACCACTATGTTTTGCCCTACCCTGCTCCTCATATTTGTGTCATAATTGGGTGAGATATGGGAAGGGGGACGGTTAATCAAGGTTCTAATGAGAGTGGTCGAGGCGAAAGACGCAACAAACGCCTGAGGTGCCATCAGCCAGGTAACGAGTGACACGGATAGGGCTGTCTATACAGGTTTGTTTTATTTATTTCATTTAAATTAGTAACAATTTTATAATACAGTTCTTAGAATATAGAAAGAGTACATATGACCTTTGAATTTTTTTTTGCGATGGACAAAAATTTTATATTCGGAGTTAAAAGAAGCTCACGCCTAGAAATGTTTTTATAGAGATATGAGCTGAGCACAGGCCTCCATTCACAAATGAAGGTGAAAGGGAATGGGCAATACTCCACCACGCGTGCCCACTGCGGATCGGTGGAGGTAGGCTAGTGGTGAACCTACTGTGATTAACGACTATCACAATTAAGTGATAACCGGGCCAACGGCTTTACGTGCCTTCCGAAGCACGGAAACGCTCAATTTGAAATACCACTAGGCGGTCACCCATCCAGGTACCGACCACGACAGGCGTAGCTTAACTTTGCGGATCGATTAAGAACGGCTAATTATGCTACACCACGAGCGCTTCACATAGAGATTTGACATAATTAAAGTTTATATGGAGAAGGAGTACAAAAGCTAATTTTATTATAATTTCGACCACTTTTTGGACCACTTGAATGTATAATATCATACATATATCTTGCTAGTTTTAACAACATCTTCTTTAAATCTGGCAGCCCTATCATTAGAAACATGTCAGCTAGCCCGTGTAATCTCGTTCGGATCGCGGGCATGAATTTCATAAGTGCTCGGCCGAGTTAATGGATGAAAACATTAACTCCTGAGGGTCCTACGAATTTAGGCGCTGGCTTTACCCACAGGGCGCCATGTACGCATTTGCATATGCGATTGTTTAAACGTATACCTCAATTTGGTACCGTGTCGTCTATATGAAACTATACAGTGGATTAAGGATGAAATAGTTGATTGGGTTGTTTTTTTTATACTACTAAGTCGGTAAACAAGCATACGGCCCGCCTGATGGTAAGCGGTTACCGCAGCCATATGGACGCTCGCAACACACGAAGCATCGCTCACGCGTTACCGACCTTTCCCCCCTCCCCTATGAGCTCTGGCGACCTTACTCACGCGCAGGAACACAACATTACACAACATAAAGTTATTTGGCTGCGGTATTCTGTAAAGTGGAGGTACTTCCCCAGTCAAGCTGCTCTTTGAGCGAATAAACGCTATGCTCCTCTCCTCTCTTGCTATGGCAGAATCGGAATGGGTATGGTCAAATGCCGCGACGCAGTGATTTGAATTTTACAATGAGCTCTAGCTTTCGGTGAAGGAAAAACATCGTGGGAAATCATACCTCTGTAGTTGGATGGTTTTTAGTTCTGGCTGGCTACAACGTTCAAGTATCTATGCGTTGTATTCCCTCAGATCTCGCACCTCGCACATGACACCTTCCATAGGTTTTGTGTTTACTAAATGATATGCGCTTGTATCTAATCTCACGTACTAACTTATACTAAACCAGATAAGCATATTAACGTCTCCGCTACGCGAACCGAGCACTAGCCAGACCGAGCCGAGCAAAAGCCTTGCTGAGTTTCTTGCCGGAGTCTTCTCAGTTTAAGTGTATTCCGAACCGGTGGTAAATTCAACTGTATGTAACGTTCATAAGTACCTTACCAGGGCCTAAACTGAATAAATGACTTTTTGATTTCGAGCCAAGCCGCTCTTCACTCGTCCCTCGCGATGTCAAGTGTGGAGTACAACGAGCGAATCCCTGTGTTCGTCAAAAAACTGTCAGTTGGCGGTCGAGCACGACTCGAATACTCGTTCGAGGCTCCCATGTCCGTCTACGCTACGCGAATTCGTTTTCCGCGTGTGCTCGGCTCGTGCTCGGTTCGCGTAACGCAAATCCACCTAAAACCTAGTGGGTACTAAGCTAGCGGTTGCTATGATGGCCGTTTTTACATGAGGGTATCTCTCTTTTTCTCGCTATGTATGACTACAATCTTAATTTTTTCCAATATTTTGCCGCATAATATGTCATTATTTGATTTTGTTTTGGAACAATAACAGGAAATTAATTTTATTGTTAATCAAGCTGGAATGGAGTTCGTCATATTGAAGCCAAATAAACAAATAATTAAATTTATAGAATACGTATTTCCCTAGTACATACAAAATATGATGATAGCTCAAGGCAAAATATAATTTTAAAGGTAAAGCCAAAGGTAGAAAGAAAGAAAGAAAAGATATTTATTTTCTTTTATTTATGTAGCCGTCAATGCTTATAAAATATATATGAAACACCGGTAAGTACTATCTATCTTATCTATACGTGCCAAACCAATAGAATAAAAATAGAAACTGGCTGATTGATATATGTACGCACATCTCAAACCGTTGAGTCTAGAAACTCGAAATATTGCACACAGGTTCGTTATATAAAGAATATAGGTTTCTACTAGCGAAACCATTTTCAAAATTCGACCCCTAGGTCATCGTGGGTGAAATCGCGATGCGGAAAGTTTATCGATTATATCAGTTTTTCGGTAAAAAAGCATACGGCCCGCCTGATGTTAAGCTGTTACCATAGCCAAAAAGCATCACTCACGCATTACGTTATTTGGCTGCGGTATTCTGTAAAGTGGCGGCACTTCTCCAGTCGAACTGTTTTTTGAGAGAATAAACACTAAGCTCTACATCTATGATTTGAAGAACGTAAAGTAATTTTTTTTTTTACTGTTTATAGGCCTGTGTTTGACCGCAATCTCACCATGGTAAGTGATGATGCGACCGAAGGTGGTACGCACACAAAGCCTAGAAGGAACTGGCTCTCAAGTGCAGCTGTCGGAACACACCGAAAGGTGCTTGGCGACAGATTTTCAACTTGAGGGTGGTAGCCAGCCAGGCGGGTACTACAAAGTACCCTACCACCGTGCTACGGTTTCCTCACGATGTTTTCCTTCACCGAAAGCTCAAGCTCATTGTAGGATTCGAACCCGGGACCTTCGTCTCGGTATCCGACGTCACTACCACTGAGCTATCAAGAGTGTTTCGAAGTAATATATTTTAAACCTTCCTTACATTATATGTAACCAGGTAATGTAACTCTATTACATTACCATTGGTGGCTAGCTAGTTTTGGTACTCGGAAATACCTAATGAGTTAAAAAGAGGTTGCGTATCATTTCTTAAAGTTACAGAATACCGCAGCCAAATAACTTATTGTAAGGTCGCCATTACCATAGCTCATTGGGGAGAGGGAAGGGTCGGTAACGTCAGAGTGATGCCTCAGCTCCCAGCTGTTGCAAGCGTCTATATGGCTACGGTAACCGCTTACGACCAGGCGGGCCGTAAGCTTGTTTGTCGACTTATATGTAAAACTTAGACCATACCTTCACATATCAGGGCCAGTAAACATGATGGTTATCGACAATCGCCATCGTTAGTAAACGATCAACCTTTGTATGGGATTGATTGACATTTCAAATCGAAATATCACGTAATTTTTAACAATCTCTTATGTCAATCCCATACAAAGGTTGATCGTTTACTAACGATGATGATTGTTGACAAAAAACTTGTCTAGGGGGCAGATGAGTTAATTGAATAACGTAAACAGATTCGTGTCGAAAAAATGTTAATCGGTGGGAAATAAAATCAACATCAGCATTAAAACACGCGAAAGTGTCATTTGCCACCAACCTAAAGGACAACCGTGTCATTAGTGGCTTTTAGGGATATTTATATCACTTGTGGCGTGTTGTTGAATGCCATGTTACCAATGCCAGCGCAGTGCTAATAATCATGGAAATAATTGTGCTGAAATCCAGGTTTCAAAACTTAATTGCTCAATTGTACGTAATTATCAACTCAATAGATACTCTATTGTTTATTGCATAATGTACGTAGAAATTTAGGTAAGTTAGAAGGCAGAAAATATAATGACCACCAGAAAGAATTGTGATCAATAACTTATATAAGGTACCTAAAATTGTACTATGAAAACAAATTTAGTAAATGATCACCAAAATTTGTATATGCTCTATTTCTCGAATCGGGGCACTCCAAATACAGTTGGTTAGGTTAAGTAACTATTACACCGTCCTATTTTTAGGATCCTAACTAGAATGGTTCTAACTAGGAAGCAGGAAGCTACTTATTACACTACACTATATTGCTTTCTAAATAGGATGCGGCAAAGAGTATAGCAACTATACTAAAGCGGGACGGACGACTCGTAGGGATGTCGATTTAAAAAAAATATAAAGATACTTACATCGATGTTCTTCCGATGTTTTAAGTTTTTTATTCTCTCTAACCGATCACACAACTTAAAATTTTAATGAATACAAATGAGCTCCTTTATGTTAAAAATAAACAAAATTGAACTTTATGTAAGTAAGTACCAAGTATTAATTTATAAATAATGTAGTATTTTCAATGTACGGATTATTTTTCTATTATTGTTTTTTGATTACTAATGACCTATACATTCATCCCTCAAAATATACGCCAAGACTTGGCAAGGCCCTTCTTATAATTATTTCAAAATATCGATGTTTTGAAGAACAATGTTACATCCCTAAACGTCCTAAATCAGAGCGACGCGATTACACTTTCCTGTTTAAGGAAGTAGAGCGGTTGGGACCTTCCTATCTCACTACTTAGGACACTAACCGTTCTTTCTGCGATTACACGTTTCTATTTCCTTGTTAGGAAATAGGAAATAGGATGTCTAATAGCTGCTTTAGGTTTGAACTGAGACAATACCATAGATCCAAGTTTGTGCTTTGTGTAAATTTTTGGAGGTTATTAACTATTTTTAGATTGAACAATCATAATTTGGGTTCTAATTTCACGCTGAAATAGTGGTTAATTTTGGTGATCATTTATTTACTATTTTTGGCAATATAAAGTGATTTTTTTACCGTAACATTTTACATACAGCCCACTGACAGACAAACGGACGGACGGACGGACAGACGGAGTCTTATGAATAGGGTCCCGTTTGGCACCCTTTGGGGACAGTACCCTAAAAATCAATCGCGATGGAAGTGGGCACAAGGGTAGATCTAAACCTGGAATAGCATATTGATTAATTAATCCCTCGGGAACGCAGATGAATCTACGGAGCAAAAACTAGTAATGCAAAATCTCGGCTGTCCGATTTTTACCTCTTTACGATAACAGTTTGACCGCCGAGAGAATGCGTTTCTGTATAGGGCTATTCTCAGAAACGGTTATTTCTATTACGATTGGACTTTCACAGGAAGGTTCAGAGTTTTCTTAGGCATAGCTTAGTGAGAGTCCCATCATAATCGGAAACGGCTGAACTAGCCGTTTCCGTGATTAAATAATAATAAATAAATACTACTACTACGAAAAACTAGTAATATAATAAAAATAAGGGAGATAATATAATAAAACAAGAATATAATTTATAACTTCATTTAGGGTCTCGAAGAATAATAACAAAGTTTAGAAACATTGGAGCACACTCGACCGTTTTCGAGTATGTCGGGAAACTTTATTGTGACCGTCGTCGGTCATCGGAGTTTATTTCCAATTTCACTTTTCCCCTTGACATGTGGGCACTAGGCATAGGTTATTATTATATATAGCGTGAATTCCGTGATCTGGCAGTCAACAAAGTAAAATTATAGGTAATTTTTTTGATATGGTCAGCATCAAAAGTATGTGATCACTTTAGTACACTTTCCTATTGATCTATTCTCTCTCTTGATATTTTTTATTGAATCGATGAATTGCGTAATGTGACGAATGATGTGTGAAAACACGGTAGGTACTATATAGTGTTTTCAGTTACTAGTCGAAGCTGATTTTCAAGGGCGGCGGGCGCCCCATCAGTTTTCTTTCTCAACGCGTGCTCCATCAATCTATCCTATATATATATACCTATATAAAAATGAATCCCTATTTCCCTTAGTCACGCCAAAACTTGAGAACGACTAGCGATTTCATCCATCGTTTTTTTATGGTTTTCAATACTTTGCAGAAGGAAAAAAAAATTTAAAGTTGCGCAGGTAGGGTAGGGTAGAGGGTAGGACACTACGCAAACGAAGTCGCCCCGGGCAAGCAAAATCGACTTATGACAAATTGTCATACGGATTATTGTTTATAGATTGTATGAGCTACAAATATCAAATAACCACGGGTCACGCTAGCAAAAGCAAGCTAAATAAAATCAGCAACCAATTAGCTTAATTTAAAATCCGAATAGGATATCAGAATGCAGAGTTCATTGGAATTTGTTGACACAGATTCAGATTTGATGCCTACCGTGAGCGACGCGACGCCGACGTTTCAATTAGGCGATTGCTTGCTCAGAGCCGGGTGGAGGACAAATAGCGGGCCTTTGTGAAGTGCGACGAGCCCTCGACGTGTTGAGTGATCATTATGAGCCAATACGATGATGGGAATGTATATCATGACATACTCATTCGAATTATGTGAGTTTACAGGTAGATAATCTGATGGAAAATGATTGTATTATTGTTTAGTCTTTGCTCTTAGGTCTAATGTACAGTTATTGAGAGAACGAGAATGGCGTGAAATTCGTTGCTCTGTGGTTACTAAAATGAATTATAAAAAGTAGTGAAAGTAATCTTAGTTAAAGTAAAAGCCATTTTAAATTTAGGTCAAAGTTAGGTCTAAAGTTACCACCAATTCGGACGTCGGCCTTCAACTGGCAAGAATCTCAGTAAGGTTACATATTTTAGATATTTTTTTTGGAAATCTGACTATAATTGGCTATTTATTTTTTCAAATGTTTTACTTACTAAAATACATACGCGAGCATAAAAAAATGGCTTTTATACAATGTGCACTTGTGCAGAGTGAAGCTACGTCTAGACATTTTTATCTTCAATGTAATGGCTACTTTGTAATAATCTCTCGCTTTCAAGACTTTCTTTATGTGAGATTTGAATTTATAATCAGTCATTTTGGTAACCAAAAGTGGTATTTTGTGAAGTAGCATTTGTCTTACCCACTACTATACCATGTCGTCTTATTTCGTAACGGTGCAATGCCGTAGCATGTCATCAGCTAGAAGCTACACTGAAACTATAAAAATTTGGATTCAAGAAATGATTGTTCTAAAATTTCTAAAAAATCTAAAATTCATGAACGTGTGAGTATCGGAATCGTTCGGATTTTCTATTCGAAAAGGTGATCGTTTAACGTTCGAACCTTTGTATATAACGCGAAACCCTCTTACGCACTGCAAGGAAGGTTTGTTTAGATTGTTGTACAAGTATTACAGTTTAGTAGCGCAAGCAAGTATAGTATTTTTTTTTCATAATATTTCATTTTTTTTAAAGGTCATTTTTGGACATACCTTGAATAACAATTTATAAAAAAAAATCCTTTGCCTTATTTTAACTAAAATTAATAAATCAACTAGCGCAAGTACTCGCATGACACGTGAATAGGCCTAAACTGCTTTACTGCCTTTTTTCTACGAGCACAGATGCTCTGAATAGTTCGAAGGTTTACGATCAAGAATATTACATTTTGGATACAACTGACGTATCCGCGGTAGAATATGTACGAAGCAGTTCGAGATATGCGCACATTTTTTATGATAAAAATAATACACCAACTGTGGTGGTACGTGTTTTTACTCCGCAGTACAAAGAAGTACGCTGGCGGGGTCATAATCTGAATGATTGTTTATTTTTGTTATGAGTCACATATGTAATAAAAGCTATAGCTTCATTGCCTATACCTATTATATTTTTATCAATAGTGGTAATAGATTGCGAATAGCATCCGGAATATACCTATTTAGGTACTCTTGTAATTGTATTGTACTGGATGTTATATTTCAGAAGGCATCGTTTTCATAGGTTTATACAGCTGTGACTAAATTAACGCGCTGAACAACTTTTACTATGGGAAGAAATCTGAAACAATGTTTATTTTATTTTTTCACACTAGACCTAATAGTTAGCTAGTAGCTAGCTAGTTACCTAGTATTTTATTTTATTTTGGTATCATATTTAAAACTAGTATAATTATCACTTTATAACCGACTTCAAAAAAAGGAGGAGGAAAACAATTCGGTTGTTTTCTTTTTTTATGTTTGTTACCTCATTACTCCGTCATTTATTAACCGATTTGGAAAATTCTTTTTTTATTTGAAAGGGACACTTCCCGTTTGGTCTCATTGTTATCAGATAAGGATTTGATTACTTCTTAGTGTACTTTGAAGTGTAGTTTTTTGTAAAACAGTCCAATTATATATAAAAAGTATTGTTAGGGTATTTTGTTCAAAAATCATATCCTACTATAGTTTTTATATTCCTAGATACAGTCGATTACAAAGAGATGTATCCATTTTAATGTTACAAAATTATGTATCCGTTATTAGCCGTGACAAATATGATATCCACGGAACCTCGCATTGTCATGTTTTCGGACTAAGTGAAATAATTATGTACCATATTTCCACTGAAACGTATAATGTTACGATTATTTTAATTTGTTTCCATGCATTGAGAGAGAGATGTGTACCTATGCTTCCAAGGTTCCAAATGTATACTACTGCCGCTTTTAAATGTAGAACATAAACTAATTCTTTGTAGTTGTCTGTACCTACTTGTATTTTAAAGCTTTTTGCTGCTGATTTTCGAATATATTTTGTTGTTGTTAATTAGGTATATTTACGATAACATTTTTCATGTTCAACTATCTAGTTCAACTATATAGCTAAGATCTGCAATAGTCAAATAAAGATAAACCTTCATAATAAAGTTCTGTGCATAAGTGATGGATTGGGTACGCGGGGGGACCAGGCGTTCCGTCTGCGTGTCCGTCCATTAGTCAAATAGGTTTTCCATCAAGATTAACTTATCTGTTAGCTGACAATCGTCCCCTGCTGTCCGTCTGCTATTCATGGAGCAATTACTCCTGCTTGCTATGTAATGTTAGGATTTTAAGATAGAGCTAGGTTTTATTTTAATCTACATATATCTATTTATACCTATCTATAGAAGAGAAAACTTTGTACCCCTTTTTAATCATATTGCGCGCATGGAGGATGTATGTGATTTGACATAGTTACAATTTGTTGCAGAAAACTATAATGTATATATTATTTAAACTTAAACATGTGGCTTTGTAAGCTGTAGACCTCGCCAGTCTCGATCATTATATGTAAATTTTTCATCTATTCCTGTCTGCTCACAAAATTTCACGAGAGTCGTTTAAGAGCACTCAATTCGTCATACTTTTCATACAAAACCTCTGTACTTATTATGGCGTTGTTAAACATTTTTCGTTAGATGTTTTGAACAAATTAGTATCTTGTGCACTATATCTAGCCATGTATCTAGGCGTTATTTAAAAAAATTGTGAAAGAAAATCAGTCAAAGCCTCCGAAAAACAGCGTTTTTGCCTGAACTTTGGCCATATCTAATGTACCTATACATTGTAAAAGTAAAGAAAACATTTAGATACCAGGTTTGCGAATGTATTGGAGATTCTAAATAACTAACTTTTTTTTCACAAACTTGTAAGATTAAGACAAGAAGTATACTCCTGGAACAAGTTTTATGATATGCAAAATCATGAATCACGACCTAGCGAAGCGGCCGCGAGTGATCAGCGGAATTTACCGACTGATAACTGACGGCTCTGATGCTGTCTCTCTTTTTTCGCAGTCAAACATTACGTTGGATGAAACAACAAGCTTTTAGACTATGCTTGCGTTGAAGTTGCGCCGACCACAGAGGACCGCCTTAAGAAATGTGACCTGTAGAGGAGAACAGCGAGACATCCTTCGGACATACGAAAGCATTTTGTCCAAGCTTAAATGGAGATGACACGTTCGCTCGGTCAAAAAAAAAACAGTTGGCTCTGCTTTAGACCTCGCGAGTAGTTTTTTCCAGAAACCGACTAGACAAAAACAATCCATATAATTACAGAACCCGCTTACAAAATTTCACGGGAATCGGTTGAGAAATGAAACCCGTAGAGGAGAATAGCCGGACATCTGGACATCTGGACTGGAAAAATGCGAGTGCTTATCAAACTTAACATGCAAGGAATGATTCACATTTTAAAAATATGTATCTCTATGACTCGAGTATAGATTAGAAATCCAAAGGATTTGTAAATAATATTATTATCTAAGCGATAAATGTTATCTTAGTAGAAAAGATAATCGGATACATAAACATTAGAACTGCTAGTGATTTTTTAAACGCTGAAATTGTGAAAAATCGCATGTCATCGCTATAATTCTTTTCATTAAAAAGTTTTGCATAAGCAACGTCATAACTTTGCTTATTATCAAAACTTTTTGAAAATAGAACATGGTCCATAGGCTTCGAGCAGAGTTTATTTATGGTAAATAAATCACGTATTTTTGACTATGGTGAATTTTGACCTCATGGTGACAAAGTAGTTGATTCTCGGCCCCTTGGGTCCCATACTAATAACACAAGTGTATTTTATGCTTCCAATCCAAAGTACGATTCACACCAAAAGGTGCCAGACTAAGTACATTTTAATATGGAAGGAGAAAAAATATAAAAAATGCATAGCCACGCGCTCCGCTTGGTATTAATCGTACTTTAGTTCCAATCGTTGTGTAGTGATAAAATATATTGTTATCAACGAATTGTTATCAATATTCGCCAGGTTATCTGTAAAAAGAGGATTTATCACATGCGTCAATACAGTCGATTTTACTCTACCGGTAAAGCAATACCTTATTCCGGATATTTTCATTTATTAATTCAAAATGCAGTCGGATAATGAACGTAAGTTATTTTTAGTAAAATAGTTAGGTTATAAATAAGCTTTGTTTATTTCTATGATGAAACTTATCACTTTTTCGTGCTATATGACAAAGTGCCATCAATTGTTTATCGGTTTTTAATCAATTATTATAATTTTATCTAGTGAAAATTGCGAAATGACCTCTAATACATATAAAGAAAATTACTATATTTGTCTAAACATATGTGTGCTATAGATAGATTCAAATTGTTAGCTTTATAGGTATACATTAGGTAATAGTGCCTAAAGTGAATTAACTATACCGGGTGTGGTTTTTCATTTCCGCCATATTTACGGAGGTTGATATTTACCTTGTATACAACACGATTCAATTATAAAATCATACTCGTAAAATTACATATTATTTTTAAAGTTTTGTAAAAATAAAATCCCCTCGTGTTTGACGATGTTTTATAAAGATTTATAAGATATAGACAATTCTGTATTTGTTTCTGTATATTAAAAGTTGTTCAGCATGACTAACCCAAAATAGGATTCAAAAGTATGCCATCTCAAAATCTCTACCCTGTATAGGTATACAATATACCTGAGACGAAATTATACAACATAGATGCTCAATGTTTCTACATATTACATAGATTTTCAGCAAGTCTGTAACTTAAAAAGAAAAGGATTATACCACATAATATTCATTCAATAGTACTAATATGTACTTAGTTTAAAGTATAGCATGTGCTAATTCATATTGTGTGATTGCTCACTGTTGATTATATACTGACTCAAATGTATTTTTAATTTTTCAGCTAAAGTGATCTACCACCCTACAAACCCTCCTCCATACACCACGGGTCCAGGGCCTTATGCTCAAGGGCCTTATGTTCAACAGCCTGGTCCCCATGGGCCTACAGTTGTCCAAACTCATGTCGTACCGGGAGTGGTCCCAGTGATCGTTGGCCGGCAGATGGGCTCAACGCCAGCAACCATTACATGTCCGTCATGTACTGCTACCATCTCCACTAGGGTGGTATTCAGACCATCCACGAAGACCCATCTTTTTGCAGCTCTTTTATGTTTAGTGGGGTAAGTTTTTATATGCCAATAATAGACTTTAAGTAAAGTGGAGTTATCCGAGAATATCAGGACAACAAAATGGATGATGAAGTACGAAACAGAAACTATATTTTTACGAGGCCTAGAAACAAGGTAAAGCTAGCTTACAAAGGATTTCATACAACAGTAAGCATGCAATACCGATTATGCCGCCCTACGACTACTTACTCTGAGTTTTGTCAAAAAAAGGATAATTAATGTTTTCTCAAAATGCCTATTGGTCGCGCGACTCGCTGTCTAGCCCGCTGTGGGCTAGGCGCCCCAAGTTGGTATTCTATGCGCGCCCACTGCGTAGGAGTCGACCGGCCACACGGTACAATGACTTGAATTAGGTATGATTCGTCGATTTGACGCCCCCTGTGCGTGCCGCCCGTGTGCGGTGCACGCTTTGCACGCTCGCTTAAGGCGGACCTGAGTAGTCAAATAATTTTGTTGGTGCAATAACAAACGAAACGAACTTTCGAATTAATATTAACAAAGATCTATGGAAAAGATAAAGTTGTATTATAGGTAGTGTATACATAGTTATGTAACCCTTCTATTGAACTCTGATAACCTTAAGAATTTAGCTGAAATCATTATTTTTATGATAAACGCTATATGTACATTGAGCTATTATTATACGTAGTAATTAAATTATCTAATATTTTTGTGAATAAATTGAGTGTTCTGAGAAGTGGTTTGACTGTATACCCACGGTTGTGGAATGAACTCCCCGCCATAGTTTTCTTAAAGAAGTACAGTTCTTTAATAAGGATATGAAGGATGTAGTCCACTGGTGTAGCATGTGGCACTGGTTGTAATGAAGCTTGTAATCTGTGATTTCTTCTATAACAAAGAAGAATTCCTTTTCTCGGAGGTCAAGATTCTCTGCCAATTATGAATCAAAAGTAAAGTAGTCAAGCCGTTACGATCGCACGGACAAACAAACAAGTAACAATTAATTATATTTTATAATTAATGTTAGGTATTAAAGATAAGCTTAAAAATGTCCCGTGTCTTGGTATTATTATCTCATGATACAAAGTACGCAAAAAATAAATGAAATTAATGTACAAGTTATCAAATTACATGAAATGAAATGGGCAAAGATAATCGTATTATTAGGTAATAATACTCAAAAATAATAATATTTACGAAGTACCTGTAGTATAGTTGCCGGTACGTAACTTGGCCAGACTCGTAAGACTATTGTTCAGTATTAAACAGACAATAAAAACAAACCGATAACCATAGAATAATGGCAAGCAATTAGAGTGAAAAGAACAACGGAAAGCGAGCACACATAGCAAAAAATCTGAAAATAGAAAACTAGTGTCTTGAAATAAATAACGGTGACTTCCCATGGCGTAAAAAGGCGCATGGTTTCACAGATGCACCGCCAAATTAATAAGCAAAGAATCATGGCGATATTTGTACAAAAAATAAAGATTTCTAGAGCCGTTAGGATGACGTTACAATTGATCCTAGGTGCCTTATAAGGAATAACTTGAGGCATTTATAATATTTTTACAACCCCGGGATAAAAATGCGAATTTCTATACCATGCCGGCGAATCGCGATTATTCGCGACCAAAACCGTTATGTTGTTTTTATGTTTTTCGGGGTTTATAAAATATTTAATGTATATTAACATATTGCTGGTAATGTAATTTCAACATTGGAAGTGATTCAAAAACCCTATAAAATGTTTTATATTTTTGTACAAATCAATGTATGGATCACGCCCTGATCTCGCCATGATTCTTTACACCACAAAGGGGATTGACATGTGGCCATAGTAATTCAGGGCCAAAATGCACACATATAAATCTATTTGGAAATAATAGTGTGTAATGCCAGAAGTAATAGGTATAAGTAGCTTGAGTCTCAAATAGCAGATGACGATATTCGATTTGGTATACTTGACAATGATGTTTCTTTGTTTTTAGATGCTGGCCCTGTGTTTGCGTACCGTACTGCATGGAGTCTTGCAACAACGCCGATCATTTCTGTCCCCACTGCAATGCTTACATAGGAAGTTACATGAGCTAGTTTTTTTATTTATCTATAAGAACCATAACGTTTGTATATACTTTTAAGTGCTCTACAGCGAATGCAAAATTGGAAAAAAATATGAAAATAATGTAATTAATAATGTAATTGTATTAATAAAAACAGTGCTGTAGTCCGGTACGTGTACTGCTGGGCTATTGCGTATCTTTGGTGGTAATCGTAACGAACACTATTAATTATTTCATCCAATGACGCGTACGCGTTATGACGCGACGAAGACCATTCGTGGGTCCTGATTGGATGAAATTTATTAATGGTGTTCGTTACGATTACCACCAAAGTTACGCGGTAGAGCCCCTGGGCTTACAGTTTGCAACTGAGTTGCCGTACATTTCTGATGTCACACAACACAATTATTGTTTTTTTCTCTGTTGTTTTTTTTTTCATCTTTTGGCTGCCTAATTGTGTTGTGCTATTTCAGAATAAATGGTTTTTCTTTCTTTCTTTTTTATAATTTATTAGTAAAATGTGCAAAAGCAAATAAAAGGATAATTTAGTTTTTTGCTTAGTGTTTCGTGTTCTTAGGTAGGTATTTCTCTTGCAATAGAAATAAAAAAGCACGAAAGCCTTGTTACTTTTTGGAACGTTTGGTGAACGTAAAATAGCAAGGTTTCCAGTGCTTGCTACCACGGTGAATTGTGATCATATCAAAAGCCTATCCTTTGAATAAAAAACAAAGTTTATGACTTAATCATGATAACTACGATATGATTTGCCGGGCCAGTTGGCGTGGTTGGCATATCGCGCCGCAGGTCGTGGGTTCGATTCCCACACAGGACATGTATTTATTGTGTGCACATGTCTGTATGTCCTGAGTCTGGGTGTATGTACATTAAGTATGTATTTACATACAAAAAGTAGTAGGTATTATGTAGTATATCAGTTATTCTGGTTTCCATAGTACAAGCTCTGCTTAGTTTGGGATCAGATAGCTGTGTGTGTAGAATGTCCCGGGATATTTACGTATTTATTATTTATTTACTAAATATACGAACAATATATCTAAGTATAGATATGTTATGATACGGAACCAAAAGCCAAGTTTCTTTTTTACTTATAATCATTTATATTTGAGGAGAAGGCGAAAAAAAGCGGACTTGTCCCGTTATTACTTTTCTACAGGAGTGGTTAAAAACTAACATGTCCGTTTCTATTTGTAATCGCATTTTTTGATAATTATTTTGTACGGGATATGACCATAAAGAGCCAATCATGGACAAGTCCGCTTCTGTTCGCCTGCTCATATATTATCTAAAACATTCACTTTTTTTTATAATAATATATATTTATTTACCTTAGTAAAAATTTACATTTACATTTTATAGTCTCCACAGAAGCCTCGAGGGCTTGTCTGTGTCTTACTTTGCTCTGTCGAGTCGATAAAAACTGAATAAATAAATAACTGTTAAATAAGTATAAAATTGTATTTCTGCCAACTAAAAACTTATTGTAGGTATTTATTTTTGAATTTTATCCTGTAGCACATTTTAACATTTTTTTTTATAAACAAAGTTTTACACTATGGATTTTCATATGAAGATGGTGATTATAAAAAAAATGTTCTGATTTTTATAAATTAATAGTTATTAAGCTGTTTATGACAATAAATTATGCAATTTGTAAATAAATTAGCTTTTATTGTTTATTCTTATTCACCTACGGTAAACACTACATTGTCCATAAACTCCCGAGATTTAAAAAGCCACCCGCCGCGCATAAATGCATCGATAAACAAATTTATTTTTAATTTTCTATTTATTTTAGGATAATAAACAAAAAACAGCCTTTAATTTTTCAATATATTAATAATAGTAGTATTTAGTTTATTTACATATTTACTTTTATTTATTTTATGTATGTAAGTATTAGTATATAGCTTTAATATATCTCGAATTATTATAGTATTTGTGTATATATAGTATTAGTTTATTTCGTATATATTGTATTATTTGTAGGTAGACGCTCAACCTGCCACCTTTAGAATTTTTTCCTGTACCCAAAGGTTGCCTGGAAGAAATCGGCGATAAGGCCGCCTACAATGTATAACTTCCCTAATTTGTAATACTTTTGTTATTTTTACTATGTCAGTGTATACAATAAAGAATATTTCATTCATTTATTCATTATATTTGTAATACAAATGATCACGCCTATGATAACGGTTTATGCATCAGCTAGGCTCACTATTCAGCTAATACAGTATACACTGCGATAAAAAATGTTATAAGTAGTCAGAGTTTGTTTAAAAAACATGAAAAATAGTTATAACTCGGAAACTAAAAAAAAACATACATACATTGTGGGTGATTCGGATTCGAATGTTGAATATCTGAACTTCCGATTGACACTACTTCGTGGGTTACCTTGTATATCTAAATCTCTTATATAGTTCAGTACTTAAGTATACTTTAGGTCTATGTTCAATTTTGTTTCACTTTTATGTTATTTATAAATAGGTAAGTAAGTATTGGAATAACCATATTTGTTCTCTGAATATTTGATAATATTATCCTTATTGCTATTATATCGTAGCCTTTGTAGAGCATAACGGTCTGCCTATGTATAGAATAATATATACGTTGACGTAAATGCCCATTCTAATGTCGACCAACAAGGTGTTAACAGTGATTTAAACGTGTTCAGTGTTTACTAAAACATCATATTTCAAAAGTAAATGTAGGTATATTCGATGTGTTAAAATGCATAATTAATATAAATATTTATTTCCTACATATTATATTAGTGGTTCAAAAATATTTAATTGAAAAATATGTTTTAGTGATATGGATCAAGGAAAACCACCTCCATACAACCCGGGTCCACCTCCAGCGGGTTACCCACAGCCGGGATACCCACAACCAGGTTACCCACAACCAGGTTACCCACAACCGGGTTACCCACAACCGGGTTACGCACAACCGGGTAACCCACAACCTGGCTATCCACAACCAGGCTACCCACAAACAGGGCAGCCAACTGCTCCAGGGTCAACAATAGTGGTAAATGCACCGGCCCCAGCTAATGTCGTGTACATGAATGCGCATTTGGGCCAACATTCAACAAGCATGAGCTGCCCATCTTGCAACGCTAGAATTCAAACCAAAGTCGAAACGAAGGCATCAAATACCGCAAACACATGGGCGTTAATACTCTGCTTATTTGGGTAAGTATTTTTTGTTAATAAGTATTTTGGTCATTTTCACCAACCATGTTATGATACGCCTAACTTTTAGAAGACTCCTGACGCAACACAAAATGACAGGTTTCATTTAAAATCAATTTGATCATAAAATTGTCGTCCTAAGTATTGTTGGTGAAAATAAGCATTAGTTTATACTTAGAGATAAAAATAAATACAGGTCGTTGTTTTGGTCAGCGACGAGCGACTCAGGGTCGATAATACAAATGATACTGGTGCTAAAAAAAATATAAAAAAAATACTTAATTTTTTTTTAATTATAAAAATAAAAAAATAAAAATTTTGAAAATCATGCAATAAGCTAAAGTGTAGACATAATACTCAACGGGAGTGCGAGGGAGTAAAGGGGTGGGCCGATGGCGGCTTGGGCCTAGCTCTAGTCTGTGCACGTGCCGAGTAACCATACTTTGCGGTAATTTTATTTCAAATTGAATAAGGTATTTCTCAACGCATTTACAATATTTAATGGAATTAAGTCCATTTTTGGGGAATATATTTTTTGTACTACCGCTCCTGGGTCGCTTGTCGCCGACCAAAACAACACCCTGTATAGTACTTTTCTCCATACGTGGGGGCCAACCGCAAGTTCTTAAAATATTATTATAACCTTACTTGTCTTTTGTCCTGTTTTGACGTCGGATGTCAGTAATAAAATAAAAATAAAAATAATATATGCAATCTGTGTTTGTAAGCAACTTATAGCGCAACAAACTTATCTGACCCGGTGGTCAAAAGAGGAACTAATGACGCCAGTTTGAAATGTCAATGCCTGCCATTCGCCATTGGTTATTTGCTCCAGCAAATATGCGATAACAGCGCCTCTCTCACCGGGCCTGATAAGTTTGTGGGATTGTATTTTCTATCAATCAGCGGCTTTTCGTTGATACCACAGACCTACATCTAGTCATCACAGTGCACACCTATTATTATGCAAGTCGTTTAGTAAAAAAAACAATATTTACCCACGCGAGTCCATTCCAAAAATGTAGTGTGCTTCATAGCAAATATCAACGTCTACCAAAACCATCATACTTCAAATATTTTGCTAACTTCAAAACCGTATCAGATTACAGTTCTTATGTACTTATATTTTTGTATAAACCACTTTGAATGCGGTTTTATGTTTATATTAAAAGTTAATTTCTTTGCAAAATTTAGAAATTGCACCACTAGTAGTTACTATCGCTATACAGGGTGTTGTTTTGGTCGGCGACAAGCGACCCAGGAGCGGTAGTACAAAATATATATTCCCCAAAAATGGACTTAATTCCATTAAATACTGTAAATATGTTGAGAAATACCTTATTCAATTTGAAATAAAATTACCGCAAAGTATGGTTACTAGGCACGTGCACAGACTAGAGCTAGGCGCAAGCCGCCATTGTCCCACCCCTTTACTCCCTCGTACTCCCGTTGAGTATTATGTCTACACTTTAACTTATTATGTGATTTTCAAAATTTTATTTTTTTATTTTTATCATTAAAAAAAATAAAGTATTTTTTTTATATTTTGTTAGCAACAGTCGCTGACCAAAACAACGACCTGTATACTGCCGCAATTTTGACCTTAAGCCTAATGCGCACCTCCTTCATGATGTAAAATTCTTATTTTTCAGATGCTGGCCGTGTTGTTTATTTCCGTATTGCATGGACTCTTGCTCAGACGCTGACCATTACTGTCCTAATTGCAGTGCCTATATCGGTGGTTACAAGGCCTAACTTCTGAAATCCGAACAATTTTCTGTTGTTTAATTTCAGCATTTTTACCTCATTGAAACTGGTGTGGTGAATTCGTTTGACCACTTCGCATTACCTCACTACCACTCTTTAGACGCGGATGAAACCGTTTATGTTATCTTTAAATAAAGTAATCTACCAGGTACTTGTATTTCTTTTAATTCTAAAATTACATTATGTAATAGTAGGTATCTACCTCCAGGCGGTATTTAGCGGATAAGTGAGCCGAGAGTGTAATAATCAATGCACAGCACACGCGTGTCATACGACGTTTTTCAACACACAAGGAAAAAGAAAATAATTTAAAAAAATTAAATCGACTTCAACATACACTAAAAAGTATGAAATAACTCTAATCTGACACTGATTTGAAGTCAGTGAAAGAGCATGACGTATTCCATTGAAAATATTTCGCTGACTTCAAATCAGTGTCAGATTAGAGTTATTTCATACTTTTTAGTGTATGTCGAAGTCGTTTTTTTTTAAATTACTTTTTTATTTCGTAATTTTTATTAAATTTAAGAAAAACTAAAAATGACGACCAGAATTTGACCAAGGCTTTGAGATGTTTTTCCTTTGAGACCACACCTGTAGCTCGTATCAATAAGCGAGGCCGTCACACATATTTGTCCATATCTTGAAAATGACTAAATCATTTTAGTTTTTCTTAAATGCACTAGAAATTGACCAAGGTTTTGAGATGTTTTTCCTTTAACACCACACCCGTAGCTCGTATTAATAAGCCAGGCCGTCACACATATTTGTCCATATCTTGAAAACTAATGAACCGATTTCGATGAAACTTGCACTGTTCCCTAAGTTGAAGTAAATGTAAACCAATAAAAAAAATGGTTACAATCCGATTAATATCTTCGGAGATATGCGTGGACAAACATACACACATACAAACACCTATGAAATTTTGTATATTTGTTTGGAAGCCCTAATAGATCATCATATGTGAATACATTGCAGTTCCAATAATATTACATACGTACGTGTCGAATTGATAATCTCCTTTTTTTTGAAGTCGATTAAAAACATACTTGCATTTTGCAATAAATGTCACTTTACGAGCGAGTGTGTTGAAAACATAATTTACAATAAATAATACAAAATACGATCTATACAACGTGAAAGGGTATATCCATTACAGTAGTTCACTTCTTTAGTACTATACAGGTCGTTGTTTTGGTCAGCGACGAGCGACTCAGGATCGATAATACAATAGATACTGGTGCTAAAAAAATATAAAAAAATACTTTATTTTTTTTTAATAATAAAAATTAAAAAAATTAAATTTTGAAAATCAGGTAATAAGCTAAATTGTAGACATAATACTCAACGGGAGTGCGAGGGAGTAAAGGGGTGGGGCGATGGCGGCTTGTGCCTAGCTCTAGTCAGTGCACGTGCCTAGTAACAATACTTTGCGGTAATTTTATTTCAAATTGAATAAGGTATTTCTCAACATATTTACAGTATTTAATGGAATTAAGTCCATTTTTGGGGAATATATATTTTGTACTACCGCTCCTGGGTCGCTTGTCGCCGACCAAAACAACACCCTGTATATAGGGGCACAGATCGCGAAATAGAAAATTTAATATTCATATTAGCAAGTGACGTAAAATAATAATGACCCTTATTTAGTTTACAATAAACTATAGTAGGAAGCAAACCTTTGGTATGAACTTATGTAGTCTTCACCCCTTTCGTATAGATAATATACTCTTTCCGTCACATGTTGTATAGAACATTCTCCCGAGGCTGCCGCTGCTGCAGCAGCACTGGCAAAATATTTCTGTCTGTTTATTGGCTTAATTTGTATAAAAACCCCAAAATTAAATAATAATCGACTGTATTTCGGTAATACTTCTTGGGTAATACCGATTGTCTGTAGTTCGGCCGTCTTTTATGACCGAGAGGTTGGAAGAGGTGGCCACTATAGAAAAATCTCGTGAGTTCGAAATACGTTAGTGCGAATATATGCTATTGCTAAAACCTTCAGTTTTAATATTCAATTAAACATTCGGACTACAGTCAATCGGTATTTCGAAATACAGTCGGTATAATTAATTGGTTCTTAGTCTTACCATTAAGAGAGGTAGAAGTGAAGCGCAGCTCGACTGAGGAAGTACCTCCACGTTACAAAATACCTTTATGTTGTGTTCCTGCGCGTGAGTAAACCCATCACAGACGTAGCTATAATATATATTAATATAAATCATAGCAAGGCATATTACGATATATTTTCAATACTAATCTTCGAGTGACCGCACACGCAGCTATAATATATATTTCTGTTTCTTCGCCAACCTTGTACTGTAATTTATATTATAGCTGGACATATTAATATATATTATAGCTACGTCTGTGACGGGCTGAAGATCGTCACAGCTCATTGGGGAGGGGAGAATGGTCGGTAACGCGTGAGCGATGCTTTGTGTGTTGCAAGTAGGGATGGGCAGGGAAAGAAAAAAAAATATGGGAAGAAAAGAAAAATACGGGAAAATACGGGAAAGAATGGAAAAATATGGGTTGTCAAATAAGGAAGTGTGCAATCAAAGACGAGATCAAGCAGTAACTGAATCATCTATTTTCTAAAACCCACATACAGACATAAGCTTCAATCTACCTCCATATTTAAACATAATTAATAATATGACATCCTCCTTTCTTAAAAAAAAATTAAACTAAAATTTAATAATGTTATAAGAACTTCAATTTATAAACAATAGATTATAATTATTCTTATGAATTTAATTGTGCTATTATTAGCACAATGTTTATATTATTATTATTAACACAATAGCACTCAAAATAGCAATAACAAATACCTATCATTTTTATACATTATATATAAAATATGATCTACACATACTTGCAACAAATAAATAGCAATCCAATTGTAACAAAAAGAAAATTACTCTGTGATCTTAGAATATTATAATCCAAGTCTGTGATTTCAATTACCTATTAAATTGGCATTGAATATTTTACATTTATACATTCTTTCCTTGTTTTTAGTATATTTCAACGAACCATTACCTTAGCTTAACATATCCCAAATGATTAAATACCTCCATTCTACATAACAATAAGATACAATATTTTTAATTCATGCAATACATTTCATATTAAACTTCACTTACATTTCTTTATTTATGTAGGTAAAATCACATCACCTGTGTACCAATATTTTGATCCAAAGGAACAGTACTTAGGTATCACAATTATATAACAGTAAAGTTGTAAACATAAACAACATCGACATCCATCAGGTACCACTTGCATACCTACGTATGGTTCTATGATGCACAGGTGTGTAGGCATACCTTATGCATAGGTAGGTCGCGTCATGGAATCAAGTTGACTATGGCTCAGGATGCCATCTATTGGGAGGCCTCACTATCCTGCCAGAACGAGTAACATAATTATTATTAGAAGAACTTGAATGTTGACAATGTCCGACATCACTTTCTAAAGTAGGTGACAATAAATTATGAACATAATCGAAATTATAATCGTGTGGCTGGTCTTGGCGGGTTTGTGAATCATTAACAATGTGTCTTCTATTTCTCACAATTATTTTATTATTAAGCAAACGAATTTCATACGATCGATTTCTCAATATACGCGTAATTGTGCCAGAAATCCAGTGCTTTCTAATAGTATCCAACACTTTTACTTTTTGACCTGATTTTAATATAGGTAGATTTTTTGCGGTGCGGTCAAAGTACATTTTTTGTTTACTTTGCCTATTTTTTAACTTTTTCTTTATATGTGTATGTACCTTTGGCTTTAATAATTTAAAAGATGTTGGAATCGTACTTCTTAATTTTCTACTTTGCAATAATTCAGCAGGAGATGGTAATTGTTCATTTGATGGAGTGTTCAAGTATTCTAGCAAACCAATACGGTAATCGGTATTGTTAGCAGTTGTTTTTATTATAATATTTTTTACTGTCTGAACCGTGCGCTCAATTTGACCATTTGACTGTGGATAATAAGGAGATGATGTTTGATGAACAAAATTCCATTCAGAAGCAAACTGCTTAAAAACACTAGATGTGAATTGTGGTCCGCAATCTGACATAACAATATTCGGTATTCCCTGACGACTAAAAATATTTTTAAGGCAGTTTATTACATACTCAGACGACGTTGTATACAACTCAACGATTTCAAAGAATTTAGTAAAATAATCTACTAGTAATAAGTAATTAATACCTTTTATATAAAATAAATCTATCCCTACTTTTTCCCATGAACGATCCGGTATTTCGTGAGATATAAGTTCTTCTTTCTGATTATTTCTCCTATATGTTAAACAAATATTACAGTTGGATATCAAATTTTGAATTTCATTATTAATACCTGGCCAAAAAATCACTTCTCTTGCCCTTAATTTGCACTTTTCTATGCCCATATGTCCAATATGTATTTTATTTAACATTTCTTTTCGCATTATTTTCGGTACAACAATTCTATCACTTTTCCAAATTAATCCATGTGCACTAAACAGATCTTCTTTGTAATTCCAAAATGGTTTAACTATATCTGCAACCTCATTTTTACTATTAGGCCAACCTTTGCTTATGTATTTTTTTAATTGCTGTAGTTCATTATCGGATTCTGTGTGCTTCTGCAGTACTATAAATTGAGAATCTGTAACATATTGAGAAGTATTTTGCACACCATCGTTAACTATTTGACACACTTCACAATCATACGCATCGCTGCTATTATGTACGACAGTATCGGACGAGCCCAGTTCATACGCACGTGATAACGCATCAGCTATATATAGGTGCTTACCTGGTTTGTACACTAATCGGAATGTGAAACGTTGTAACCGTAATAACATTCTTTGCAATCGGGATGGAGAATCTACAATGGGTTTCTTAATTATACTAATTAAAGGTTTGTGATCGGTCTCAATTACTATATCGGAACGTCCGTA
Source organism: Polyploca ridens (assembly GCA_951394255.1). Lineage (NCBI taxonomy): Eukaryota > Metazoa > Arthropoda > Insecta > Lepidoptera > Drepanidae > Polyploca > Polyploca ridens. The sequence continues at coordinate 6,110,604 of OX596249.1, forward strand.
TATATAGGCATAAAACCTTTCACAGGCAAACAAACAAGCATAAAGCTCTTTTTCTATTTGAGCATACCGTTGCTCCGTTTTGGTGAGAGCTTTAGATGCATAACATACAGGATGCCCATTCTGCATTAAACATGCACCGAGTCCCGTACTACTTGCGTCTACAGACATAATAATAGGATCCTCCATATTATAATATTGTAGTACGGGACGTTTAGACAAAAACTGTTTCAACTCATCGAAACACTTGTCATGTGTATGATCCCAATGCCACTCAATCTCTTTTTTTAATAATTCCCTCAATGCTAAAGTCTTATCCGATAAATTTGGAATGAATGTACCAACATATGTAATTAACCCCAGAAATCTTTCTACATCCTTCCTATTTTTTGGTGTCGGCATGTTCTTAATTGCCGTTATATGACTATCATCTGGACTAAGCCCCTCTTTGGTAATTCTGTGACCTAAATATTTAATTTCCTGTAAGCCAAATTTACATTTAGTTTTATTTAATTTTAAATTAATTTTTCTACATCTTTCTAGTACTTTGCGTAAAATCTCATCATGCCTAAGCTTATTTTTTGCAAAGATTAATAAGTCATCGATATACATACATACACCCTCTATATCATCAAAATTTTCATACATTTTCTTATGAAAAACCTCAGAAGCCGAACAAATTCCAAATGGTAGTCTTAAAAATTTGAATCTACCAAATGGCGTATTAAAAGTGCAATATTCGTTAGTCTCATCCAGCTTAACATTCCAAAATCCAGATGACGCATCTAATGTACTAAAATAACGGGCACCTGATAACTTAGACACTATGTCATCAATTGTAGGTAGCCTAAAATGTTCTCTCTTAATAGCCTGATTTAATTCCTTTGGATCTAAACAGATGCGCAAACCCCCATTGGCTTTCTTGACCACCGTCATACTGCTGACCCAATCCGATGGGCCCTCTACCCTAGATATTATTCCTTGTGATTCCATTTCTAATAATTTATTTTTTACATCATCCTTAATTGCAAATGGTATTTTTCGCGGTGCATGAATGACTGGCACAACATTATCTCTTAACTGAATTCTGTAACTTCCCGGCAAACAACCTATCCCGTTAAACACGTCCTCATATTCATTAACAAAATCGGGTATATCTGCATTTATTTCACTAACCGACATGACCCGCCGCACTATATCCAATTCCACACATGCATAACGACCCAATATCGGATTACTATGAACGTCTGCAATTTTAAATTCTAAAACGTATAATTTATTTTTATAATATACTTTTAGGTTCAATTTTCCTAAGACTGTTATGTTTGCACCAGAATAACCATTTAATTTTGTGTTCGTTTTTAATAAGTTACATTCAGAAATTCCTAATCTTGACAAATATTTAACGGGTAACACATTAACATCCGCACCTGTATCTAATTTAAACATTATCATTTTATGATTTACTTTCAAGTTAACTGACCAGTCATCTATATTTTCATTAAGTGAATAAATTACCTGATCTTGCGACTCCTCCACATAGTGTACGCCACACACCCGTGCAAAATGATTCATTCTCGAGCATCGCGAACATGTTTTACCATACGCTGGACAGTTATACATTTTATGTGTAGTTCCACATTTACCACATTGCCTCGGTTGAAAACGTTGATCTGATGACACTGACGTAGACGGCCCTTGATTAGGACGTTTCTCTTGCCAATATGGCCGACGACGTCCTCGATCACCCTCCATCCAGCGCTTGCCACCATCTTGTTTTCTCGATGTAAACGATGAAACTCCAGCACCTCGTTTATTTCTCACCGTGTATACATTTTTTTCAGATAAACAATCTTCATTTATTATATTGACTGAATCTTCTTTCTTAATATTTTCCGAATATACACGGGATACAACAGCCGCTCGGCATATATCAAGAGCTTTTGTTAATGACAAATCTTCTTCACGTAATAGCCGTTCTCTTATCGCTGCACTCGTCACGCCACACACCAACCGATCTTTAATTAAATCATCATTCAGATTTCCAAATTCACACGATTGAGCTAATTTTTTCAAATGATATACGTACTGTTCTATAGATTCATTTTCAAGTTGTTGTCTAGTAAAAAATTTATGTCTCTCAACAGTGATATTTTTCTTTTTTGTAAAATGTTGATCCAATTTAGTTAATAATGCCTCCAAGGTAGTTTCATTCGATTGTTCTAATATTTCTCGGCATTGTTCTCCAATTACGTGAAGCAATATATTTACTTGTATTGATGGCGATTTCTTGCTTAACTCACACGCACTAAAATATATTTTAAAACCTTTCTTCCATTTTTCCCAATTTTCACCAATTTTTCCAGATGTAAAGTCCATCGAATTCACATCGTACGTGAATGGTAACGGCGGGGTCAAAACTGTTTCCATTTTCGTATATCGTATCGTTTATTTTTAACACTTTTTAACTTTTACTTTGTTTCACTGTTTTCACTTTTTTATTTTTTACTTAATTTTTTATTTAATATTTAAATAACTCTGTTTTTAACCGACTGCGCCATGTCAAATAAGGAAGTGTGCAATCAAAGACGAGATCAAGCAGTAACTGAATCATCTATTTTCTAAAACCCACATACAGACATAAGCTTCAATCTACCTCCATATTTAAACATAATTAATAATATGAAATTCCCGAACGGCGGGAAAATACTCAAGTGGCTTTTTGTACCTAAAAAAATATTTTTAGATGCTTTTGATTGTTATTTTAATCATACTCGCTGTTGTATGTACCTACATTACATACGCGCGGACCCACGCGGACCTTGCGCGGACTGGACCGAGTATCACACTTCCCGACTTCGAGTCGGACGAGTATTAGTACTACCACGGCGTGGTAATTGTGTGGGACCGCCGCCTGACCTTGTTGTCCCCAAAACGTCACTTTTTAAAAAACAATGCACTCCTTCATCACAAAAAAAAAGACTTTTTATTGTATGATATATGTGTATGACTGTGGTATGACCCTATTAGAAATCTTGTTAAATGTTATTCAAACGATTTTGTTAAGGTGTCTCTCGCTATATACGCAAAATCTAGTAACTGTGACCATTTGAGTATTTTCCCAGCCAATGGGAAAATTCCCGGGTTTTTTCCCACCAAATTGGATTACTCGAAGTTGGGTTTATTCCCGGGAACAAACCCAACCGTAGTTGCAAGCATCCATATGGCTACGGTAACCGCTTACCATCAGGCGGGCCGTATGCTTGTTTATCGACTTAGTGGTATAAAAAAACAATAAAAACCATTGACTTAGTCCCACGGTGCCTCTGACCCGTTAACGGGGCCGATGGCACAATTTGCTCCCATCGGCCTCGGTGGCCTTGACCCGTTATTGGGGCAGATACAAATCATAGTTTCATCGGCCCCTGTAGACCCGGGGTCGACGTTTAACGGAGATGATGACATGGATGAAGTTTTGATTTGAAGATTTGCCTGTTTGATTAATCCTAAATTGGTACCTTAACTGGTGGTTTAGCTGGTTACCAGGATATCAGCTTCTATCCTAAAAATAAACATAAATTGAAAATCTAATTCGTTACTTGCGATGTAAAAAGCTCGAACGTAGTAGGTATATCTAGTAACGCGTTATCTGTAATTGTGTGTGTTACACATATTAGTTTCCTGTAATTTTATCGTAAGTTGTTCTATTATTGGACCATTTTAGTGTAAACCAAGCAAGAATAAACAGTGTGTATAGTGAATCATATTATTGTTTTTCACTCGTTAGATATAGACAAAAACTATACAAATTGTAATTATCGCGTGAATTAATTTAAAACTATATAATAATTAAAGATATGGGTTGTGAAAGTTCTCCTCAATGTCAAGTTTATCCACATGTGGGTAATCAGCTCCCACCACCATATAGCCCAGGGGATACTCAAGTAATTACTCAACAACCAGCACCATATCATCTAGGCAATCCACAACCGGGTTACCCTCAACCATCACCATATTACCCGGGAGACCAACAAACTGCGCAACCAAGTGCTCCAGCTTCAGTGATCCAAGTTCCCGTAGTGGGTCTAAAGTCAATAAGCATGACCTGTCCAACTTGCAACTCAAGAATTCAAACCGAAGTTAATGTGAAGCAATCTAAACATGCGAATCGAATGGCCGCTGTTCTTTGCCTCCTTGGGTAAGATATTCTCTATTATTGATAGAATACTTTAATTACATTAGAGTAAATCATGTGATTCTTCAAAAAGGGTGTAAAGAGATTTTTAGGCTCGACAATGTGCGAGTGATATCCCTGGTATTGCAAGCGACCAGGTTGGCCGTATGCTTGTTTGTTAGTAAATAGTATACATTAAATCTACCGCAGGAAAAATAGTGAGAACACAGATTACAGAATAAGGCAGATGGAGCGCGCGGAACACGGGAGTGAGGCCAGAAAAGCAAATACAAATTGAAAAACACGTACCTGATATTCGCTTTTGAATTTATATTTACTTTGTTTAACAAACTTTATTTAACAAACAACACTTCTGTATTAATAAACTGTGGTTAAATAAAGCAAATATACACACCGGCACAATTAGCGGAACAGAAAAAAAAGTGAGACTATGAGATAATAACGCATATATTTGACGAAAATGTAATTAGACACACAAAATAACAAATTGATTAACATCTTTTAACAACGACTTTGAAAAGTCTTCGTTATTTTTTATTGAAAAATAAAGAAATTTGAAATAAGTGAAATTTTTAGATGATTATGAACCATCACAAAAAATAAAAAAAGTAAGCATTAAATGATTTAACAATAAAATTAAAGCAAAATTAATAACGAGTGTTTCCCCCTCTTGCTCTGATTACGGTTTCCATTCGTCTGGGCATGCTACAGATTATGTTATCGATGATTTCTTGAGGCAACCGCTCCCACTCCTCAAGTAATGCGTTTCCAAGTTCATTCAGATTGTTGGGGGGTGGCATTCTGGATTTAACCCTTCTTTTTAGCAAGTCCCAGACATGCTCTATCGGATTCATATCGGGGGAATTTGCTGGCCACTGCATCACCGGTATACCTACGTGGCTCAGATATGCCTGTACCGATTGTGCACTATGAGCACGAGCATTATCTTGCATTAGAATAAAGTCGTCACCAATAAATGGGGCAAATGGTACAACATGTTCTTCTAAAATGTCTCTGATGTATCGATCTGCTGTCATGGTCCCTCCTGTGACTATCACTAACTCCGTGCGAGCTCCCAAACATATCCCTCCCCAAACCATAATCGAGCCGCCACCATAAGCCACTGTGTGCTCAAAATTAGACTGTATGTGGCGTTCTCCTTTGCGTCTCCATATTCGCTGTCTCCCATCGATCTGTTTTAAAAGAACTCTGCACTCATCAGTAAAGAGAACCTGCTGCCATTCGTTCAAATCCCAATGACGATGTTCTCGCGCATAGCTTAATCGGTTTACGCGGTGACTCAAGTTTTGGGCCTTTGGCAGGTATATACGGCCCTAAACCAACTTCTTCAAATCTCCTGCGAACTGTACGCTCACTTACTCGTACTCCTCGAGTTCATTTCGAGCTTGTACAGCCGTTAATCGCGTATTCCTACGAACTCCAAGTTATAGAAAACTGTCATCTCGCCTCGATGTACATCTTTTTCTACCTTGACCCCTCCTCCTCACCAGAGAATTAGACGATCTGTACCGCTGGATGCTGCGATGAATCGTTGATACTGGTCGACGAAGCCTTGAGGCAATCGATCTGTAGGTATGGCCATTTCTTCTCATTTCATCAGCCCTAATGATTTCCAGTGATGTTAAGTCAGGCATAATAAAGAGCTTTTAATAAACAAAATTGCCTATAGAATAACTTTATAAAAAACAATTAAGTGCATTTTTTCAAAAAAATTACAATTACGTAGTTATTACTCGAACAAGTTGACAAAACGTATTGTTCGGGAAAATAAAACAAATGAATGAAAAAAGTTTATGTCATCTAATTTTCTATTTTCAAATTTGACAATTAAAAAATAATATCATAACTGGCCAGTTCCTCAAGTAAAAGATTTTAAAATCCTGCTTTTTTTGTGTTCCGCTAATTGTGCCGGTGTGTATATAAACTGGAAAACAAATACCAGGTATCTGATTTTGAATTGCTATTTGCTTTTTTGGCTTCACTTCCGAGTTCCGCGCGCTCCATCTGTCTTTTATTCTGTAATTTGTGAGTGAGAAATAATGATTCTGGGATGTCTTTATTGATTCATTGTGTATTGCCTATGGCTGCGCCTGTAAGGACCCTTCTCAAGAGATTCCGCAAGTGACTGAAAAGGCTAAATAAACCTTGAAATTTAATTTAATTTATTTCACAAATCCACAGATTAACAATGAATTGCACATATATTTTTCCGCGTTATAAGATTAATAATAGACAAAAAGACTGACAGAAGATGTCTGGAAGAGAAAGAATGATGGATTTCATTATAGGACTCTACACACAAAAATTAACCCAAAGTAGCGTAATGGCGTTCTTTTTGTTTAAAATGTATTCCGCCAATTCCCCACCACAGACAATGCGCTCTGATTGGCTAAGTCAAGGACACACTAAACAATTCGATACAGCGATTGGTCGGTACTGTTATTAATCCGTGCAAAAAACTTACTAGTTTCTCTATTTCTCTAAAAGCGTATCCAGACGACACGATTTGGCACCCGATATAGTAGGGCCGATTGGGCGGGCAAGTTGACGCAAAGTTTGTATAACAAGAGAAATCGGGCCGACCGATCGGCCCTACATATCTGGTACCAAATCGAGTCGTCCCTAGACGCCTTAAAAGGATTTTTCCTCGATGACTCTCTGAATGCTCTGAATGCTCTGAATTTACGTTTAACTAAATAGGTAGTAAGTTAACGACCTGTTTTTTTCAGATGCTGGCTCTGTTGCTGTTGTGCACCGTATTGTATGAACACTTGCATGGATGCTGATCATATATGTCCAAGCTGCAAGAACGTCATAGGAACTCATAAGTGCTAACTTTTGATATTACATATTTATTTACTTATTATATTCACCCTGCCTGTGTAGCGAAACAAGAGTTTGTACTACTGTAAAAACATAGTTGTTTATTAAAATACATAATAACGCTTTATTTCGTAAGGTTATGGGAATTATATCTTATTTGCATTTGATTAATAAGTGAAGATCTGCGATGAAAAGATTGCAAACAGTAACGCTCAGTACATTTCACGTTCCTAGAGACCTCACTCTAACGTAGCGCCTCTCGCGGCGAATTGAAGCGTGTTAGCCCCCACTGATGTGAAGTTGTGTATGTAGGTTCCACACAGTTATTTTTACTTTTATGAATCGGAACTTAAAACCCTCCAGATCGCAGGCATTCGCCACTGAACTACCTCATTAAATTTAAACATTATTTAATTTACGTATAAATTAAATGAGTTTTCTATATAATGTTGTTTTAGTGTTTATACTTATATTCCCTTTTCGTTCATACACCGAAGATTAGCTTCTATTTTTTTGCCACTCTTGCATATAAACTTAAAACTTATTAGTGTTTTTCTATATACATATAAGCCAATGTTTGACCTTGATCTTACCACAAGTAATTATTTGGCCGAAGGTGGTGAGAAAGCATATACAGGGTAAATGGGAATTGGTTCTCAAGTTCAGCTGCCAGAACATCGATAGGTGCTTGGAGGCAGATTATAACTTTGAGGGTAGCAACCAGCCAAGTGTGTATTACAAAGTACCCTACCACCGTCACACTTCTTATTATACGGTTCCCTCACGATATTGACCTTTATTAAAAGCTCATTGTAGTGTAGGATACCCATGACCTTAGTTAATACGTCGTGGTATTGCAGAATTTATAACATCATAAAAGTTGTTCCTTTGCAATTTGGTTAAGTATTTACTAGCAATCTACAAGTTATTGGAAAATACTTTGTGCAATAACATCTCTATCTATATTTCATTGTTTTCTCAAGTACCTATTCATTACGTAGATAAACATTTATAGTTATTCGCGCAGTAACTGAGCAAGTGCGAACAGTGATACATTTCAAAAATATAAATTACTAGCAGCGAAACCCGGCGTTGCTCGGGTTAAAATACATCGCATGTTTAGTGGTATAAAAAATATATAAGGATACATTTTTTAACAGATATTATAGATTTCTATTTCGATTTCGATTTGGTTCTTTTAGTTAGACCAATAATAACACTCGTACACATTTTGGAACTTTCCAGGTCAATCCAAAAATTTTTAGAACTTTCTGGAACATTTTAAATCGCTTATAATAAATTGCACTCATTTTAGAATTTTCTAGAATTTCTCGAACATTCTAAATCGATCATAATACATTTCACTCATTTGGAACTTTCTAGAACATTCTAAATCGATCATAATCAATTGCACTCATTTTGGAACTTTCCAGATCATTCGGAAAATTTCTAGAACTTTCTCGATCACAATAAATTGCACTCATTTTAGAACTTTCCAGATCATTCGGGACATTTCTAGAACGTTCTCGAACATTCTAACTCGATAATAACAGTTTTGGACATTTTGGAACTTTCTAGATGAAGCCAGAAATTTGTAGAACTTTCTCAAAACATGCTATATCGATTATAATAGTTTGCATTCACTCTAGAATTTTCTAGATCATTCCAGATATTTGTTGAACTTTCTAGAACACTCCAGATCGATTATAACCGTTTTACACATTTTGGAACTTTCCATTCCAGAAATTTTGAGATCTTTTCAGAAGTCCTCATGCGTTAGAAAAGGACAGCAATATATGTTTTAACATTTTCGCCACCCACAACCACCCCTTTCCACCCACCGCGACCAAACTCCCTTACTACCACCTGGAGACCAAGGGGTATTTACCACCCCAACGGGAAGTTGATTGGGGTTGGTGGTGATTGAGAAAACTGCGTATTTACGTACCCACAAAAGCATTTTATATATATTATTAGATTAGTTTATAACCTTATTTAGTGTGTGCATTAATAAATTAATACGAAATATGTCAGACAAGAAGACAGACAATCCGCCTCCATACAACCCGGGCTATCCACAACCAGAAAATGTACAACCGGAATATCCACAACCAGGATATCCCCAACCACAAAACGCACCGATAGGATATCCATATTCAGCATATGCACAACCTGGGTATCCACAACAAATGAACGTACAAGTGGCATATTCAGCCCCTGGGCATTTAACAGTTCGTGCGCCTGTAGTCCAACCGGTTCCCCTGTATATGTATCCCCAAATGGGACAAAAACCAACATTGTTGACCTGCCCATCATGTAACTCCTCGATTAGTACCAGAGTTGAATCAAAAACTGGCTCGCGAGCCCATATATGGGCGCTGGCGCTATTTATTGTTGGGTAAGTACCTAATTATTATTATTATACTAATATTATCCATAGCGTGGCGACTAATTATATGATACAAGTATTCAAGTCGACAAAAATAAGGATATATTAGTTCTCAAAATGGTGAGTGATTGGCGGATGAATAATAGGAAAAATATTAAAATGTATTTGTACTTTTCCTGAAAGCATAAATTAATGTTTAAGGACGGCAGTCAGCCAGGTAGGTTCTACAAAGAAGTCTTATGCAATGTTTTTTTTAATAATGGTACCTCTACTTGCAAATAAAGAATTTTATTATTTTTAAAGTTGGTCTTTTACTAAAAACAACCGTCAATACTACTGATCATTTGAAGTTGTTTTTTTTAAATAGTGTAGGTATATCTAATGTTTCCAAGGTTCATGTTGTAAGCTTGTCCGTTTCATTCTCTTACATAACTTTTAAATGCTTAAACCAATTTAGAAATGTAGAGTATTATTAATATCCATATGTCCTTAGGTAAACCCTTTTAGTAAGAAAAATTACTTTTTTCTTCTTTTTTCAGATGCTGGCCCTGTTGTGTGATACCATATTTTATGACCTCTTGTCAAGACGCTGATCATTATTGCCCCCATTGTAATGGCTACTTAGGAAGTTACAGGAGCTAGATTTAAGGATTAAATTAGTCATAAGTTGAATATAGACAAGGAGATCCTCTCTCACTTAAACTGTTCATAACAGTATAACAATACATCTTTGAAAATTCAGAAGGGATTAGGGTCAACCGAGCTCTGATTCGCTGACGATATCGTTCTGTACTCTGAAACAAGTGGAAGGCTAGAAAAAAATATAAACGCTTTTTTAAATGAAGAAAGGGAAAACTGTTCTCAAAATGAATGAAATAAAACTAAAATATTGACAAACAGCCGAATGAACACTATAAACTTTAACGGAAACCCGTTTGAATATGTAGAAAATTATATCTACCTAGGAAAAAAGTATCATTCGATGATAAAAACGAAGAACAAGAGGCCGCAATAATATAGGCTAGAAAAGGTTCTGGTTTGGTTCTGGAACTTTCGTTTTCCGTTTTCCGCTTCTTATTTAATATAATCGTCGTACCTATTTTTAGTATGCTTCTTTTCATTGCCTTTTGACATTTTACTAGTTTGGTTTTTATTTTAGTATTATTATACGGCCATGTCTGGCATCCGTAAGTGATGTTAGGCAGAATACAGGTATCTACAACGGTCTTTTTAGGTGAAGAGGGAATTGACAAGAATTTCCTTCAAGGACCAGACCTGGTTCTGGACGTTGAAGGAAAATCTTACGGATGCAAACGGAAAACGAAAGTTATAGACACCTTACATTATGCTATAAAATTGAAATGGCGTTGGACAGGATATATAGCAAGATACACAGACAAAAGGTAGACATTAGAGATAGCGGTATGGGAAGGACCGACCAGAAAAAGATGAAGAGGGCATCCTAGAAAAAAGTGGATAGAAGAGAGTTATCTCTTCTATCCACTTTTTTCTAGGACAGCTGTTAAGCTGTAGCAGGAAAAGAATGGAGAACAAAGCGCACCCCCCCTGGAACAAAGATGCAAGTCGAATTGCGTGATTTTTTTTATTGCACTAAAAAATCAAGAAAAAGCTAATACATATTGTCAATTTTTTTCATAATTTTAACCTTAAAAATGAAGGAATAAAATACAAATATTGCAACATTAAAATATTTATATTTCCATCATAAAAACGAAGTTAATATATTTGCACTTAATTATTCACTAAAGTTCCATATGACTAATAGCATATTCATACTTACATACATTTTGAACGAATTTATTTGGTGGGTATCGTAGTGCAAGTCTAGTTGCTTACTTTATCCACGAAACTTTTATCCACATTATATTATATAACAATTGATACGTTATTTACACAAACGAGTAGCTCGAGGAAAACCTATGTAAACGACACTTACACATTAAATGCACTACTAAATCAGAATTCAAATAAAGAGTTATCTGCAATAATACCGAACAGCGAGACTTCCATAACATGTCAACAATGCAATATTCATAATTACTCCATATGTTTCGAAGAATAATTACGCAACGCTCCTTTTTAGGTTTTTCTCAATACACATTGAGTAAATTTAAAATATAAACACGTAGGCCCCTCACAGGTAGTTTTAGCTATCATTTGATGTATACTACATATTTTTAATAATGTTGATAAATTTTTAGGACAGTTTTTTTACGCTCCTGAAAATGTCACTTTTCCCTTACAACATTCTTCCAGGAAGGGTGCGAAAGGCAAGAAACAGAAGATTTGGAACAAGCTGGAGGAGGTCTATACCCGTGAAGGGGTCCCGATCAATGATAAAGAAGACAATACATAACGATAGCAAAAAAAGGAAAAAAAAATCCAAATAGATTAAATGAATAAATAATACAATTAGTGATATTTTCAAGATAAATGGGCTTATTTTTATTATTATTTAAGTACAATATAGTCGGTCTCTTAGGTAGATACTTCATAGGTATAATTCATCACGGAGCGGGATGGTTCGTGTGTTGGTTGGCTCTATGGACGTACGCAAACGACGATAAGAGTTGGCAATAAAGTAAATTCATCATGTATATAGGCTATATGATGGGTGCTGAGAAAGGGTGGCTGGTGCTTACTACATGGCCTGAGGCCTAGGGCGGCCAAGACTGCAAATCCGCCATAGCTACAAGCCAAGACGGTGAGTGACCTGTAAAATAAAAATCGGCCAAGAGTCCAAATCTGAGTCATGTACAGAGGGTTCGGACCTTCCTTAGATGTATAATTCTGTCTCCACGTTCTGAGTCTGACTGTAATTATGTATGTATATTAAGTATTTATTTAATAACAAAATATTAGATAGTCGTGTGTGAGGAATGTTCCAGGATATTTTATGTATTTATTAATTATTATTCACCATTGTAATGTATAATGCATTTTATATAGGAACATAATTGGTTACAATACATATATGGGCGTTATAAAGACATAAAGAGGAAAAATGATAACAAAATAATTTTGTTGATTCAATCGGTCAAGTGTATTTAGGCCATGCCTACACGAGGGTTTCGCCCGAAGTTATTTTACAGAAGTAGAACTAAAATAGTACATTTTAGAAATTTAAAAAAAAAAATATAATTTCGTAAATGATAAAAACTGATATATCCTATATCAGAAAATTGTTTATGATTTTAAGATCTATTTGACAATAAATATATCTACCTTATGTAGGGGACTATGGATGGACTTGATAAAATTAAAACAAAGTCTTTTTACATGAGATGTTTTAAGCCTAGCCTAGTAAAACCCAGGTTTCAAGATATTTTGTTATATGACGTCAGAAAGTGGCGGATATACAGGTCGTTGTTTTGGTCAGCGACGAGCGACTCAGGGTCGAAAATACAAATGATACTGGTGCTAAAAAGATATAAAAAAAGACTTTATTTTTTTATAATAATAAAAATAATATTAATTGGAAAATCATGTAATAAGCAAAAGTGTAGACGTAATACTCATGGAACAATTAACCCATAGAAGCGCAATGACGTACATTTTGCTTGAAATCTATTCCGCCAATTCCCCACCACCGGCAGTGCGCTGTGATTGGCTCATTCAAGGACACACTAAGATTTAGAGATGAGGGTGAAAATTGTATCGATATCGATACTTGTTGCACTAATATAAATGTAGGAGTATTCTAATATCAGTAGTTTGTCATGGTTTTTTTACAAATATTTCTAGGTTATCGTAACTAGCAAGTTTGTTTATAATAATTGTTTGCATAGTATATTTTGGTATTAATTCGGCAGTATGATGTAATCATTCTCGTTAATGGCTCTATTTTGATAAAATTTGGAATGCGCGGATTTTTGGGAGTGTAAACAATAGGTATAAACTGCACAAAACAAGTTAATTTTAAATAGAACTTTATAGAACATTCTGGAAGGTTCTGGAAAACTGTAGAAAGTTCTAGAAAAGTAATTGATATCGATAGAACTTTCAGGAACCTTCTCGAAATCTGTTCTAGAACATTGTGGAAGGTTCGAGAATAATCCCGAACATTTCAGAAAGACATAGTATACCTATCGAAAGATCTCGAACCTAGTTCAGGAAGGTTCTAGATTAAACTCGTTTGTTTTTCATGAATATTTCCGAACATACTGGATCATTATAGGTAAGGCGCCTTGGCGCTACGATTCACCGGATGAGAGCTTGCTCGCCGCATTGTCCGCGTAAAGTTGTAAAGATTTTCTGAATTGTCATCTTCTGTCAGTTCAAAAAAAAAGAGCTACGATTCATTCCTTCACGAGAACTTACATAGTGAACATCTCTTAGAATATTGTGAGTAAATAGTGAATAAAGTAAACCTCCTGCTTGCTTTGAAGAGTATAAGCGTGTTTTACTGTTAAGCCTTGGGTAACAACAGTCCTATGAAATTAAAGTACTCCAGAAAGAGCTACCGTCTGGAACAACTGGCATCTGTCTAAATATTTTTCATGTTCGTACGATAAAATTTTAAGTAAATTACTAGATATATATATATATACTTACTTAGGTAAAAAAAATGTTTACTACCTATATGGTTTCAGGGGCTATTTAAGAAGATAATAATAGTAGTAATGAAACAAAGTATATAAAGTCGCAATACAAATGTATAATTTATTTTTAACTTCAACGTTATTGACAGTATAACAATTTTTTTGAAATTAGGTACCTATGTCAGTGTCACCAGTATGACATAAAAGAGTATGAAGATACCTAGTACGTGATAATAATAAAGTTAGGAACTTACAGTACCACAGACATATTTATTTCATATTATAATTACCTAAATAATAAATACATCCGCGTTAAAAATATTGCAAATCCTTTTATCTTCGCTGTTATGTATTCCAGTATTAATACAATATTGTAAACTGAAACATTTTTCTTACAAAATAAGTTTGCTAATATCGATAATGATTTTCTTATCCAAGCCCAACACTAGCGGGGAGGCGCGATCATCGAAAGAAAAGGATGAAAATAGAAATATAACGGGTGAAAGTGAGATGGAGATAAATTACGTCAACGCGTGTGTCCAGTATATCTTGAGCTGTGATGAAAAATAAGTAAATTCATGTAATAAATTGTTACTAACCGATGAAAATTGATTCCGTTTGTTTTATAACTAGAATTTCGACTGTTATTCCCACACCACTTAATTGAACAGCAAGACATTGTGAAATATTGACAAAAAGTATATGTTTGATACGTACGCGCGGATCGAGGTTTTGGTCGATACTGTACAAGGGCGCTCATGAGCAGATACAAATCAGTGACAAATCACTGACTAGTTGCGGAATCGGATTGCACGGTATTACTACTCTAGGGATTGTTCCTCGATGGTAATACTCAACGGGAGTACGAGGGAGTAAAGGGGTGGGGCGATGGCGGCTTGCGCCTAGCTCTAATCTGTGCAGGTGGCTAGTGACCATACTTTGCGGTAATTTTATTTCAAATTGAATAAGGTATTTCTCAACGCATTTACAGTACTTAATGGAATTAAGTCCATTTTTGGAAAATGTATAGTTAGTACGACCGCTCCTGATTCGCTCGACGCCGACCAACAAATCACCCTGTATTTAATACCAGGGTTTTGCTAGACTTAAGCCATCTCACTTAATAAGGGGGTTCCTTGTTTAATTATGGAACCCTAAAAAAGGAAAATTTCCTCAATGCAATGTTATTAATGCCAAGAATTAATTTCAGATTTTCATTTCAAAATTTACCATTAAAGTGTCAACACGAATAAAATATTCATTGTTATTTTTATCCCATTGGTAAGTAAGCCAAATTAGTAACAAAATATAAATTAATTATTTTTGTTGTTCCTGGTATTTCATATAATCTCTTTCTATTTTTTTAATATTAATTATTACATGTTTTTAAATTAGATTTCGTTTTTATTTTTTGTATTCATATTTATAGTTCTGTATCAATTATATCAATCATTCGTTTTGTTTTAACATTAATTTTGAAAAAAATTATAAAACAAAATATATTTCAGCAAGAAACATGAATCCACCTCCAGTGGCTCATGCTTCAGTGACCGTGGTCCAACCACAGGTGGCCCCACCACCAATGGCCCAACCACAGACAGTATTTGTCCAACAACAACAAGCTCCAAACTACCATAGACAAGTAGGAGAAAAATCGCAATCGATGACATGCCCATCTTGTACCTTAACGATTAACACCAGAGTCAAAAATAAAATAACCAACAAGTCTCACATTTGGGCATCTGTACTTTTTATTTGCGGGTAAGTCTATGGATTTTTTATCAGGCTTTTATTAGTTCACCTGTATGTATGTATGTAACAGAATCATCAAACGCACTTTTCAGCGACTTCAAAATTTCAGATTACTCACTTATCAAGGACGCAGAACAATACAATAACTTGATACTTTTTTAAATGTGTGTCAGTTTATTTTCTTGTCAGCCGATTTCGGCTTATGAGGCACGATGCCCTATTAAAATCTTTGAGCTTATGTTATGTTGCCTAATTTACCTGTGTGCTAAAAGGGATAAGGGAAGTGCAGGGAAAAAAATGGTGTCTATGCATTTTTTACTTTCCCTAAATCAACAAACTAAAAGTTTTTCAACTAAAGTTGTCTTTAGCGCTGAAACAATATTTAGTTGTCTAAGCAGACAGTAGAAACACGTAGCGCTATCAGAACGCTTTTAGGTGTAGGTATTTTTCTCGCAAACACCGTTATTTTCAAGGTGCTGATGTGTGGCGTCTTCTCTATACGTTGTAATAATAGCTCAATGCTCCATACTAATATTATTAATGCAAAAGTATCTCTGTCTGTTGGTTTGTTACCTTTTGATGGTCCCTCCGATCGCAATGAAATTGGACACGCAGATGTTCTATTCCATAGGGCCTATGGCATGGGAAAAGACATAGGCACAGACATAGGCTATTTTTTATACCAACAACGCGGGTGAAACAGCGGGGACAGCTAGTTGTTAATAAGATAGCTAGCACGAGAGTAACTTAACGAAACTCTTTTATTGTGACAAACCTGTCCAACAAAATAAAAAAAAAACAAAAACAAAAAGTATTTATTCAATGTAGGCCATAATAAGGCACCAAGAATCTTGCCTGCGGGGTTAAGCCTGCGGTTTAATCCCGTTTCTATATGTTATTCCACAACATAATCTAGCCGCGTGCCAAATTTATCACAATTGATTGTGTCGTTGGGGCAAGTAGTAACAGACAAACAAACTGACTCTCGCATTTATCATGTTAGTAGGAGTTTGATGAACGCCTACAAAACTTACATGAGCAAAAACCAAGCAAAAACAACTGCTATCCATTGATTTCAGTTATAATTTATGATGATAATGAGTATACCAACATTATTTTGAGAGATTCCGGTCTGACCCTGATGAAACCACTTAAGCACTTAATTTTGGTCAAATCTTTTTTTACTAGGTATCTTAGAAAAACATATTAAATAGCTTTTTGAAACTAATATAGTTTTCGAAATCTAGTAAAATTATATACATACATATTTTTATGATGTACCGACTGAAATATCGCTTTTATAATATTTAGTTTAATATTTTGTCGGCTGGTTTATTAAATTTAGGAATAATTTAGGAATTAATGGAATAATTGTAAGTGTATTGTAAATTTTGAATGAAAAGGAAGGATATAAGAGAACGGAGGAGATAAACAAAGAAAAAGAGTTCCTAGTAATAAAATAATACTTAATTGTAATGAATTAACCTTTTTTTCAGGTGCTGGCTTTGTTGCGCGTTACCATATTTTCTGGATTGTTGCACAAACTGTGAACACTATTGTCCTAATTGTAATGCCTACTTGGGCAGATACGAACGCAATTAATTACTTTGGATTGTAACAGTCTATAATGAATTATTACAAAATAAATATTAACTTAATATTGTACCACTTGTTTTTCTTACTAATATTATAAAGAGGAAAGATTTGATTGTTTGTTTGTTTGTTTGTTTGTTTGCATTGAATAGGCTCCGAATCTACTGAACCGATTTGAAAAATTCTTTCACTGTTGGGAAGCTACTCTATCCGCGGTTGACATAGGCTACTTTTTATGACGGGAACGCGGGTGAAACCGCGCGAGACAGCTAGTGTCTAATATATCTACTATACCACTTTTGCACATCAATTTGAGATTTATTCAAAAAATATTTTTAGAACTATTAAACAAGCCTAGGTTAGCAATAACTGGACGCTATGATGGCCTTAGCTTCATGGTCATCATTGTAGCCCTTGCTGTCCGCAATAGAAGGCCACTTTATTCTTGTTTGTCCATCAATAACTGTAATGCAATGCTAACCGCGCTTAGCTGGCCTAGAGTAGGAAATGCAAAACCGGCCATAGTTAAAACCCGGTTTTTTTTCGGGTTTTGTATAAAAACCCGGTACTTATTATCCCGGGAACGCGGGTCAAACCGCGGGGGACAGATAGTACGTGAATATATTGCATATCCAATAGTATTACATACATCGTATCGAATTGATAATCTGCTTTTTTAAATCGATTAAAAACACGAGGTTATTAACCGCAAGGTTTCCAGGGTTGGCACCGTTTTATCTTTGGATAGCCAAGCTGATGCGATGCGTTGGCGGTTAAAGCTCCCCGCCAGTCGGCATCGCCCCGGTCTACGAAGGCGTCGATCAGTGCGAGCAAATCGACGAGCTTTGGACCCCCATGGACCAAATAGTGTATGTATATGGTAAACTTGATATCGTACCTAGACTATCTCGAGATAACAGTTTGACATGGCTCCTCTACTTATAAGCCTTCGTTCGCACGGGCGTTTACAAAAAGGTTGATCTCAACGTTTTTTACTAGAATCTATCAAAACTCCCGACGCACAAGAAACGTCATAATTTCTATTCATAACGTTGAAAATAGCGCGCGTAAAAATCGTTCGAGCGAACGTGGGCTAAGTTACAACAATCTGCAGTCAGTCTTCAAAAAATGATGGAAAAATAAGTCGTAGTGGTCGTAGTCAAGTATAATGATAGCAACAGTACGTGGATTACGTAACTTTATTGCAATGAAATTCAGATTGAAATAACCTCTGAATCGGTAGAAATATTACAAAATCAGAAATGGTTCCATTTCTAATGAACCACTGTTTGTATTTGCAGTTATCAGAACGTAAAAAAGTTATCAGAAAACCGCTATATTGAACCGATTTCAATTCGAAAATGATTGAAATTTAGTTACGTAATCGCCCCACAGACTTCAAGTCGTTTGACTGTTTTGTTTTGTTTTATTTTTAGTGGATACTGCTTTAAAAACCTCTTTTGGTAATGACATTTGGGTATACCAGTTTAAAAAAAGGCATGGCAGCCTTGTTTTTGTGTCAAGTTACACCACTTTATGGAATTAATTTACTTTTTCGGCTATTTTTATTACTACACAATGCAAACTCCATCATAAAAATAGTTTATACGGTTTGGGCCCAAATGAGGGCTTGTGAGCGTTGTATTTGATTCTTCCATCCGGATACACCTAGAACTGAGGAGGCTCCGGTAAGTAACTCAACGAGGGGTCTGGATATCCAGTTGCATTGAGACTCAGTCCTGAGCGCGATGCTTGTGCTGACCCTTACACAATATGGTAAAACTGTGACCCTACTCAATGAACCGGATTGAGCAGAGCGTCTTCAATTCTTTACCAGGTGTGCCATGCTAAATGAACCATGTTAATTTGTTTTTTTTTTCTTATGTTTAAGGTTCTTAGTGTAAGGTCTGTCACAGCGGCAAAGTTTTAAATATTGATTACCTACCTGACCTGCTTTGCAAGAGGCGGAAATGGGGGACCAAAATTTCAAAGGTGGGGTCCAAAATAATGATGAAAAGACTTCGCTTATACATCCCAAAAAAGGTTTTTATTTTCTTTTACTTTGTAGGATCTGGTACCTACTGCCTAGCACTACTAGGCATTTTTGTAAAACAAAACGGACACGACTTATATATATGTCTAATAGCACCTAATAGTGACAATTGGATGGCGTCCATCCAATTGTCACTATTAGACATGCTATTGCATTGAATTATTACGCTTAGAAGCGAAGTATCGAACAAAAATCGTCGCGACTCGTAGGCCACTTGACAACCAATGTGTGCGTGAGTACCATATAATTACACTCGCTGACACGCACACAAGCGCACGAGTAATGTTGCAAGCTAAACGAAATTTTTCGGTAAAATTAACCTTCCGATACTAGTGAATGAAATTGGAAGTAAGTATTCATAAAATTAATTAAATACATAGTTTAAAATGTTCTGCGTCTTAGATAATTTATCATAGACACAGGCCTGTTATTTATTTATTACTAGTTTAATGGTTATGTTTCATAGTACTTATGTCGGGTATTTTAACATAGTAAACCAAGACAATGTGCAAAGCTATGAATGATCGTACAATTTGTAGTAGGTATTGTTGGTAATGTTAGGTTTCATATATGATAGGTTGTATAGAAAAAGAAGATTAAGAAGTATGTAGGTATTTAATTATCATTATCGTATAAAAGACGAATAGCTATACATTCTTATAATATGTAACTGAATCTATACTAATATAATATTAATATTTATAATACAATAAACCGGAAGAGTTTTTTGTTTGTTTGTTTGAACGGGTCAATCTCTGTAAAAAAAAACTAATACTGTGTAAAACTACTAGTCTGATTCGAAATTATTTCACTTATATGGAGCTACATTATCCCCAGTATTATAGGCTACTTATCCCAAGAACGCGGGTGAAACCGAGGGGGACAGCTAGTAAGTTATAATAGCTAAAGTAAAAGAAACAACTTATCGGACTCAATTACTTACTCTACTTCCTACTCTAACAAAATCAGTATCAATTACGTAAAACAACACAAATTCGCACACAAATAGCTGGCAACACTTTGCTCGAAATCTGAGTGAAGTATTTTTATTTTAGAATTTTGTTATTTTAGATGAATTACGCAATAAAATTAGTGGCTCATCTGTGGAATATTACATCAGAATTCTTATCTTTCTTCCCTGATGAATTATGACACAATTTTACTGCACAAACGGTCATATTTATTATTTTTCTGAGAGCTCCACTCACTAAAACGCCAGTCAGTACACTGACAGCGCGACGGTCATTTGGAGCCATTATGGCTCCAATTGAATGGATTATGTTTCGCGCGTGTACTTTGTTTCTATGTGTAATAATTCAATGTGCTATTGGTAATTTGCGTTAATCTTAATAAACGAAATTCCACATAATAAGATTCAATTAGGATTAAGTGAGTTCGAAGGTTCGAAGTGACGACGTCAGAGTAGGCGTCGATGGGCGATTGTTCCAAAAAAAGTAATCGAAAGAATCGACAATTGTAAAACTGTACATTCGATTGTCGATTCGTTATAACGAAACAACAATCGAATAACAATCGACCTATCGAATGAAAATTGACGCACACAACGCAGGGGCTCTACCGCGTAACTTTGGTGGTAATCGTAACGAACACCATTAATAAATTTCATCCAATCGGGGCCCGCGAATGGTCATCGTCGCGTCATATCGCGTGCACGTCATTGGATGAAATAATTAATGGTGTTCGTTACGATTACCACCAAAGATACGCAATAGCCCGGCAGGTTGCAATAGTACGCACAATCGACGAGCGAGCGCGGGGGATGCACTCCGCGTGGCGCGGCGCGCGTATTGCGCGCATCTCTATAGGTATATACAGGTTGTTGTTTTGGTCGACGAGCGACTCAGGGTCGATAATACAACTGATACTGGTACTAAAAAAAATATAAAAAAAATACTTTATTTGTTTATAATAATAAAAAAAATAATGTAATACGCTAAAATATAGACGTAATACTCAACGGGAGTGCGAGGGGGTAAAGGGGTGGGGTGATGGCGGCTTGTGCCTAGCTCTAGTCAGTGCGCGTGGCTAGTGACCATACTTTGCGGTAATTTTATTTCAAATTGAATAAGGTATTTCTCAACGCATTTACAGTATTTAATGGAATTAAGTCCATTTTTGGAAAATGTATTTTTTGAACTATCGCTCCTGGGTCGCTTGTCGCTGACAAACACCCTGTGTTTGAAGTACCTAATTTGAACGTTTTTTTTAATTGATCCCGCTCAATTGTATATTAAGGTCGCGTTCCGTGGCGGTTCGCGCTTGTAACGAGTACATGAAATATTGATAGTGTGGACTTTATGAAAAAGAAAGAACACCCATCTTATCTAATATATTTTTATGATGACATGATGATGATGATGAGTTCGAAGGTTATAAGAGCAAAACATTATATTCTATTGGGAAAATAATAGGTATGGCCACATTGGCCACATCACATTTTCTTTCATGATTTTGGTCATGAAATTATTTGCAGTCAGATGATACAAAAATTAATATACCTACTCGTACCTACTAATGTAATCCATTCACGTGTTATTTCTCAAGTATAGCTCTCGCGACATCAGTATATAGTTTAGTCCGGTCAGTTTCCTTTCTATGGTTCCTAGTAGAAAAATATTTCCTGTATAAAAAAATAAAATAACGAACCTAAACTACATTGCATTGTAATGGCATCGACCATGCCCTTGACCTCAAACGTCTGCTATTGGCTGGTGGCGCCGCCCGCGCCAGCGAGGAAGCGGCAGTTTGACTTGATGACGTCTCAAGGCCACCATTTCAGACAGAATTTTTACATCCATTGAATGTACACGTATAAATCACGACTGATCGATTTTTAATGGAACATTTTTATCAATATTATATAACATTGCCGCAAAGCAGATAGAATCAGTCAGAAATATTTGCTGTTTCTTTGAAATGGCTTATAGTCAGTATATTAATGACTACGCTGGGAAGGTAACGTAGCAAAATTTTTAATTCTGTATCAACTCGGTAGTATTTAAGAATTTATTACCTTTTGGATTATACGACGATACAATGTCTTCTCGTATCGTACCGGATTCTTATTATGTAATCGTAATTACCATGGATTTACTGACTCAAAGATAAATGATTTTTGATATCAAAATTGTATTGATCTACTGCGAAATTACTTACACAAAAGTCATTAGCAATTTTAATAGTGACATACATAATAGGCACTCCATGTAATTCAGTGAAGTAATAGTTATTTATTATTCAGGTAAATTGTAGGGAATTATTATATTTGTTTATCTAGTGGGTAAAGTATTAAATAACAAAGTCATCTTTAGAACATCCGACTAGTTAACGATAATACCTACTAGATGATACCTACATAGAACGTATTAGAAGGTACTGTCTAATTGATAACGATTTTTTTCTGTGGGTAGATAGAAATGAAATAATATTAACATTTCAAATAAACAATGTGATTAGGGTGCGACTTCTTAGACTTGAATGCCAAATAATACATCTATTATTATTATTATTTGGGTTAAGTGGCTGTTTCAAGTCTTTCCAGAGCTTGTATCACTGCGATCAGACTAGATCTATATTTGATCGCCACATTGATTAAATTTACCTGCCAACAGCTATAATAAACTGCACAATATTCTTAGCAGGAATTATATCTTTTTCATAAACTGGGGAAATGTAAAAATAATCTCATATTATTTCACAGAAATAGGAACAATCGTTCTTTTTTCTAATCGTTAAATCCCTATGATGAAAAATTAAGTTGCTAGATAGTTGGTCAGGTTATTTAGCTACTATGTATAACAAATAAATAAATAAATATCCTGGGACATTCTTTATTTGTCTACGACATCTGGCACATTTAAAATATCAGGACTACCGGAAGCGAGCGCAAAAAAAATAGCTGCCATTTGTGGCGTATGAGGATTTTTATCGATAAACTTTTTAGCATTAGAAATTGCGCGCCTATCACACTGATGAAGTACAAAACATTACTGATACAAAAGACTACAATAATGATCAACAATGATGTACATCAATTCTTTCATAAAAAAAAAAACGTGTCAATACTTGATAAGCAATTTATCTCCACATTCAAGAACATAGCTATATTCTGTAATGTCCAGTAAAAAAATAGATCAATTTGCCATGTTATGCATTAAGTATGAGCTGTTGTAAAAATCTACAAGTGGCGTCCTCATTGAGGTATCATTTGTTTTGGTTGGGTATTACAAGAATAAAAAATTTACAATGATGATGTCATTCCAACGTCTTTGGGGTATAAAGCGGCCTCGATGACTCATTCATTGTGTGCCCGCCAATCGTATATAATTATGTTTACTCCGGAGTTGGGTGTTATAACCTTGCTTTCTTTTAGTCGTGAGCTAGTTGCCTAGGTGTATAGGCGTGTGCGTAAATATTTGATAGTTCCACAGTTTATTGCAAAGGTGAGTGATCGTGTTATTTTTGTTTATAGTTTACCTTGTGTTAAGTATTCTGCCGTGTCAGTTTAGTTAGGTACTTCTGCGCATGTCAAATGGCAATAATTAGTCAGTATCTAGTGGTGTTTATGTGAAATCGTAATAATAGTTCGAGTAGTTTTAAAATATACAGTTCTCAATGTAAGTAAAAAAAACACAGGCTTAATTTGAAATATGTTTACGTTTAACCTACATAAATACTACACTCAATGATCGAGTCAAATACAACCAGTACTTACCCAAGAATTGAGTTTATATATTAATAATCATGAACATTATTATTGTTGGCAACTACTAGGTAAATGGTTTATATAATGAATATTTAAAATTCTATTGATTGTATGGTAGTGATCACTAAGGAATGAGACCGAACCGGTCTGCTGACGTTAGCCACGTTGCTGTTGTATCAAATCAACAAGGTGAAGGTCTAGGTTATTAAAAAACGTGATATACCTATCAATAATTTTTAGCATTTATATTTATTTCATGTATCTAATATTATTTGCGTATTCTGTGGTATCAGTCTGTCTGAACTGTGGTAATTTTATCAAAACGTAAATATCTTTTAATAACATCGATACTCAATCACTTCATACATTCGTACATAAAGGTTTACGAAAAGTCCTCGAGAAATAATGAGAAATATTTTAAACAAACAAATGCTCAATTCATTTGTTTGTTTAAAATAGTGATGCAATATAATAAAAAATCTTTATTGTTGTATATTACCTACAACAATTATATAACTGATGGGTGTGTATCAGAAAGATAAATGTGGCAAACATTGAAACTAATTTAACTCATGTTTTTATTTTAGTTGAATTAGTGTGGTCTACTAAATTTAAACGCCTGACCTTCAAAATCTAAATTGAAGATTGAAATATTATCCCACTCAATATAACGTACTATGTGCCTGTGGTAAATATTTAAATTAAACTCTATACCATTTAGAATAAGGTTCTAAAATGATTGAATCAATGGTTTTTAAGATGCTGACGATAATCACACAACTTGTTTCGAGAAAGATATCACAGACTCTCACAGTAGGATATCTTCGATACCTACTATATAATATAATAATAATAATAAGTTTGAACGGACTAATCACTGGAATTATCAGTCGGATTTAAAAAAATCTTACACTAACAGGAAGATACCTACATAGGTTTGACCTACATTCAATTAGGTTTTACGTTATGTATGAGGAAAAGAAGTTATCTGCACTTCTTTTACACTATCAGTGTTCATAACTGGGAAATTTTATGCACGAATGACTCTACCATGACATAGTTATATATATACCAATTACAAGTTTTTCAATCTCTCCGGTTGAGAGCCTAGTCCACCCGGTTGTGAGAATAGCACTATCCGGCTGAGAGCCATCTGCGCTCGCCGATTTGTGCTATTGCTACCTTTTAGTAAAAAAAAAACTAATTGTTTCGGTCTCTAGCAAGTTTTCGTAGACTTTTTACACTACACTAGTAATGATGTAGGTATGTAGGCAATATATACCTATTAAGAATTATGGTGTTGATCTGTCTCACTAATATATCAGTTACCTAGGGTTATTAATATTTATTACATCTATGTGCCAAAAAGAGACAAAAAGGAGAGACACTTGCTTGTCAAATATGGTCTACGTCATTTTCATTAGGTACCTTACCCTCCTATTTTATGAAAGGAAAAATCTTGAAAAGTTACTTGTTGACAAAACTACCAATACACATATATCTAGCAAGAATGTATTTCATAATTATGGATGTGTGACGTCTTGACTCTTATATATATTTGTACCTATTAGCGTTGAAAATAAAACAACACGGCTAGAAATGGCATATACAGGTAAACTAGTTAATACGAACCAGTACGCTTTGTCTGTCACGTTTCCTCTTGCAAGTATAATTATTTTTAATACAATAATTTTAATACTCTTTGTTCGAAATATGAACTAGCCAAGTGAGAGTCGGGCTCACACACGAATGGTTCCGTAAAGACCTTTCTTGTACGGAGGCGCCCTTGAATTTTATCTATTTTTTCACCTAGTAATATAATCAATTAAATAAAATAAGTATTTGTGTATAGCTCTATTGGGACAATGTTTTCTGGAGCATCATTTAACGTAGCAATCTCTGGTTTTTAAATAGTTTACCCTTACTTTTTAAAATATCAGCCAGAACAACACGATATACTTACATAATAAAAGCACGCGCTCTGTTTCATAATTAATTAAAATTCAGCCTTAATTACAATTATGCATGCACGGTAATAGTTGACACAAAAAATCGCGGGCAACAGCTAGTATAATATTATATATGTGAAAGTTAGTGAGGATATTTAGTAAGGCTTTCACTCAAAAATTATTGAATGTGTTTGGATGAAATTAAGCACACAGATAGAATATGTTCTGGATCAACACACGGGGTAATTTTTATCCCAGAAAATATTATATCCTTCTGGAACGCTGGTGAAACCGCGGGACGAAATCTAGTATTATAAAACAAACAAAATACGCTGAGCGAATATTTATTTATTTATCTCAGATCTCCGTTTTCTATTAATTTATTTTTAGTTATTACTTCACAAGAAACTTCAAAATAAATCTTCAAATTCTGGGCATTCCAATAAACGAAAAACATCTGTAAATATTTCAACCAAATTATGAATCTCTGAAATACTAATAATCATGTTAATATCTATCTTGTCTTACTGAAAGTTTCTTATTTCCAATGTTGTTCTCTTTAATTTTACAGAAGTAACAATGAACATCGCAGCAGTTGGCCCAGAACCTACCCAGATCATCTGCCCATCCTGCCGGGCCACAATTGTGACCAGGGTTGATAGGAAAGCAACGACAAAGACTCATGTCATCGCTCTGATCCTATGTCTATTCTTGTAAGTATGTTTTGGAAAACCTTGGACTAATCGTGGACCATGGTGCCGCTGTGGTGAATGCCCGTACCCTGGATTCACCACTGGCTTTCGGTAAAAGAATACATGGAGGAATCATGAATACCAGAATTTTTATCTGAGTAATATTGTATCTCAGGGTGTGTCCTAGATACCAGACACGGTATTTACAGGACACAAATCGATCGCGCTAATGTTTGGACATACCCAGATTTGCGCGAGCTTGCGACGTACATTCGCGGCATTCGTCCAAACATAGCACGACTGCGCTGTGTCTGGCTGGACACACCATCATTGGGTTCGCTCATCGGGGTTCGAATTATTTAGATTTTCAAACCGTTTTAGTGATTCAAGCTATTACAGTATTACCCAACTTATATGGCGCGTCGTGAATCTTCGTTCGCACAGAAAAGAAAGTATGGCCCCGAAGATTAACGAAGGAATGCTTAAAACTTACAATCAACCTTAGATCACTACTATAAGGTTCATAATACAATGCAGCTGTTAGTTCCGTCTCACTCGCAAGTCACGCCCCCTCCGCACGGCGCGTGCTAACATGACGGCAGCTGTCGGCCAATAGCGTTTGTAGCGCTTTGAAAATGTATCTTCTGCGCAGGTACATCGGTAAGCCATATTAATTGGGTACTACTGTACCTGTGTTATTATTATGTGGCCAACAGGAAGGAAAATAACATACTTCGGGAATATAATCCTTATTACAAGTACGATGTGTCAAATACCAAATGACTGCATTACGAACTTGTCGACAATACATAAAGATAAATAACGCTCGAGCATTTTGTTTACTTAATTATTATCAGTTAAGCTCTGTACTTATGACTACCCGTATCACTGTGTGATAACATTATTTATTGAGTCGTATCATGTGAGATTCTATAATAATATTAACTGTGTCCTATGTTAGGCAGTTATATGAAGTTTCCTTTAGGTAGGTACTCAATATAAAAAGAAAAGAATTTGCCTTAATCTATATGTCTCTTTCCCTGAAGCTACCTGTCGTATTCACTAATAGGAAGCTACATTATTCCCGAGTGTTATAGGCTATTTTTTATCTCGGGAACGCGGGTGTAACCGCGGGAGACAGCTATATTATATAAAAAGTTACCTGAGAAGGAGTCGATAAGGCACTCGTATTCTAGAAGTTATATGTTATCAATATCAAACAATTATGTTCTCTTCCATTGCACTTCTTGTAATTTTCAATGTTTTGTTTTTCAATGTTTAAAATTTTTCATCTGCGGCTTGTTTGTGGCTAACCATGAAAATAATCTGTACTTACTAAGTTTTTTTTAGGGAGTTATCATGCTTAGTAAATAGTACTTAGCTGCTCAAATTAGCAGATATTATGGAGACAATTTCCATAATAAATTTTTAGCTTTATTCTTATGTAGTTATGTTATTTTAAACATAGTCTTAATAAATATGCTCGTGATGAATGCTGCGTCTGAATAAAAGTAAAGTGGACTTTAGGTAGTCGACATAAGGCGTATTTTTATCGAAGTGATCTCGATAGGTATCGAAGGACAATAAGGGGGCTGGTCTAGAATACTGACATTTTAACTAGGGTGAGAATAAATCTTTCAAAGATAAAAACGATTCGAATCTTTGAAAAAGTTTTCCATAGAAAAGCATAAAATTAATAATTGAGTGTTTTTCTTTTCAGATGCTGGCCTTGCGTATGCGTGCCTTACTGCATGGACTCATGCCAAAATGCTGACCACTACTGCCCAAATTGTAATTCATACTTGGGCACTTACCAGCGTTAGTCAAACCTCCACACTACCTCTACCTTAATCTAATCGAATTAATACTTCGTAATAGGCGGTTTCCATTTTGAATTTCGAACGTACAATCGGCTACATTTCGTGTGTCCAGCAGCTACCAGTGACTGAGCCACCATAGGCAAACAATGCGCTTGTCATAAAAGTTATCAAATTCAAAATGGAGACCATCCACCTTGATACTTTTTACGCATATTTTGTGAATATATTATTCACACATTGAGATTGATACTTTACACCATGCTTATCACTGGATTGTAAGATTGTTTTTATGAAGTGTATGTGTAGTTAAATAGAATATTTCAACGTGAAAAACTTACGCTATATTGAATGAAGTGCCTTCTTAACCACGCTATGTACCTACAGTTTGAAGTCGCCTACTGATGTAATTTAGGTCTTTTCCAATTGACAGATAATCGGCAACTGGCTGTCAATTTGAAATTAGAACAGTTCAAAAAGTGTTCCAATTTAAAATAACAAAAATAGTTTTTGTATAAACTTCATAGAGGAATAAGAAACAAGGAACACCTTGTTCAAGGTTTATGTAGCGATTGAAAAACCGGGCGTAAATATAAATCATACGAGTATATCGAGTATAATACTTACTTTTTGGCGCGTCGTATAATTTATTTAAGTTTTTTTAACATTAGAAATGAAATGTTCTATGGATATCATCACAGTATTATTTGGCAAATGGCGCGTGATAATTTCGCCATTTCAACAATACTTAATGTATCACATAAAATCTGTGATCTATGACTTTCTTGGTAAATTATTTCATTTTTGCATTTTTTAGATTTACCAAATAAAGTCGCTATTCACGCGCTATGCTATTTGAAAAACTTACTAATGCTCTATTTCTCATTTTAATAAAGTAATTATTGGGCTGCGTCTGAAAGTTATTTTGTTATGCCTATAACAAATTTTAAATCAACTGTCTAGTTCTTCAAATCTTCCACAAGTTTTCTAATGATGTTTTGCAATTTGTATTTTATTGGTTTAATTTAAAGGGTCACCAACTCACCAGTTCAAAAAATGTGCCTTTAAGATTGAAAATGATTATTAAAGAAAACTTGCCAAATAGGTTTTATATCCTAATGTCGCTAATTATAATGATACATTATTGTATTCTACCGAAAGGCATTTCATGCAATTTCACAAAAAAAAGTTTTATTCTTGAATACTTCTTCCAATATATTTGCATTCAATTATAATACTTGCATTTAAATAATAATTGAATAAACATTTATTTTTATATTTCCTTAAAAACTTCCTATTCATTGTTATAAGTTTTTTTGATATACATTTTAATAAGGTGCTTGCATTGTGTGGTCCAAAGTACTTGATAAAGTTATGTTTAAGTAAATGTGTAAAACGAGTGATTTAAATTTATTTTGTTATATTGTAATAAATAAATATCTTTGTAAGTATAACTATGGTTTTATTGTAAAGTTTGTTGTTCCGTGGTCACATCAATATTATATGGATTTAACAATTTGAGTATAATGTTTACATTATACTCAAATTGTAATCATTGTGACATACAAAGAGGAAAACTAAAGTGTGAGTAATAATTAGTAAATGATTCAATATTCCAATGTCGATTTATCATAGGTACCTATGTATGTTTGTGCGTCATCTAAGGACTCTAAAAACCACCTGCGGATGCTCTGCAATATTTACGCGAACCATTTTCGGCATTTTTTTTTATGAAGCGGTATTTCCTGGTGTTACCATTATGTCTTTGGTTTTACCAAACATCTAATAAAAGCTGTATGTAATTGTGATTATACTTAATTTACAATCAAATGAACAATACAAGAACATAGCATATAAAACATTTATGATATGTTACATCACGAAGACGGCAACATTGTGTAGAGGATTCGCAATAAACTGCGCGGAGTGTTTCCGCACATAAAAATATCTGTCACGCCCCGTGACGCCGGTCGCGGTGGATGGCGTGGTGGCGCGGCGCTTACGGTTGTGTGCCGGAAAACTGCGGTTTATGTAAACGATCCCAGGCCTGGCAGGGCTGCCCACTATCTGTTACCGGTGGGCTATCAAATCTTTTAGCCCTGACTGCAATACTTTTTTCTATTGAAAAAATAAATACAACATTATTTTGACCAAGCCTGTTAGTTTTTTCAGAAACACTATTAGTAGCAAGTTTACTTTTAAAATCATGCTTCAAATTAAAAGTATGATTGTGTGGTGAAAATGAGTAACTACGAGTTTTTATTATTTATCATATTTTTTATACATTTCTGATAAGTATTTTAGCTGTAGATCTGACCTAAAATAAGAATCGAATCGAAACCCTGAAGTGAAGAGGAGGAGGACACGTAGATACATTAAATTGAGGCAAAGTTTCAGAAGCTATTTCAACTTCACTGTTATTTCCTGAGGTTCCAGTTACTATATTAATCATCAACTATTGTCAGTATTTACAATACCAATACCTATTACTGATGTCCTATAGCTGATAGACAAGGTAGTGACACCCTTTATATAAAACCATACGTTGATTCACCTATTCAGAGACACAAATGGTGGCATGTGATCAAGTCGTATTCGAGGCAAGGGAAGGCTGGCAATGCAAATGGGCCGTTTGATAGGTGGATCACGCGTGGCTTTGTTGTTTAACAGATAGAAGAATTTTGGAAAGAACTAAGAAGTATAAGATAGGGCCAAATGGAAACATCAATTATTTTCTTATATTTATATCAGTAGTTTCCAACCGCGGACGCTCAGGTGTAGAATGAGCTCCTCGCCGTGGTTTCCCCAAAGTAGTAGAGCATGGGATACTTCAAGAAGGGTGTGAAGAACAACGAAAGCTTAGGCTTATTGTAGTATTCTGATCAATGATCAGATTCTGCTGTGAGGCAGATGAAACACCGATAATCCTATAATGTCCAACTGCTGAGAACAGGCCTTCTTTCAAATTTGGTTGAAAGGGAATGGGCAGATACTCCACCACGCGTGCCCACTGCGGATCGTTGGAGGTAGGCTAGTGTTCAACCTATTGTTGGAGTTTTCAAGCCACCTAGGAGCCTCCAACTAGCTTAACAACTAATTAATTGATAACCGGGACCAAAAGCTTCACGTCCCTTCCGAAGCACGGAAACGCTCGATACACTCAGATGTAATTAAAATCCATTCCTTTCAATGAGTGTAGGGCTAATTATTATATCTGTAGATCTTGGCATAGATATCAACTGTTTTCAGGATTAGAAGATATCGGTGACAGTTGACTTTTGACAATTATAGTCATGCGCCAATCGGTTTTTTTGTTGTATCGAGAAAGTTAATAAAGAAAGTCTAATCGATTTTCATTTTAGTGCTTTTATTTTCCAAATTATATTTCCTTATCACTGTCTTACTGCTTAACACCGCCTCGTGTGTAATTACCAACTTTGTACACATGTATCATACTGTACTATTATCGTTGTTCTTAATTTCAGATAATTATTAAAGGATTTATGAGAAATTATGTTTGTTAATTGATATTTACCTAGTAATGTAAGAATATTCTCTCTCTCTTTGATATCGTACCGATATAACGAAATTTTTTGGTAATTAAAAATATTTTGATATTGATAAACCTATTCAAAAATAATCGATATAACATATATCTATACGTTTTGAATTTCCCTGTCGATTAAGTATTGTCAATCACTATAGGTAAATGTTCCATTTCATGCAGCAAGTATTTTAAGGATATCCTATTTCTTAATTTTTAAAATTATCAAGCTATATTAATGTGCTGAAATTATTTCTTAGTTAAGTATAGCGATATATATTGTATTTTTGCAATGATATAAAATGGAAATTAAAATATTTTTTTGTAAAATATTATATTAGTTACTTGCAAATAGTATGAGTGAACCGGAAAATGTGAACTGTCGCCGATATCTTCTAATCCTGAAAACAGTATAATGTACGATCACAATAGACGGGGCCCAAGTCTGCTATTACAATTGCGTTCCAATGAACTTTCAGTGGTGTCAAAATTGTGACATTTTACAGTTTTGGTAGTCTGCTAACACAATCGCGTCAGAATGACGGCATAATGGCGGCATAATGGTCCCGTAATCATGGATTTAATATACAAACAGGATTGAACTCTCCAAAAATTTTATCATACAAAAATAAACCATAAGTCATGCACGTTAGGGTTTACTTTAGTTAGTTATCTTAGCCGAGGCAAAACGAGCCGAGAGAGATAGCCCGAACCGAGGCCGTTTGTCCCTTTTCCTCAATTGCCAAAAGATAAAAATGTTAAAGATGGTAGAAAATATTTCACCACAACAAGTAAAATATTTTACGTATAAATATTTTTTTGCTATTAAACTAGTTTTAAATCATTTTATTTTGTAGGTTTACATCTGTACATAATAATAAATAATTGTATTTAAGTAAAATAATCAAAATAATATGATTGTTTGGTAGCTATCAGAAAATTATTCTGGTAGCACTGAAATCTGATATCAGTGGTGTCATGGCAACATGGCGACTTTTTCTGTTGTTTTGTGGAAACGCATTTTAAGTTCTAGCTACGGTTTTTATACTTTTTATCGTGAAAATGGTGAAAAAAAATTGTATCGAGACATGTAAAAGTGAATCATGTGCTGGTTGTGGGATTTTATTTCACAAGTAAGGAATAACGATGATTTTATTTACTAACAATGGTGAGTCATAAGTAGTTTGACCATGGTTTATTAAAAAAAATTGTAGACGGAAGACACTAAAGTTAGTGTAATTCTTTTTAAAACTAAGTATAATGTTTATTGTGTGTTGTAATGTGTACCTATTGTATAAATTATTTGTACCTATGTATCGCATAATTGAAATAGCATTATTTTTTATGTTTGTTACAGCTTTCCATCGAAAGAAGAAATGAAGCAAAAATGCAATTTTGATGCGATTAAAACAAATGTTTTCCACAAGATTGAAACATCTTATTATTCCACCGCATCCTTTCCAATGCATAACAGATGAAGAACCGCAAAAACTGTAACTAGTAAAAGCATTGGCTAATAATTCGTACCTATTCACCACGCGAAATGTAATGCATTCAGAAACTTAGGCAGTGAGATTGGCCTAAGGCAGAAACTAAATAAAACGATTTTGTTTAGCCGTGTTTAATTTTAATAAATACCTACTTTGTCAAGCACATTCGAGTTTTATTTCCCTTTGCTTTATTTTAATTCCCAAATAACAGCTCTGTAGAGCAAACTGAAAAAAGAGCAAGGGGAAAAGCCGTGGTCCCAGAACGAAATTCTGCATGCACCCTTGCCTATTCATACGTAATATTTGATGATTCGACACAAAACGTAACTCAAAAATTAATCATAACTTTTCTCAAAAACATGGGTATACACGGCTACACATCAAGCTATACATTTCCAGTATAAACTGATCTCGCATCGCATAGGATTTCTGTACAATGAGAGGTCAGCTAATATTGGAAATTTATATCTTGATTAATCGTGCGTACACGATTCAACACCCACATAGAACATAACAATGTTCAGTTTCAAATAATGGGTTTTCGCGAAAAAGTATCTCGATATCTATAGTTTTTCATTATGGTTTTATCTCTTATTTTTTCTATAAATTATTATTTCACTATTTTAAGTAACATAATGTTAATATTTTTGTAATACAAACAATAATTTGAAATCAACTAGTGTCAAAACGCCACAAACAGACAAAATTGGAGGAACTTTGCAATGCAGCGATTGTGCGCGAAAGGGACTAACAATGACCACGACCACTCTGCCAAGAGTGCACGACTAGGAAGAAGAAGTGTCAACCGGACACAAATTATCTCTCAAATCCAACTTTCCTGTTCGTTATAAAAATGTTTGGTCACCCTATTAGAATGGGATAAACAGCCTCGGTATGCGTTATCTCTCTCTGCTCGCGTTTTTGGCCCAAGAGCTCAATCCTGTTTGTATATTAAATCCATGCCCGTAATTGCTTTCCGATGATTTTCCACTGAAACTTCAATATTTGTCAGTTTTGACAGATTTTGAACATTTGTTTTTTCTACTGATTTTTCGGTAAAAGTTTGGTAATCTGCTATTTCCGTAAATATTCCCGCTACTTCGTCCGCATTTGAAAGATAGTATAATATATACTTAGTACATGCACTTTTATATACAATATTTTATGTTTTGTCATCTTTCGTTAAAATGTAAAGATTTTGTAGACAGTTGCATACGTGTAGTACTGCGTAAGGCACCGCGTGAGCCCCACGCCGCGTCTCGCACCAATTCCTAACTTAATAAGCGTGCGATCTTTTTGTTATTTTTTAAAGAAGTATCTCAAAAACTATGCATCCAAATTATATGATGTAAAATATTATCAACATAAAATTACCTTGGTAATAGCATAATTTATTTTTGTAAGGACTGTAAATAGGAGTGCATCTAAAGAATTCTTAAAAGAATCTTTATTTGTTACCAAAAGCCCTCCCTGACTTGAGGAATTATGGATTGCTTATACAAACTTTCAAACCCTATTTCACCCCTTTCAAGATTATTTTTTGAGACAAAAGATCAGAAGCCTTAGTCCTTCCCCGAGTTATATCATATCCCGTGGAATCACATTGCCAAATTTCACTACGTACTTATATTGTAATTCAGTACTACATACCTACGTTCAGCCGTTTAGTCGAGAAAAAGTAACAAACAAACAAACAGAGTTGCTTTCGCATTTATAATATTAAGTATGGATAACTTAGATTTATTGTTTATCGTGTATCTGTAAATAATTTAAAATGTTATGGTGGTAGAGTCTGGCAAACGAATGTTGAGCATGGCTGTAATTGAAACTCTTTACATGGTAACATTCTATTATTGTCACTTTCGTCACCCGACATATAAAGTGTCAACAAGTTTACCAGAACCAGTTTTGATACTAAGCCTTTATTCATAATGGCTTTGTAGCTAAATAAGTGTTATAGTTCCACCTTCTCATTCTTTCGATCACCTCAATGTTCTACAATATGCTAAATGAACTTCTACGGTCGCCAATCACTGACACATCTATCCATATTGTTCTACGAAGGTAAAAAAATATAAACTAGAAAAAAAATTAATTTCCACAATTTTTGAATTTGAATATATATAGTACGCTCAGTTTGGGATCATAACCGTTTGTGAGGAATATCCCAGGAAATATTTTTTAAAGCATTTTATATAAAAATAGAATATAACGAGTTTTATTTTTTTAAAAGCATTCTAATAAAAATAGGATATAAAGAGTTTATGTAAAATTTTAACTCATTTACATGCAAATATTACTTAGGAAAATCAAACATATATATTTTTTTGTAAAGTATCAAAACAATTAATTCCTACTATACTTAGTGATACCACATCTAGTTTTTTTAAATTTGCCACGCTTTTTCATGTTCTACTTTCGTATGCCAGACTGTATCTACGTAATTATGAGTTCAAACCATTTGAATAAACACTTACGGAAAAGAGTTGTTTTTTTATGGCAACTCTACTACTATCCATCACACACAACATAAGCGCTCCTGTACACGATGCCGCCGCCGCGGCGATGCTCTTCTATGCTATGTATACGCGTCGGCATCGCACCTCTTCCGCCGCACCGCCGCCGCTTGATTAAAGCATTCTATACAGTTGTCAGTAATACATTGCTACCTACGGAGATCACACGTGTTGCACGTTCGTTGGCGACTGGTAATGGAATAACTCAATTAAATAATGGCGGACAACGTTGCGGTAGCGGCGCGGCGGCGGTGCGGCGTCGTCGGTCGCGTATACATAGCATAGAAGCGCGGCAGCGCGGTGGGGGCGGCGCGGCGGCGGCATCGTGTACAGGAGCACTAAGAAAATACCATTATGAGACCATTATGCGACCATTATGAATTAGTAGAATGCGCACATCGGCTCAATGATAATTGAATTGCAATTGAATCGTGTCGGAATGACATTTTAGCAGACTTGGCCCCCTGACTCGTTATCACTAGACCTATTCCATTTTATTTCAATAAACAATGATAGAGATACTTTGATCTATAATTATTTTTTATTTGACGTTTCTGAGTACGGCTGCTAGTCTGGTGGGAGTGATATAAGCTCTAAAATATCTAGGAAGACTAAAAATAGCCACTTAGCCTAAATAATGATGCGGTTTATAAATAAAATGGTTTCTAGCTGCCGGTTGTACTCGCGTTGCGTAAATTTAAATCTGTTCAGCTACTTATGTTTCTGACCAAATAATATTCGCATTTATTCATTATTCATTTATTCATTGCTTCATGTTACATTTTAAGATGTTACAGTATTAAATTAGTCCACACAATGAGCCCTAAAAGGGCATTGCAACAGTTATTATTAGATATGGTTAGTAGTTACATAATTTCTATAAATTTTGAATTAATGTTAATTATTAGTCATATTAGTATTTACATTATTTATTTATAATAATATTAGAATAGAATAGCAGTAGTTTTTGATCACATGAGTTACGTACGTACACAGATATCTGTGCGTACGTATTATTAATTTAGTCAGGTATTATTAATTATTTATTTATTTGTTGTGTTTTGTTTATTTGTTATTTGTTATCATTGTAAAATTCCTGCTGTAGATTATAAGAAGCTTTTTTTTATTAGAAAATCTTTTAATTTTGATATAAATGATTGATACTTATCTTCTTCCAGTATATGTTTAGGAAGGATTTATAGGATAAATAAAAAACAACCTGAACATTTCTGCCTACATTATCTTGTCTGATCTAACAATGAAATATAATTCATGGTAAAAAGCACATCTTTCTCAAACAATGGTAAGTGTGATGACGTTAAAAGCTGTATTTTTTTTAAGATTCGGTAAAATAGTAGCCCTATTACTTGCAATAGATAGATAGAGAGAATATTGCTTGCAGGTCTTATTAGCACAATAGAATAGTCCAATGAAATTTTCAGAGTACCTATTCACTTTTATCATGGCAAATAATTTAACTAGTCAATATTCCCCTACAAGAAACGCCAAACTAGGTCTGATTCTAGCAATGAGCTATAAATTAATGGATTGTAGTGAATACTCTATAGTAAAACCAGAATTTAGTTTACTGACTTAATAAAAGGTTTTTTTTTATTATTGTACGGAAGTAGCCAGTATGCGAGTTTGCTCTATACTAAAATCAGCATAACAATTAAAAAAAATATATATTTATTTGTATAGTAATAAATCTATATGAATGTTTGTGAGCATACTGCTCATCATATGTTACTCATTAACTGTATCAGAACCCATATAAATAAAAAACCGTATCACAATAATGTAGGCACAGATAATTTATATCTATATAATGAATCAGCCGACAAGATTGCGCAAGTAAATCCATCATAAATGTGTTTTCACTAGACGTTTGCATAAGCCCTGACGCAGCGAGATCTTAAGTCGGTTAGACATAAAGTTTGTCCATCCAAGTCAGGCGCGGCCGAAACTTGGCGTAACCAGCTCAAGAGATAGGAAACGGTTCAATTAAATTATTGCCCGTTCAAAGGCAGAATGCATAACGGCCGATGCGCCAGATATGGATATGGAAATGATTTTAGCATGTCTCGCAACAGCTCTGTGGTCGGGACAATGATGTTAGTTAGATGGCCCGTTTGTTACGTAAATTCTATTTTGAATTGCAGCTAAGGTCTTTATGCTGGTAAGGTTTTTGGGACATTTATTAACGGATGCCTCTACAGTTGACTGAAAAAATGGCAGGAGTTGAGAAAAATAGAAAAATACGTAAATGGGTTATAGGTAGGTTATTTTTCTCCTAATTATTTACTATGTAGATTGCGTCTCAAAGTATCCTATAGGTATTATGTTATTCATGAGTCTTATCTATCTATGTAACAAGTTTCATTGAAATCCTATTCCGCATTTTTGCGTGATTGATACAAAAACATTCGAATATCCAACTTTCAACAATCCAACAAATGTGACTACTAATATTATAAACGTGAAAGTGATTTTGTTTGTTCCTTCTTCATCAAGTCATAACAGCAACGGATCGCGACGAGAGGGAGGAGATAAGCCGTTTTTTATCCGAAACGCGGGAGAATTATGGGAAAGAAACTATGCAGTATAAAAATAAATTCTTAAATTAATTCAGACTTTTATAAAATAGTAATATCCATAAGTAATTTGATCGGCTAATGCCCAGCGTGTTTTGTAAGGCCTCTTAATTTTTTTTCACAGTCAAAAACCCTTCCCCGGTCTGCACACTACAACTCACATGTTTCATATAAATACGTTACAAACAGACACACAATGATTGTTATATTTATTATACACCTATATTCTATTATATAACAATAAAACTTTGAAAAGTTCGTATAGAAATGTCAAACCTGTGCAAAACAAAGCATGATTGAACTGTGATGTTTTCGATGATAGTATTCGTGGAAAATCTGAAGCCATGTGAAGTATTTGGCAAATTGACTGAGTACGTGGCAGTCTGCCTGTTGGTATTTTTGTTGCTATTCGCTAAATTGGATCGCACGCGAGTGATTTCGGGTTAGTTCAGCTATGACGCAGAAAGTCTTTACATATAGAAATATTCTCCATTGTTTCTATTTGCCTGTTATTGCGGTGGACGCAGAATATATTCGATGAGAACGTGTTATCATATTACTGATATAAATAGTATTTGCTGCTATACTGTTGACATATTATATACCTAGCATAATTAATTTTATAACAGTGAAAATACAGTTTAAATGGTCAAATTATTTAAACTGTATTTCGGTTATCATACATCAACATTAAATATAGTAGATAATATTCATCTTTTTTTGAAAACCAAATCTTTATTACAGTAGTTACCAACTGATATGGCGCGTCGTGAATCTTCGTTCGCACAGAAAAGAAAGAATGGCCCCGAAGATTAACGAAAGAATGCTTCAAACTTACAATAAATCTTTGATAACTACTATAAGGTTCATAATACACTGCAGCTGTTAGTTCCGTCTCACTCGCAAGTCACGCCCCTCCGCACGGCGCGCGCTAACATGGCGGCAGCTGCCGACCAATAGCGTTTCCCGCGATTTGAAAATGTATCTTCTGCGCAGGTACCTACATCGGTAAACCATATTAGTTGGGTACTACTGTACCCTGGTCTTTGTTTACTTTCTTAGATATCGGCAAATTATTATATTTTTGCTTTTATGGAAAAGTGATTTTATTTTAAACTAGCTTCTGCTCGCGGCTTCACCCGCGTGGCCTACAAGAAACAAATGACATATTTTTCTACAACAATAAAACAAAACAAAACAACTTCATCCCGCTTCGAGGGTGGAATTATTAAAAACGCTTAGATACGTATAAATTAATTGTAAATCTTCAGCCTAAACACAAAATTTGAAGATCCTATCTTCGAAACTGACGGACTTTTATACAAACTTACATCCCCTTAGGGGTGGAATTTCGAAAAACCCTTTCTTAGTGGATACCTACTTATCACAAAGAATAAACCCTCTAAATTTCATGTCTCTAGGACCAGTGGTTTAGGCTGTGCGTTGATATATCAGTCAATCAGTCAGTCTGTCAGGACTTTGAATTTTATATATATAGATTGTTTTAATAGTAAGTATCAAAAAATTGAAATATCAGTCATTGATGAATATGACGAATGAGTCAAATTATAAAAACATTATACTATAGTAAGTAAAACAATTTAGGTGGCCTTATCACTGAAGTGATTATTTTATTCCAGGCAAACTAGGATTATGATGGCTGACGTAGAAACTAGATATATTATTATCTATCGATTATTACCTCATTTACTCATAATATATGTATTACAAAATATCAAGAAGCATTGATTATTTTTCTCCTAATTATTTACTATGTAGATTGCGCCTCAAAGTATCCTATATTATGTTATTCATGAGTTTTATCTATGTAACAAGTTTTTTTGTTTTTTTTTTTTATACATCTTAATCGGTAAACAAGCATACGGCCCGCTTGATGGTAAGCGGTTACCGTAGCTATATGGACGCTTGCAACACACGAAGCATAGCTCACGCGTTACCGACCTTTCCCCCCTCCCCTATGAGCTCTGGCGACCTTACTCACGCGCAGGAACACAACTTTACACAATATAAAGTTATTTGGCTGCGGTATTCTGTAAGATGGAGGTACTTCCCCAGTCGAGCTGCTCTTTGAGCGAATAAACGCTATGCTCTATCTTTCTCACAAAATTTTCAAGTTTCATTGAAATCCGTTTCAGCGTTTATGCGTGATTGATACAAAAACCTTCGAATATCCAACTTTCAACAATCCAACAAATGTTAGAGCTATGAGACCACGGAGGAAAGAAAGAAGATCACTTAATATTATAATCATAGACCTAAATTATATCATGACACATTAACACATAAAACCCCGTGTCATGTCTTTATTTATATGCTAATAGTTGCGCCCCGCGGTTTCACCCGCGTACTCGAGGGATATATTGCTTTCTCGGGATGAAAAGTACCCTATGTGTTAATCCAAAATATATTCTATCAGCCTGCCAAATTTCATACAAATCCGTTTAGTTCTTGAAGCGTGATTGAGTAACAAGCATATAAACATACATCCAAACTTTCGCATTTATAATAT
This sequence comes from Polyploca ridens, assembly GCA_951394255.1. Taxonomy (NCBI): domain Eukaryota; kingdom Metazoa; phylum Arthropoda; class Insecta; order Lepidoptera; family Drepanidae; genus Polyploca; species Polyploca ridens. The sequence goes on from OX596249.1 coordinate 6,151,847, forward strand.
TAACTAGCTGTCCCCGCGATCTCAACCGCTTTCCCGGGATAAAAATACCATACCATAGGCTGTCTGCATACCAAATTTCATGATGATCGGTTGAATAGTTGAAGCGTGAAAGCTTAACAAACAAACTTACTTCGCATTTATAATATTAGTTAGGATATATATATGTATTGTATTATTATTATATACCGGGTGATTTTGAATTTCTTAGCTATTTTTTTTCCCTCGGATCAGAATCACTAATAGAACACATCCGTGCAAAAAAAGAACCTTTTTTTTGTTCATAATTTTGTCGTAAGAATATCCTAAATACTCCACATTACTGGATAACGTTAACAAGTAGATGACCTTGAACTTCAGCTGGTAGACGTCACCGGAACATTGAAATATGCTGCGGAAATACGTGAATTCTTTCGTAACGCGCACTAGGTGGAAATTGTGTTTAATACCTACTAAAATTTCACCATATTATTTTTCCATTTTCCATTCACAAAATTAAGTAATATCAGGAATAAACTCTTCATAATGTTGTTAACATTTCGAGTATTTTGATTAATAAAAACTGTCATTGAATCGAATCTGTCATTCATTAAAATCTTCTAAAATAAATTCTATTTTTCATTTTCACTAAGGAGGAAACTTATCTTTCAATCATTATTAACAATACATTAGGCAGCCCGCACGCATCATACAATCGCCGGCCGACTTTATGTCGGAAAGAGAAGAAAACTTGAATGTCAGCATTGTAAGCACTCAATCGGGTCGGCTCACATCTCCCTGCTGGGGGATGGGGAAACAAATCCGGGGTCGGGTGACCCCACCATTGTGGTATCGTACTTTCGCTGCGTGCAAAAACACGCAGGGCCCTGGGTATGGTAAAAACCAATATTAATATGCGCTGGCCATGGCCAGCTGGGAGCAGCGTCTCTCTATTTGCTAGTCTAGCCTACCGGGTGTAAAAAGCCCGGCCGGCGACCTGCGTTCGAGTGACGCATCTGCAGGTGTCACGTGATCGTCGTAGGATTCTTTGTTATTACGGTGAACTTATTATAAGTTCCCGTGCATACGCCTTGCCGTCCGGCGGTCGAGTGTGCAACGGGTAGGGAATGCAAAACCGTGGCAAAATGAAAACCGGTTTTTATTTCGGTTATGAGATGAAAAAACCGGTTAACCGGTTTTAAACCGGTTTTTTAAATGTTCGCTCGTTTTTTTTTTCACGTTATTTCTATAGCTCGAATTATAGATAATAACCGTGCCTAAGATTTAAAAATCGCAAACTGAGGAATTATTGTCAGTTAAAGTTAATGAAGTGGGTATAAAAGAAACATCAAAGACACCATCACCATTTGCATGTCCTGTTCCCTATAATTTGGGATCGGCGCAATATGTACGCTTCTTCTATCCGTTATACCAACATTCACTCGTTTCTTACCAATATCATCTTTCACACAATCAATCCATTTCTTTTTCAAAAAATTTATGGAAATAATCGTTTATTTAACTCTGTAGATCAGATACTCCTTTATATAAGGTGTAACGGAAAGGGTATATACATCCGAAGGGGGTGAAGACTACATCAGGTACAGACATAACTAAAAAATTCAAACCAAATTTTTTAATTCAAGTTTTTTGAATTAAAATCATAACCAACATGTCACCGGTCAATGAGGGTCATTGTCATTTTGCGTCCCTTACTAATATTAATATAAATTTTTATCTTCCGCGATCTGTGCACCTCGTACCAAAAAAGTGGATTACTGTAATGTATATACAGTTTCCGTTACACCCTGTATAGACTAGACGGTTCGTTTATGTTTCGTAAGTTATAATATTAATTTCACACGTAATGTCATATTGTAGCGGCACAGCAACTTGCGTGTACACTAAAACGTGGTTATTATTATACGAATGTTTTCCTTAGATAAAAAAAATAATTCCTAGTTTTTGCTGTCGTGCAGACGGGTAAAAAATAACACCAATCATGACTGATTGCTTGCTTGCTGTCTGGCAGATACATAAGAGCCTTCGTTGATAGTAGTTGCTCCGATAGCATGACATTAATGCTGGCGTCCCGAAAGGCTCTAAATTATCCCCAACACTGTTCCTCCAGCATATGAATAATATACTCTCTATTGCCAGCATTCATTGCTATGCAGATGAAATTACATGGGACGCTCATTACACGAATCGTGCAAATATCACACGTTCTATATTGGAGAAAAGGCGCGAAGGACTTGTCTTAAATCGAGAGTACACAAACTAGTGACTCCGATTGGGGTCGACTAAACCTAGTCTATTTCAACCCCACTAAATCACACGCAAGCCTGCAATTCACCGTTGAGAGAAGTTCATTTGCTGTGGCTCCTCATTTCTAGAACATGTCCCTAGACATCACGAAAAGCATTGGGATCCTTCACGTTAATATTTGTAGCGACGTTCTGTTCCAAAGTCATCTACAAGATATCCAAAAAACTCGGTGTGATTAATAGAGCGAAGCAGTACTTCTTATCGAGACAAAGACTGCAACTATATAAGTCGCAAGTCTGGCCCAAATGAAGTAATGCTGTCTTCTGTGGGCACCTGGATACCAGCTTGGGTATTTAGACTCAGTTCAGCGACGTGCCGTTAGAATTGTCGATGATCCCGAGCTCACAAGTGTTTTAAAGCCCCTTAGTCTGAGGAGAGACTGCCTTCTTATGTGTGTTCAACCGCTTTTCCAACAGTGTTCTGAAGAATTGATTGACCTGATGCCCAGTTACCTTGATCCATCGTAGTCACCGATGGGGAGTAGAGCCATTTGTTAACGTTCATAAGTGCCTTATCAGGGCCTAAATTGAATAAATGCTTTTTGAATTTTGAATTTTTGAGTCCATCCTCACACATTGGAACCAAAATGTTCTCATACTGTGCGGTTTCAAAGCTTCCTATCGTGGATGCTCAGGCTGTGGAATGAGCTCCCCGCTTCAAAAAGGTTGAGGGTTTTTAACGTGCGAGTGATAACCGTTATGTTGCAAGAATCTATAGGCTAGAGTAACTGGTTATCATCAGGCGGGCCGTACGCTTGTTTGCTACCTAAGTATTGTAAAAAAAAGTTTTACATGTTTTATATCTATCATAAAAGCAATCATTATTTTAAGTTATTTTCTTACCAGCTCAATAAACTACACATCAACACACTTCAGTTCATCACAAAAATACTCACTGCATTGCACTCAGTTTAAAAAACGGCGGCAAATCTTCCTTTTTTAGTTTTTCCAAACATTGAAACAAAAACCGAAAAAAAACGAAAAACCGGTTCTGGTGTTAGGTGAAACCGGTTTTTCTTGTTGGTCAAAACCGTACCGAATAACCGGTTTTTCGATTTTCGGTGAAACCGGTTTTCATTCCCTAGCAACGGGGCTATGCCCTTCACGTGAGGGAAGCTCGACACGTCGGCTCGCCGAAACATATTGGTGGCGAGGCGGGCGATAAAGCCTTTAACGCTCTCGACTTTGAGGTCGCGTGCGATTACGTCGTTCCTCACGTACCGAGGGGCAGCGACGATGGTGCGCAGCGACAGATTTTGTTGCGCCTCTAAGCTCTTCTTGAGATACGGCGCGGTAAGAGCGTACCACGCCGGGGCTGCGTACGTGAGGCGCGACCTCACATAACTCTTATATACCCCTAGCTTAGTGCGTAGGGGTAGAATGCGAGAGGATAGCACGGGGCGGAGGAGTGCACGGGAAGCTCTAACCGTAGCTACGACGATCTTCACGTGTTTGGCCATGGTCAGGCGGCGGTCGATGGTTACCCCGAGGTACTTCGCGGTGGGTGACCACTCTATCTCCTGTCCTTGCATTTTAAGTTTAGGCAGCGCGGTGATTTGGCGCGTGACGTGCAACGCTTGCGTTTTTGCCACGTTAACCGACAATCGCCACGCCGAGAGCCATTCAGGCAAGGCGTCCAGTGCTTTCTGCATCTTGGACGCGGCGTGCTTTGAGCTCATAGACGTCGTGTAAAACGCCGCGTCATCGGCGTATAGGGCAAGCTGTGTCCCTCCGGCGACTGGTATGTCGTCGGTATAACGGGCATAACACACAGGGGAAATACAACTCCCCTGCGGTACTCCGGCTTGTATCTGTCGCACGTCGGACTCAGCGTCCGCGACTGCGACGAAAAAGTTTCTTTTATCTAAGAAAGATGCAAGGACTGCCAATAGGCGGCGGGGAGCGGTCGATTGCGAGACCTTGTAGAGCAGTCCGTCATGCCATACTCGGTCGAATGCCTTCTCCATATCCAAGAATACTGCAATAGCGACTTCCTTCTTGTTTTGGGCGCTGGTGAAGCAGTGCAGTACTCTTGTAAGCTGTAAAGTGGTAGAGTGTCCGGCCCGAAAACCGAATTGTTCGCTTCTAGGAACTATATGTGGGACGAGATGTTGCAATAACAGCTTTTCAAATACCTTCGAGAGTGTCGGCAGCAACGTAATCGGCCGATAACTCTCCGGTTTTAGGGTGCTCTTCCCGGGCTTAGGAATCATACGAACTCTGCCTGTTTTCCAAAGCGTGGGGAAGTGACCCAGGCGCAGAATCCCGTTGAACAGGCGTGTAACCGCCGCGAGAGCACGCGGCGGGAAGTGACGCAACGCCATGTTCGTGATTCTGTCTACACCTGGGGCACTTCTCCGCTTAGTAGCAAGCAGAGTTCTCCGTACCTGTCCGGGCGAGATTACCACCGGTTCCTCCTCGTGAGTTATCGGCTGTGCGAAGTACTCTCGAAGGTGTCGCTGGACTGCAGCGACGTGGTCATCATCGTCGGTCGGGTTCGGGCGGAACTGTCGTTCCAGGCATTCGGCGAATATGTTCGCACGGTCTGCTGCGCGGTACCTCGGGGTTCCATCCGCAGCGAGTAGGGGGCGTATAGGTTCGGGTGTTCCAGCTAAGGAGCGGCACAGTCGGTGTATGCCGGTCCAGCCTTCCTCATCCACGGACTGGATGCGGCTTTCCCAGCTAATATTCAGTGCTTTTTGGACTTCTTTCTTAATTTTTTCTGTGAGCGCATTGAGTTTTGTTTTTGTTGCCAAGCAGCGAGTTTGCTGATAAAACTTCCGCAGGCGCTTTTTATTTGCAATCAAATTTTTAACCTTGTTAGGTAAATTGATCACGCGCCCGCGGGCTGGCTGCTCGGAAGTGGCGACATCTAGTGCCTCTTGCGTTCTTTTGGTGATATCTGACGCCAAGCAATCAATGTCGCTCGGATTAAGAAGTGGGAAAAGCGGCAATACCGAACTGTTGAGTGTACTTGCAAACACTTTCCAGTCCGTGCTGCGAATCGGTACTCTCGGGATTCTAGTTGGATATCCGGATAATGTGATCATAACCGGCAGATGGTCAGATCCCATATCGTCATATAGGACCTGTTGATGGAGCTGGCAGTCCAGCCCCTTGTGGACAATAATGTCCAAGACATCTGGGTCGTGATGGAGTGTATGAGGGTAATGTGTGGGCACTTCCGGGCCCTCTACTACAAACCCTTCTTTGTTCGAATACTCAAAGAGTAAGTTGCCGTTGGTGCAATTCCGGCTCGAGTTCCAACTCATATGCTTGCAATTAAAATCGCCCGCGATGAGCGTTGGAATCTGGGCGTCCAGCATAGTGTGGACGTCTCTCAGGTTCAAACGCCCCCTTGGCGGGCGGTACGCTGCGAGGACTCTGATTGGGGATGTTCCTCCGATACAGAGTTCGACTCCCAGTCCGTACATTGATTGCAAGCACATGGTGGGGAGGGGCTGATATATGATTTGACGTTTGACGAGGACTGCCAGTCCGCGGTATGCGCGGTTATCGGCAATCTCGTCTTGCCTAGTAACTATATATCCGGATATTTTCAGTTTCTGATTTTCTCTGAGCATCGTTTCGGAGATGAGTACCACATCCGGTTGGTATTCGATGAGGAAGGCTTTAAGGGTAGCAAGTTTACCTCTTAAGCCACCCGCGTTCCAATGCACTATCTTAACGTGGCCTTGTTCGGTACTGGTATATGGTCGTGAGACCGCCGAGTACTGCCGCCTCCGGATCGGATCCGGATCTAAGGGCCGCCAATACCTCTAACAGGACGTCAATTACTAATTCTAGTAAGTCGTCCTTGCTACCATCGCCCTTCTTGGGGTTGGGTTTAGGAGGTAGGGGCGCCTTCCCAGTTCTTGGGGGGGGCGGGGGTGCGGGGGGTAATGTGGAGCTGCGGTTCGAAGTCACCTTCCTCGGCGGTGCCTGCGTATTTATGGTAGTGGTATCATTGGCGTATTGGCTAGGCGGCGGAATAATTAGAGCTTGGCTAGGTACCGCTTCCTGGGCCGAGCCTGCCTTCTTCTTTCGCATTCGCTTACGCTTTTTCTTTGCCTCTTTCTCCCCCTCTTGCCTCGGGCGAGCAGCATTGGCTGGGGCCATGAGGGAGTTGGCAGCTGCTTCTTCCACCTGATTGGTGGATACTCTGGGGGGGCCGGCGGTGCGTGCAATGGTGCCTGCACGTTTATTACGTGCCTCACGTCTCAGCACCGGGCACTTGAGACTGTTCGCGGGATGGGGACCTCCACAGTTGACACATGTGGCCGGTTCATCCCGAGGTCTTGGACAGCTTTTTGCGGCGTGTTCGCCGCCGCAGCGGACGCAGGCAATCGGGCGATGGCAGCATTGAGAAGAGTGCCGGAATTGTTGGCATCTATGACACTGCGAAGGCCCTGATTTACCTCTCCAGGCGTCTATCCGGATCCCGTTCATGCAGAGCAGTTCGGTAATCTCGTAGATAGCCGGGACTAGATCTGGCGTCCGCTGAAGTTGGAAGTGGAAGATGCATCCGTGTCGGTCTTGTCGCGCTCGGATGCTTCTCGTATATTCAGGTAAGAAGCCCAGGCTGCGTAGTTCCGCCTCTATGTCCCCGGGGGGCGTGTCTTCCGGTAGGCCTCTAATGGCCACCTTCAGGCTCCGCTCCGCCGGTAAAGAGTACGAGAACCACGATATGTTTTGGTCTTTTTCCAGGGCAGTCAAATATTTTTGTACTACCCTGTACTCTTTGTCGTCCGTGGGCAAAAATCTGATACCCGACCCATAGGGTCGTCCGTTCGGCGCACGTCCTAGTTGTGCCTTGATGGCGCGGAAGTGTGTTGCCCAGTTGGGCAATCGTTCCACCACTAGGGGCGGGTATCTGGGCTTGTTTGCGTCTGCAATGCGCGGCTGTGTGGTGCCCATAGTAGCGTGGCTTACGCTTTGCGACGGTATCGTCGTTGAGCAGGGCGCTTGAGACAGCGATCGATGGTCAGCGGTCGAAGTACTCGGCACTGGTTGGTGAAGAGTAGGGTTCCGCCGAGCCATATCCGCCATCGAGCACGGTTGGGTCGGGCTTGGTAACGAACATGTCGTCCGGATAGTCGATGCCAACTCTCTCTCGCCGACTAAGTCCATAGTATAGGGCAGGGGCGGTGAAGGCTGAGGCGGGGGGGGTGGCAGCGGCAGCGTCGCGGGCCTGGAGGGGCCTGCAGTGAGTGGGGGGGGTATATGACGTGCGGCAGTGTCCACAGACGCGAAGGAGCTAATTCTAGGCTTTTGCGCCCTAATAGTTCGCTTCGGAGTCGCAACATATGTCTGTGACATAATTGGTGACGTCATTGTTTGAGTTGGTGGAGGCTGTGTGTCTGCCAACTCGGATTGTGGGTCATCATAAGTGCTTTTATCGCCACTCGTCGAAGCTGACAAAGTCGGCAACTCGTCTCGAGCTTTGGGCGCGATGGATTTAGTCCTGGGCAGCCTTTGAGGCTGTGGTCTGGAGAAATCCCGCTCCGAAAAGTCCGATGGAGGACTGAGTGACGTCATTGCTTGTAGTTGAGGCTCGTTCGATGAGTAGTAAACATCTGGTGGAAACTCGTCGGCGATGGTGGCGACACATGGCTCGAGTTCCCACGCATCAAAAGTCGGCAACTCATGACCGACTTTCTCTTTATGTTGCTTCTCATTATTTTTCATTGGAGGAAGCAGGACTGAACTAGCACTCGCCTGGCTTGAGTGTGACGTACATGTTGACGTCACATCACGTGGCCTCGGCTCGTGCGTAGTTGTATGCGCATCTGGCGGCGCAGCTGCGTCGTACGTCATCAGTGCGGGGGGATGAGGTAACCGTGTTGTTCTTGAGCTCCTAAGTGGGAGATGGACGCCACTATCGGTTGCCTCTTTCTGTTTCGTGGCATCATGTGGTATTTTAGCCCTTTTTTCGGCTTTTGATGCCGAAATTTTGGGGTCAATGACCGCCTGTGATGGCGGGGAGTCTTTATCGCACAGCCGCTTCGCTTCGGCTTCCTCTTGAGTAGAGGCGGCGCTTCGCGGGCGGCGGCGTGATGGAAAACGGTCGGACGGCGAGATATTAATTATCGCGGCGGATATTCGGGCGAGACGCTCGATATCGAGTTGCGTAGGCGGTGAGGACGCGGAACTGTCACTCGCGGACTCCAACGCTTCATCCATATACCGGGTTGAGTATCCCGATAAGATCCCTTCATCTGCGAGCCGATTAATAATTAATCGGTCCGACTCGATGACGGCTCTTGGGGCACTCAACTCGGCAATGGATTGCGCTAGCGATTCGCGAGCGACAATTGACGCTACCTCCTCGCTTGGTATTTTTATTATGGCGCTCTCGAGATCAGAATCCGAGTTTTTCTGAAGGCCTGGGGACGGCAGTGACGCCAGAGATCCCTGGGTCTCAGTATGATGGGCTTGTTGCTCTTCCTCATCACCATTCGATGACGACGATTGCGATGGGGAAGATGGGTTTTGGGACGCATTTTTCAAGTCTGCCATAGTGCTGCTGTAAGATTGTGCACTGTCCTGTATGACGCGGCTTCCTGCCACGAAGATCCCTGCCTAAGCGGGTCGGGGCAGGTGGCGGACCCAGGTTCAGTGCACTATCGGACGCAAGGGTGGCTGTAGAAAGTCCCCTCCCCAGAGCTCAGAAGGAGAACTGAGGGCAGCGGTACCGGGAGTGTCTTCAAAAAGACACTGCGGACCGACAACAGGTTTGCCTGCCTTATAGAAACAAGAGCAGGCGAGTTTGCACAACACGAGCACAGAACAACAATTACACAGTACTTACAAAGAATAGACGAACGCAACAGGTTTACCTGAAACCAGAAAAGCATCAACATCCAAACATCAACAAAGGTTGGCTCGACCAAAGGCGACACTGCAGTAGCGCTATGGGAGCTCTAATCCAACGTTCAGTAGTACTAGGATTGCGTCAAGTTTGTTCGCAGGCAAGGCGAATCCTCTGCATTGTAAGCAGAAAACAGGATAGCTTTATAAAACGTTTGACTTGGTTAATAACCCTTAAACGAACCTATCCTAGAAATAAACTCTAAAATTGCCTATTTCGCTAAAAAGGTCTGATGTCAGTCGGTGGATTCAATTTTATAAGAGAATAAATTCTTTCGATTTGAGAGATTCAAATGTTCTTCGCATTTGAATTCCTTACTACCAAAGCACACGTCCTACAAAACCGCCCTAAAGGCCTCAAGTCGGACTGAGAGAGATTCAAATGTTCTCATTTGAATTCCTTACTACCAAAGCAGTCGTTTTACAAAGCCGCTCTAAAGGCCTCAAGTCGAACTGAGAGACATTCAAATGTTCTTCTCATTTGAATTCTTTACTAACAAAGCACTCGTCTTATAAAGCCGCTCTAAAGGCCTCAAATCGGAATGACAATTGGACTACCGATTGTCTGACGTGTGGAAGCGTCCTTATACGAAACCTCTCTTCCCTTCTCTTTTAATTTCATACAAAGAATTAAAAAAATATTGCTACGACGTGTTCAGGTGTGCGTTCAGCTTAATACTTCATGTCAACCTATTTGAAAAATTGGATACATACAACGATGGATATGTTCGAATTGTGATACGATGAGTATGTTTGTAATTGAGTTAATAAAAAAAGTGAGTTACTGTATTTTTGTGGCTTCATTTTATAAATTTTAAACGGGTAAGAATACCGAGAGTGATGTATAGGATATTTAATTTAGATGGTGTTCGTGTTTTTGTATACTACGCAGTATCTAACATTCTCGGTTGTTGACAGCCATGTGACGTAGCGTATTGGCGCACGGTACGACCAACGATTTCAGTAATTCTGAGAAAACTTTGGATCGTCATAACTTTATTTTTTTCTATAAAAATTATATCTAAAAATAAAACATGTATTTTTTATTTTTTATTAATGATCGACTCCTTTAAAATAGCTAAGTAATTCAAAATCACCCTGTATAGTGAGAGTAGTGAGATGAGATGAGATTAAATTTAAATAACAAACTCCGAGAGGTGGAGACCTGGTGAGTAACACAGGTTTTTACAATCCACAGTTGACATTTTTGTAATGTAACACAATATTAATTGCATGCAATGTTATTTTTACTGTAACTAAATTTCACTACTAAACAAAGATTAGTTATGATCGTTAAAATATCCCTTTGCAAACAAAAAGTACTGTTATGTATCTAAAGGTTGCCTGAAAAAATTCGCTTTAGCGATAAGACCGTCTGCCTCGTTATCATTTCTTGTAAGTATTTATTATCTTTATCTTTTGACTTAAATAACTATCAGATAATTGTTTATTTCGATAAATAAGTAGGGATATTACATTTTTATGTGACGTAGTTGTCATTATTTCATAGAATAATTAATGTAGCTGACTCTATTTAGGATCTCAATCGAAAGTCTATCCCCCTTATTAATAAAAAAGGGTTTAAGACAGTCTTGTAAAACCCAGGTATTAAGATAGCCCCAGCCCTTTTTTGTTTATATGACATTAGAGAGTGACAGATATATTTAAAACCTAGGTACTATACTTGACTTACACCTTATTTATTAATAAGGGGGTATGTGTATAGCGTAATAATTCAATGTGTATAACAATGCAGGTGATTTTAATCTTTCGTATTTTATAAAAAACTGATCCGCATGCGTGGCTTCTTGTGCAAGGTCCGCAAAACGCAATAAATGTTAATACATTATAGGTATGTTCCCATTTTATTTGAAGCTCGTCATTATTAACCGACGAAATAACGGAGGAGGTTTACAAGTCGATGCGTATATTTTTTTTTTATGTATGATCTTTACAGAGTAGTCCGATTTTTTCTTTAAAGTTTCAACAAGATTGGTATAAACAGGCAAAAAACCCAAAAATCGGTGATTTGGATTGAAGGACACCTCAAAAGCCATAACATCGTAACTTCTTTATTTGTAAATATCTTCGAAGTAAGTTACACTTCAGCCAGATGAGTAATCCTACAAATATTGTGTCATAATCTGTGTACGTGATTCATACCTTTTATCAGTAGTTGAAAACAATGATAAAATAGATAAAACACTTATCCTACGGTAAATACCGGTTTGAATAAATTGATTTAATTTATTTCAAGTTTTTTTCATTTAATTACAATCAGTATACCTTCAAACAATTTTTAAATGATAAGTTTTTTTTTTTACTAAAAAGTGTCCTACTACCGTGCTATGGGTTCCTCCCGATGTTTTATTTGTCGATATAAATCATCTTATAAAAGATCAAAACAGTAAAAAAAAAACAGCATTTCTCAACCGATTCTAGTGAAATTTTGAGAGCAGGTTCGGATAATGGAATTCCATATAATTAACGAGACTTGCGAGCTCTACAGCTCACGGAGTCACTAGTATAATAATATAAATAAGTAGGTATACACAGTTATTCATTAATACCTTGTCAAGACTTGCATGAAACTCACAGGGGCGTATTCAGTAATCAAATCTCGCAAGCAAATACGTGCTTGAACTTGTACAAACATTCTGATGTACAGATTGCTTCAACATATTCGCGTATTACAAATCGATACGTTACTTTGTCAGAAATTGCGTGGATGTTGTGTTTAATTAAGGATATTTGAATTAGTTTCAACAGTTTGGGGAAAATGTATGTATACTAATAGTAATAAATGCTTTGCGAGTAGAATACATACCTCCTCCTTGCATCGTATACCTCATTGCTGAGGGACGTGACCTTTGTGGGTTTTCTTTTCACGGACTATTGCTCGCCATCTGGATCGGTCTTCTGCTGTGTGGATAGCATCACACACACTGGTTTCCAGAATACATACAAGCACGTGATATTTTACATCACAATGATTAGTGGTTATTTAAAATGCGGAGCAAAATGTATAAACCTGAGATATGTATGTATGTTTTCATAGTTTTTGTGGGTGGTGATTTCATCTTACTGAACAATAAGGAAGGACAAAATTTACTTAGGTTTTTCAGAAAGGACAACTGTTAGTCACCTACCTGTGTATAACTAAATAAGTAAAGCAAGCTTACATCTACATGTATATGCGTTTAACAATACATAGGCGGGCTATGATATGACGGCTTTTAGCTGAATTCAAGTCATTAGTGTTAGGCACTACCAGGCTTGATTACTCGCCATTTGGCATCGAGTGCATCCACGACAAAGCGGACGTATTAGTGCATGATATCCGATCAATTCTCCACTATACTAACCCTCTATTGAATTTTAAAGCTATTAGTTCGGGTTTTATTGGATCGCAAGCAGCATAGTGGGTTGACGTAAAACTTTGGTGTTGTTTGCATCGTTGTAATTTGAGAGAATTTGATTAAAACACAGTAGGAGTAAAGTAATCTGTTTTAGTATAATTTGAAGTAAGAATAGAACTAAATAAAATTATTATGTTCTAGTAAAATAGGTAAATATAATAATTTTTGTAAATATGTATTTAATATTACTTTTATTGATAATTTTTTGAGTAACTGAAGTTTGCATTTTATTCTAAAATAAGTTGATATGTTGAATCAAAAATACACAATATTTCTAATAAACAACAACAAGGAGTAGTAGGTAGAGCATAACGTTTATTCGCTCAAAGAGCAGCTCAACTGGGGAAGTAACTCAACCTTACAGAATACCGCAGCGCAGCACGCGATTCGTTTCGCGGCGCCACTGGATATTATGAAACAATTGGCCTCTTCAAGCATCGTGGCGTCGCATCTCGTTGCGTCTCGGTGTGAACTGAGGAACTGAGGGTTTAGTGCGAGTTTTTAACGTGCTTGATAAGGTCAACGTTAACTCTAATTTGTATGGCATAGGACTAGCGCCACCTTTTTTTTTTTTTTGCGTGGTGAAATCCTCATAGGATACCCGACCGCCCCGGGGGATGCAGCCAGGTTATGCCGGACTTGTACCGGCTAAAACCCCACGGTGGTCGCCATCTGCGCTGTAGAGAGGGGGGCGGGCTCTCGTGTTGAACGCGTACCTACTCACCCCTCCAAGCGCGGCGCTTTGATGGCTCGTCCCGGGGGAAGTCTGACACCTCCCCCCAGCACCCTCGCTGTGCTATCACACGATGAGCCGAGACCACATCGACCCATCGTCCTCCTTGGGGTCGCTTCTGGGTGCACAGAGCCGCCGCTCTGATTTCCCACGACCCCAAAGGCCCCGTTTAGTCGCCTTTTACGACAGGCAGGGGAACACCGTAGCTGTTATTCTAAGCCCGAGCTACAGGGCAGGGGGGCCGTGACGAGGCACGTTTGTGCCCCGGCGGCTTCGCCTCCGGGTGGGATCGGCCTAGGGAATGCAAACCGGTTTCACCGAAAATCGAAAAACCGGTTATTCGGTACGGTTTCGACCAACAAAAAAACCGGTTTCATAGAACACCAAAACCGGTTTTTCGATTTTTTCGGTTTTTCTTTCAATGTTTGGAAAAACTAAAAAAGGAAGATTTGCCGCCGTTTTGTAAACTGAGTGCAATGCAGTGAGTATTTTTGTGATGAACTGAAGTGTGTTGATGTGTAGTTTGTTGAGCTGGTAAGAAAATAACGATTGTTTTTATGATAGATATAAAACATGTAAAACTTTTTCGTACAATACTTAGGCAGCAAACAAGCGTACGGCCCGCCTGATGATAACCAGTTACTCTAGCCTATGGATTCTTGCAACATAACGGTTATCACTCGCACGTTACCAACCCTCAACCTTTTTGAAGCGGGGAGCTCATTCCACAGCCTGAGCATCCACGATAGGAAGCTTCTTTGAAACCGCACAATATGAGAAAATGTTGGTTCCAATGTTTGAGGATGGACTCCCCATCGGTGACTACGATGGATCAAGGTAACTGGGCATCAGGTCAATCAATTCTTCAGAACACTGTTGGAAAAGCGGTTGAACACACATAAGAAGGCAGTCTCTCCTCAGACTAAGGGGCTTTAAAACACTTGTGCGCTCGGGATCATCGACAATTCTAACGGCACGTCGCTGAACTGAGTCTAAATACCCAAGCTGGTATCCAGGTGCCCACAGAAGACAGCATTACTTAATTTGGGCCAGACTTGCGAATTATATAGTTGCAGTCTTTGTCTCGATAAGAAGTACTGCTTCGCTCTATTAATCACACCGAGTTTTTTGGATCTTGTAGATGACTTTGGAACAGAACGTCGCTACAAATATTAACGTCAAGGATCCCAATGCTTTTCGTGATGTTGAGGGACATGTTCTAGAAATGAGGAGCCACAGCAAATGGACTTCTCTCAACGGTGAATGCGCAGGCTTGCGTGTGATTTAGTGGGGTTGAAATAGACTAGGTTTAGTCGACCCCAATCGGAGTCACTAGTTTGTGTACTCTCGATTTAAGACAAGTCCTTCGCGCCTTTTCTCCAATATATAACGTGAGATATTTGCACGGTTCGTGTAATGAGCGTCCCATGTAATTTCATCTGCATAGCAATGAATGCTGGCAATAGAGAGTATATCATTAATATGCTGGAGGAACAGTGTTGGGGATAATTCAGAGCCTTTCGGACACGCCAGCATTAATGTCATGCTATCGGAGCAACTACTGTCAACGAAGGCTCTTATGTATCTGCCAGACAGCAAGCTGACTGATTGGTGTTATTTTTTACCCGTCTGTACGACAGCAAAAACTGGGTATTTTTTTTTATCTAATGAAAACATTCGTATAATAATAACCACGTTTTAGTGTACACGCAAGTTGCTGTGCCGCTACAATATGCCATGTATATTACGTGTGAAATTAATATTATAACTTACGAAACATAATTTAATAAATGTTTAAATAATTACTTCTTTAATACTGATCTATTTTTTAACATAGTCATAATATCTCATAGCAATTAAAAATCAAACAAAAGTTATATGTTTTTATGATTTCATTCATTTAAAATAAAATCAAAAGCACAATCACAAGCAAAACACGAACCGTGTAGTCTATATAAACGAGTATCTGATCTACAGAGTTAAATAAACGATTATTTCCATAAATTTTATGAAAAAGAGATGGGTTGATTGTGTGAAAGATGATATTGGTAAGAAACGAGTGAATGTTGGTATAACGGATAGAAGAAGCGTACATATTGCGCCGATCCCAAATTATAGGGAACAGGACAGGCAGATGGTGATGGTGTTTTTGATGTTTCTTTTATACCACTTCATTAACTTTAACTGACAATAATTCCTCAGTTTGCGATTTTTAAATCTTAGGCACGGTTATTATCTATAATTCGAGCTATAGAAATAACGTGAAAAAAAACGAGCGAACATTAAAAAAACCGGTTTAAAACCGGTTAACCGGTTTTTTCCTCTCATAACCGAAATGAAAACCGGTTTTCATTTTGCCACGGTTTTGCATTCCCTAGATCGGCCCTCTCCCGATCCCGCTCAGCAGCCTTCTTCTGGACCATTACGGTCTCACAGAAGGAGGCTACTGCTCTCCACGCTGTATATCCCACTCAGCATCGCCGACACGACTGCTGGCAGGGAGAGATTCCGTCCAATTTCTTGGACCAGGATCCGCCGCTCGGGTTCCCACGCAGGGCACACCGCAAGCGTGTGCAATGCGGAATCCTGGTCGCTCCCACTGCAGTGGAAGCAGGCCGCCGTCGCCTCACGTCCGATCCAATACAGATAATCACCGAAGCACCCATGCCCGGTGATTATCTGTGTAAGTCTGTAGGTGAGTCGTCCACCTTGTCGCTGCATCCAGGCCTCGAAGACCGGCAGGACTGCTCCGACGACGCGTTTGTGCGCAAATCGCTCCTCGCAGAGTCTTGCGCGCCACGTCGTGAATGCGATAATTCGCTCCTGCCGTTTGATCGCTCCTCCATGGTCTAGCGCCACTTTGCAACAATTGGCGGCGTCTGATCCTGCGCCATACAAGTTACACTTAACGTTAACCTTATCAAGCGCGTTAAAAAACTCGCACTAAGCCCACTGATCCTACAGCTAAGTAAGGTTGCAAGAGCTCATTACCAGGGGGAAGGGTCGGTAACATGTGATTAATGTCCCGGGTGTTGCAAGTGCCTTGTGATGCGACACCCGTGACAATACAAGCGTCCATATGGCTATGGTAACCGCTTACCACGAGGCGGGCCATATGCTTGTTTGCCGAGTCGTATAAAAAGAAAACATCATGATAATTCAGATGAAAATTCACAGCACATCTATACCTATAAAGCAGTAGGTATCATAAATCCGACCGCACACGCAGCTATAATATATATGTCTGTTACTTCACCAACTTGTACTGTAATTTATATTATAGCTCGGTATATTAATATATATTATAGCTTATAGCTACATCTGTGATGGGCTTAAGAGTGCACACTCACGAGATATATTTTGAATTGAAATTCCATCCCTAAATGGTACGGTAAAAGATACGAGTACCTTCACCCGGAATTTCTAAGATTACCTCACTAAAATAATGCGAATACTACAAGAACGTGCAGTTATCCTAACATCAACTAATCAATTAGTAATCAACGCAGCTACCTGACTTTACTATATGTTGTAGTGTGCACGTATAATGAGGAGAATGTTCAACATTAATTGGTTTGCAAATCCAATTAGGTTAGCTTCGATACGCATTAAGCACGTACGGCTCATTATTGATTACTAATGACCTATCGTCTGAAATCTGCTGTTGTTTAACAAAACATGCTCTGATTTATCATATTATTATCCTACTAAATTCACAAGTGAAAATGTTGTATGGTGGTTATGCTCTAGTGACATAGATATGATATAATAGATAGATTATACAGTGCGGTCGTCGAGTCGAGATAATGTATTTCTGATACCTGTAAATAATGGGCTAATCACGGAAATGAGTAGGTAATCCGATTTCGAAAGGTCTTTTATGAGAAGACCTTCTACGGTATAATAGTTTAGTTTAATTTCTGTCAATGCGATTAGCCGTCTCCAAAATGGTATCAATAACTCATTCTGTCGGCGGCTGCTCTTTAGGAAGGCAAGTAATGCCGGCCGATTACCTGACTCTATGCAAAAAACCACGCCGATCTATTTACTCCTGCGTGAAAGAAGGATAAACTAACAAATTCATTTTGGCATTTACAATATTAGTAGGAATGATAGACACTTTGGAGATGCTTTGTATCTAATTTAGGTTTAGTTCAAGTTTGTACTGGTCTATCCAGCAGAATACATGCAATAACAAAATAATATTGTCTGTAGCAGTCTGTGTAACATTCCGAAATTAATACAGCGTAAAGTGTTTTTATTATTCTAAATATGCTACATCGTAGCATTCTCGTAGAGCTTGAGCTTCGTAGCCAGTAGTTCACAGTAGACACAGCGGACCGCGTTGCACGATAGAATAACTTGTGCTACCATCGACAAATATTATTGTTGGCTAACCAAACAGGCGTGCTTTGCCTGCTTACATACGCGCAAGCTTTCATGTTACTTATATGATTGGAAAATTAATTAAAACTTTATGTATAATGGTATTAGCACGTTTTGCGTCATGTTACCGCAATATTTTTAATTAATTTTGTTCAGTGTGTTTTATTCAAAAAGTTTTATTGAGTAATATTACCTATATTACTCAATAAATAGTGTTATCTGTGTTTAATAAATAAATACATATGAACAATCTCTGAATTTTATGTTACTAAAATGTGTTGATATGTGAATATCAGTAATATCAGTATTTTGTCTAATAAAAGTTGCAAAGAAAATTGCCATTATATTAAGAAGAAAACAACATTAGTATGCATTGAACTAGCAATAGTAACATTAAGAATGTCATAAAAGCAAAAGTGAGCCACCATGCGTATGGAATGTTCTAATAAAATAAAAGATCCTTATTGTCGGATCCCCTCTATTTACTGCTAACAAAATAGATGAGATAAATAGTGAGGTTATTGCATATTTGTAATTCTTTTTTTAGTGTATAGGCTGTGCATTCGTCCCAATGTACGGAAGTTTGTGTGCTAATTGAATAGAATCAACTACATACATAGTAGAAGGATTTTACGGAAAAAAAAATTAAGAAACACAAAAAAAAAATAACAGTAACACAAAATTTGACGACCAATAACCTAAACAGAGTGACTTGCGAACTAAAACTTACCAGTAACAAAACCAGTTTTGGTTCATTACTAAATTATTTGATTAAATGTAACTAAAGTTAGTTTCCCAACAACAAAACGTCAACTTACATAACCAGTTTTGTAGAACCTTTTTTTCAGAGAAGTTTGTAGGGTAGGGTAGGTTAGGGTACAGGGTAGGACACTACGCAAATGAAGTCGCGCCGGGCAGCTAGAAATAAATAAAAATATCCTTACAAATCTCTAGGTCCATCGGTTTAAGATGCACGTTGTCTTTCAAGCAAGTTTAGATTTCATTCAAAAACATCAGTCTAAGCTTGTCTTCTGTCTTGTTTACTGGAACCAAGAGTCGTAAAGTCACCCTCATAATAAAACAGCGCCCGCACTTGACATTTACAAGTGCCGAGCATCTTGAAGACGATAAACGTGTATTACGATTCTGCGTTCAAGAAGGGAGCTGTAGATGGTCGGATCTATGTGGTCAAGTAATTTTTACCGCGGCTCAAAGTTGGATAGGAAACCACTGCTGTTACTAAAACCAATCATTTAATTAGTGGATGCTATCGAGGAAAAATCCCCATAGAGTAGTAATACCAAGCAATCTAATTCCGCAACTAGTATGTGCTTTTGCACTGATTAATAACATCACCGACCAATCACTTCAAAATGTTTAGTGTGTCCTTGACTTAATCAATGAGAGCGCATTGTCAGTGGTGGTTAACTTATTGTGTTTCTTTGGGTTAATTATGTTGCCAGATCCCGTGGTACTAATGTCCATCCGTCATGTACGAGAGCTACCAACGTTTTCGAGAAAGAACTTTAGCAAGGCTAATTTTTTGATATTTATACAGATTAAAATATTGTTTTAAGTAATTAAATACAGGTACTTCTTAACCTACCGGATATTGTTATGCAATTTGTTATTTTAATCATGTTTCAAAACTGAATTATGATAAAAATCGTATTAAAATATTTATATAAAAGTTTTAAAATATCTTCATAAAATCGGTGACCAATGAAAAGTTTACCTAAATAATGTGAAGGTACCGACAAACCGACCTTATTCATGGTATTTGTGACACGGGCCGACGTGGGTAGTGTGGTCACCCTTGCAGGCGCTAATGAAAATTCTTTTCACAAATATTTGGACACTGTGTTGTCACAAGTTTGGTTAAATCGGTTTTGAACTTTCTATATATTGTTTCTCATATTTAATTAGGTGAGAGAATCTCATGAGAGTTAATTTTCAGCCAAATATTTAATGAACGAGGATAATACTCAAGACAAGTATCAAGAAGAAGAAAATGTTAATCGATAATTAAGCTAATGTCATTGGGTTCATGTTCGAAATTCAATTGTTTCAATCTTGACTTATATTTTGATTGAGGACCACAGAGTATTTCTAGTTTTGCAAATATCCTGGAATAATATTTTATAATTACTACTACTTATCTATCAATCAATTGTAACGTTCGTAAGTGCCTTATCAGGGCCTAAAATGAATAAACGATATTAAAAATTTTCATATTGTAGGTGTCTCGTATATAGCGCTATTCAGTACGTACCAGATAAGTTTGTTCAGCAACAATATAGCACAAATAGAACCGATTCAATGGGCTTTATACATTTATATAAGGTCTTTCTAAAGTCTTGGCGTATATTTTGAGGGATGAATGTATTGATCATAGTAATAAAAAAAACTTATACTTACTTTCTACCACCGCACCGCTCGCCGGCGATGTGGAGTTCATCCTCACATCCTCGAGCCGCCTCGATCGTCCACACAACGTTTTAGTCGGACGTTCTTACTGCGGACCATTAGGATGTGGAATGAACTCCCCGTTACGGTTTTCCCTCAACGCTACGATATGGGGTTCTTCAAAAAAGGCGTAAATAGAGCTCTACAAGGTCGGCAACACATCGGCAATCCCCCTGGTATTGCAAATGTTCATAGGCGGCGGTGACCACTTACCATCAGGAGGCCCGTCTGCCTGCTTGTCAAACTATTGACATAAAAAAAAAAACTTATTTGAAAAATAATCCGTACACTGAAAATACTACATAATTATAAATTAATACTTGGTACTTACGTAAAGTTCAACTTTGTTTATTTTTTATCTCTTGAACCATCCTACGGATTATTTTTCTATTTTTTTTTATTACTATGTATACATTCATCCCTCAAAATATACGCCAAGACTTTAGAAGGACCTTATATTTTGGGACAAAACTGATATAAAAAAATTATAAAGTGCACGTTTGTATACGCAATTGTTTTTGAAATGCATAATCAATGAATTAGATTTTTTTTAATAATTTCTTCTTAAACTAATTATGTTAATTCTACCATAAAATATTGTTTATTATTACCAATTTTTTTAATATAACTGTGTCTAAAGATAATCTTTGAACTATTTCTTAGATCGCAGACCTTTTCAAGACAAGCTATTGGATTCCAATATATAAAATTCACCCCTATCCTAAATTCTGTAGAAGGGTCCACTGTGACGCCCCCTCGATCCCGTTTTGCTGACGCGGCAAGTACAGCCTGCACTCTTGCCTGACAGATGATCCCTTAACGGTATTCAAGTGATTCATATGGGCTATGAGGCAGGTTTAAGTCGATGTCGTTTGCATTTTAAGTTAGCAGACTAAAAGTTGACGTAGGTAATTAAGATGTGATAGTATAGATAGATGTACCTCTGACGACGGGCCAGTCGCGACTCCACCCAACGCGTCGCAGGTCGTGGGTTCGATTCCCACACAGGACATGCATGAACATGTCTGTATGTCCTGAGTCTGGGAGTAATTATGTATGTATATTGAGTATGTATTTACAAAAAACGTAGTATATGTATTATATCAGTTATCTGGTTTTCATAGTACAAGCTCTGCTTAGTTTGGGATCAGATGACCGTGTGTTCCGACAGCTGCACTTGAGAGCCATGTCCTTCTAGGCTTTGTGTGCTTACCACCTTCGGCCGCATCATCACTTACCATGGTGAGATTGCGGTCAAACACAGGCTTATAAACAATAAGATATTTGTATTTATTTATTTATTCTATTACAGAGGCTGCAGTAATTAAATAATAGTGTTTCATTACATACAATTAAAATTATATAGTTTTGCATTCCTGTCTGTGTTTTGTATAATTATACCATTTGTCTTCTCTTCCTCCAAACGGTACTATAAAATCCCTGCCTTAGTTTTTTATTTTATAATTATGTAAAGAATTTTTGATATGGTTTTTACCATAATTTATAGAATCTATTCATGAAGATTTTTTTATACAAGCTTTTATTTCACTTGCAATGTATGTATGTATGTTTGTTCGGATGGAATCTTGCAGGTCGAATTTCACACATTTCCAGTGGTCGGATTGACTTGATATTTGGTATACATTAGTATATTGGATGATGAGTGACTGTACTTTTTGTTAAAAAAAGCTTGTATAAAATGTTTTTTTTTTTTTATTCATAGCTAGGTAAGAAAATCGTAGTACAAAATCTTTGCCCTCTACGAGTCTACACCTACGCGTGCTACGACAAAATAGCTTCCAACATCTAAGATAAATGTAACAAAATAAGTAAACTAACGAAATAAGTGAGCTTATGTACACTATGTCAACATTATCAAAGGCTCTGTAAAACGGTGTCCCTTCAGCTGCTGGTGACAGATAAAAACGGTTGGCAATGCTAAGCGGTGAGGTGTACCCGTGTCTTCGTCAGCGTATTTGCGTACCCTGGAGCTGTTTGCTCCTTTACCCTTAACCTAACCTTTACTGGGTTAGGTTTAAGTTATGAGGTTGTAGCGAGACATCCTATCCTAACTATTATAAATGCGAAAGCCAAACTGGCTTTCGCATTTATTGTAACGCCTTCACGCTTCAACTACTCAACAGATCATCATGAAATTTGGCATGCAGATAGCCTATGGTATGGAGAAAGACTACTTTTTATCCCGGGAACGCGGGGTCAGCTAGTTAACTGTAATGAACTCCGAAGGTTACATTTCAATTGATTGTCAGAAGGAAGTTACAAGCAGGCAGGCGGTCCACTTGATAATTAGTGAATTGCTAATGTTGCCTATACAAAGCATAGAAAGATACACACCTACGCTTTACCTGTTGCAATTATATTGTTGCGTTTACTTTGTAACACATTTTTGTTTATTGGTAATTAATTGCAAAGTCTTATTCATTCGTTACTAAGGTTTTTATTTGCATCATAAAATTGTTATTCATTTCTTTGTTACTCACCGTTTTAAACCATGTTTTCAAACATAATCTTGAAGTCTTTGTAGTCTACAGTACAGCCGCCGAGAGAATGCGTTTTTTAATCTCGAAAACGGCTAATCCGATTGCGATGGGACTTTCACGGGATGATTCAGTATTTTCTAAGGTATAGTTTAGTAAAAGCTCCATGCTGTTTCCGTGATTTTGCCATTATTAATAAGTGTCAGAAATGCATTCTCCCGGACGGACGTACTGTAACATAAGTCAAGACAACAAAATAAATCTCATTTTTTTTATCAATCAACGCATCTTTCGAGTGACTTTTTTTTAAACTCTCTTTACTTGTACCAAATCCTATATTGATTTGGTACTCCTCCTCCAACACTTTACATATTGCTTATTTAGCATTATTTCATTTCGGCATGCCGCTATTTGTCTTTTCAGTTTGCTGATATTGTTATATACTAACGATTCCAATTCAAAACTTGGCAATATTAAATTTTAGTAGAAATTTGATTCTCATAAAATATTGTGGTAAAGCAGTATAGTACAATGGCTTTTGGAATAAGTATAATTCATTTTATGTGGTTTATTTTTATAATTTATGTAAAATATCATACAATTCTAAACAGTAATTTATCCATCAAACTTTTAACGCACGGTATCAATTGAAAAAATCTTTTTACCGAGGCAATTCATGAAAGTGGAGGAAAAAGCGAAACTTTTCTCCGGTCGGTGGCGAGGGGGAGCACCATCGCCTTTCCATGGAAGGCTCAAGGGATACGCCGCGTCCCCGTCACGTAAAGCCGAAACCGCGAAATCTTCTCACTGTTCGGATTTCATCTGTCATAATTTAGCCAGCGTCGAAAAAGCCTCAGCTTTTAAATAATGTCGACCCCCGAATATTGGCGGTCGTGAATTTTTACAACGCAGCGGCAAACATGGGCGCTCTCTTACAAGATTTTATGACAACATTTTTTATGTCGCCGAACACAGTAACCGTCGAGCGATATTTGTATTTACGGTGTTACACCTTCCGTTTTAAATCATATTTTGGTGATCGACCCCTTTATCGGCTCAGATGCTTTTAACAAGTTATTTATGGATATCATACAGCTCTGCTGAAATACGATGGCAATAATTTTATTACTAATAAAAATATTGTCGCCCCCCTATGAATAAAGGTGCAAAGAGTTAAATGTTTATAGCTTCAGCCAAAAAACAACATGCATTTTGAATTGAAATCTAAAAATATTATGTTAAGTTCTAGGCCCTAGAATCTAGGGCATTGGGGATGGAAAGCCCTTAGAAACTTTTGGTCATTGCCATTCAGCGTGGCAATGTTGCCAGCTTTATTGGCACGCTTCTACGGCCCAGTGATTTGAAACAAATTTTCATTTGTATTTAGATTCAAATTATTTCTTTGGATTTAAAGTTTTAGTAAGTTATGCTTCGCATTTATCGAATGAAGATAATGAGAGAGTGAATAAAGTGAATATTATTTATATCATTATAATTTATCATCTTATAAAATTCAAGCTACTAGTATAACAAGTTGGTAGTGGGATATAACATAAAACACATGTGACATTCACTTTAAAACGAACGAACGTACTGCAGGCCCTATGTGACAGCTTTAACTGATTACCCTGTACTGAGTCTTGAATTATAGCTCCCATTTCGACCTAACGGAGGCAAAAGTATTTTTTATCCTTTGCTTGCAAAAAGGTAGCACATACTACCGATGTAACGATCAATCACTGAATATATTCAGTTTCTTTATTTTTTAGATACTTAGTAACCTAAATTTAAATGTGTGTGGCTGTTCAGTATTGGGCCATAAGTGTTTCAGAATACGGTTGAAAGTTTATCAATGTCAGTTAAGATTGTAGGTTCAGAAGTAAGCTTTCATCGGGGAAGAACTAAAAAGAAATTCAACAAAGTTACGTTTTTATGAACTACTGTTTTTTTTTTAAATATTCTGAACAGTTAACAGTTGAACAGTTAAAAATAATAAAAGAACATAGTATGGCGATATGAATATTTCAGGGGATTATAAGAATAATTAAATAACATACACAACGACATTATTATAATAAGATGAATTCCGTACGAGCATGAGCTAGTAAAATGCAAAATATTTTCTACTTCAGGTAGTAAAACAATTTTAATAATGAACCTGAAAGCATTGTGAAGGTACTCAACGTACTTATCTATTAAAAATTCAGCCACGTATGCTGTGCAAAATTAAATACTTCACCCCTTGTGTAAGGAATACAAAATGTCCGTAGTCTAGTGGGGCTACTTTGCTGTGGCTATTTTCAAATATTCAGATATTTTTATATTAATACGTATTGCTTAATTTAATGTCAATAAGGTTGAAAATCATAGAGACGGACCATCATATATGGTAAGTGGACATCCCCGTCTATGGACTTTTGTAATACCAGGGGATTGTCAATCAATTACCGACCTTGAAGAGCTCTTCCCTATGTCATAGCGCTATGGGAAAACAATAATGTCTAAAGTATGGGTCTACCCATTGAATTATTACGCTTTCAATGGGGTCTACCCTTTATAATATTACTTGTAGGTACCGTAGTATTTTATGAGCAGATACTTAATACATTTGGGCACAAATCTGAAGGCTCATTAAAGGAAGAAGGTTAATTCGGGGCAAAGGCTGCAACTTTATAAGTCGCAGGTCCGGCCTCATATGGAGTACTGTTGTCATCTATGGGCGGGAGCACCTGGATACCAGCTTGGGCCTCTAGACTCGGTTCAGCGACGTGCCATCAGAATTGTTGACGATCCCAAGCTTACAAGTGGTTTAGAGCCCCTTAGTCTGAGGAGAGACTTTGCCTCCTTATGTGTGTTCTACCGCTTGTATAACGGAGAGTGTTCTAAAGAATTGTTCGACTTGATGCCCACAGCTACTTTCCACCATCGCAACTCTCGCCATCGACGGGGAGTCCATCCTCACATATTGAAACCAGAATTGTTTCGAACTGTGCGGGCTCAAGGGAGTTTTCTTCCGCGGACGCTCAGATTGTGGAATGAGCTCCCCGCCGTGGTTTTCCCATTGGAGTACAGCATGGGGTTCTTCAAAAAGGGTGTGAAGAGATTTCTTCAGGGTCGGCAACGCGCGAGTGATGCCCCTGGTGTTGCAAGCGTTCATAGGCTACGGTAACTGCTTACCATCAGGCGGGCCGTATGCTTGTTTGCCAACTTAGTGGTATAAAAAAAAAAAAAAATATTTTTTAAAATAGGCTTACGTTTGGCCATTCGACTCCATCAGCATGGCTATTTTAAAACGTCGGAATCGATATCGGAAACGGATTCAAAAAATTCCGAGGCGAATTTCAGCAATTGCTATTTTAATTTCCGAAAACTTTTCGATGAATCGAATTGATATTTCCGCAAAGAAACATCAAAAATATTCGAATTTGCAAATTGCGGTATATCGCCTCGGTAGTTTTTGAATCCGTTTCCGATATCGAATCCGAGCGTTTTAAAATAGCCCTGCAGATGTAATGAAAAACTGAGGTTGTTATAGATACTTAGAATGTCATTAATCATTAATATTATATACCGTCCATGCCTACTCACGAATTTTAACCATTCTCTTGTTAGTATTCAAGTCTCACACATGCCCGTGTACAAATTAGTATCTGCCAAACCTTGCTAAGGTCGTGCATTCATTACGAGTGAATGCAGCCCATGTTTCACCCAGCAGGCCGTAAGGGAAGGGACATTTGCAATTTTCCTTTTTTTATGTTGTCCCAAAGGCTTTTGATAGCATCCGGTGGAATTCTATGAATATTTGCGTTCCTGTGTATTGCAAATTGTTAAAAAAAAAAAATATGATAGGGGACCGTTGCAGAGATTTTCATCCGACATATTGATTCAAAGAATTGTTTACTTTTGCTTCCTACCCTTTGGTTACTGAAGCGATGATAAACCAGTGTTAGTGACGTAGAATGCCGTGATGAAGTTAGTGGGATTAAAATCCTACACTGACCATGAGTTTTTAGTGCTGGAAAACATAGTAAGAAAACCATAGGTAGGACTTTTTAGTAGCCACAGCTAATATTGGGATCCCAGTTTCCTTTTAGACATTTGCTTGTCACGTTCGGCCGTATCCACTCTCACTTGCCATGGTGAGATTGTGAAAATAAAATCATCACTAAATATTGTAACATTTTAATAATAAGAATTATTCGAAAATCTTTATTTGTTTCGATAAATAGATGTGACATGAACCTGATTATCCATTATCCGTTACCAAGTTTATGGAAAAGCGCCTACTAGAAAATTAATAGCAATATTTTACCTTTACGCAATATTGTATGAAATTCACAAGTGTAATCGAAATAGAATCTTGTAATATTATATTATTTTATATGGATGCTAATTACGAATGCTAATTAACATAATTAAACTACAAATCTGTAAAAAATCAACAATGGTGCCGATTCTGTTGTAAATCGCACTAAACTAATTTTAGTCACATTTCATCTCTTTCTTACGAACATGATTGAAAAAGGATAGAACATATTTTAAGTTGTCAAATTTATCTTTGCCGTCTTATTTTGCGTGTATTTAGGCGTGACCGCGATAGATGACGACTAAATTTATATTGAAAACAAGCATTGGACTATTTTGACAGGACTAAATTTCTTACATCCTTTTCTTATGTTCTTTGTTAGAAAGAGACGTAGTGACATTAAAATTGGTTTAGTTGTGAACAACAGAATCAGGGCCATTGTATGAATAAAAAATCATTTTGAATTAGGTACACAATTCACTCAGCAAGAAAAACAAAGTTACAAAATTTATTTTCAATATTTATCTGGTAACAGGAATATTTGTTTTTATATTTCAATACGGCGAAGCGGTTGCGTCTACAAACTTGGAAAGGAAAAAAGCTGAAAGTTTGTGGTTGCATTGAGTAACTAGGGAAGTTTATTTTCTTCGTCAAACACTGACTAACTGCGCAATCAGACTCCGTCATTTTAAAGGCTTGTTAAGGCCAGTTAGAGTTGTTTGGGGTGCTTGTTTGCATGAAATGAATTTATCGTTTTATATTTGATTTAAAGACAAACAGTACAGAAGGGTTGAATGTATAATTTTGATGTTTTACTTGATGACTTTGGCGTTAATACCTATAGTTAAGCTTTTAGCTGAAAAGTCGCAGCAGTTCATTTTTATAGCAAAGTGATAGCAACTGTCTAATACTAGACAAGATCCTGCTACGTTAGTATTTAAATAAATACTCACACTTAAATATATCTTTAAAATTTCATTTAAAAAAGAAATAGACACACACATTATTTAACATACAGCAAATTAAAACTATGAACCTCTTATTGATGCTTATGAAGCTACTAATCTTATATCTTAATTCAAAATGATATAAGAAATCTATTGTAGCTACCAGGTTCACATGATGTTGAACATATTATTAATATTCATACGAAAATGAAATACCTCACCGGCAAGCTGTTGAAGCAGTAAATAAGTTCCGGAACAAATATCCGGTGCCAACTGAACCTGTTATATAACTCTATCTCTCTCTATCCACTTAATGTGTGAGAGAGATCCAAATATATGTATAGATATATGCTGAAGTTTGATGACGAACCGTGATAGTCCCTAAGGCTTCCCATGTGGAGTTGATTGACAGTGCAATCGACGCACAGTGGTGTTCCTCAAACAATCTGTGGAAAATTGAATATATTTTAAACTAGCTGTCCTCCGCGGTTTCACCTGCATTCCCGGGATAAAAAGTAGCCAATATCCTTCTCTATACCATAGGCTATCTGGGTGTCAAATTTCATCGTGATCGGTGAAGGCGTGAAAGCGTAACAAACAAATAAACTCACGTTCGCATTTATAATATTAGTAAAGAACATAGAAGAAAAAACTTGAAGAGTGGTTTGCAGACTGTCGGACACGCAAACCCCTGGTGTTGCAAGCGTCTATTGGCTATGGGAACCGTTTACCATCAGACTGGCTGTTTGCTTGTATGTAAGTGTTTTAAAAAAAAGTATGTTGTTATGAGAAAAGATGGCAGGCATTGGACTGGGTAAGATAAGACTTGGTATGGACTAACCAGATCAGAACTTTCGCATTCGTGAAACTAGTATCCTCTAGAAACTATAAAATATGGAAAATAAGACTCATATAGGTAATCCATTCAAAATATTTAAAATTTTATTTTACCCGAATCACAAATTATTTTGCACCAATGTGCAAAGTAAAGCCCCGATGCAACGGAAATAGAAATGTTAAATTCACCAATACGGATTGAGATTTTGTAACTGAAAGGTCTGAATTTTTGTAATTTGAACTGCAAGGGACGGATGTACTGTAAACTATTACTGGGATGATGGAGTGAAATATTCGTTTATTTCCGCCCCACGGAATCACCTGCATTCCTGAAGGATATAATGTTTTCCTAGGATAAAAAAAATATCTAAAACATACTCGATCTATGTACCTTTCATCCAAGTCAGTTGAGCTGTTGAAGTGTGATTGAGGCGCAAACATCTAAACATCCAAAGATGATATTATAGTGGGATATTGTTTTTTTAAGGTCACGTTCCTTACAGTATAATCCTTCTCTTTGTAGGTATATCTAGGCTTTATCCCAAAGCAGTAGAAACATCATTATGCTCTGGTTATAATGATGATATTTTGGCTGCTATTATCCAATTCTTTTTATTGTCCCTTTTAGTAAGTCTGCTCTCAATCTATGAGATAACAATTAAGAGGAAAGGATGGCTGCATGAAATTTGAAAAATAGGTATTTAACAAATCTTTTGCTGTCGCGCTGTTGCTGGGATATAAATGTATGAGGGACGATAGAGACAACAACAGCTTGGATCGATTATACCTATTTAAAATAGACGAAATCGCTATTTCGTAATCCCGAGTTTCCTCCTCCAATACTGGATCGTTTTATTTAATTTTTTCAAGAATATAATAAGAAGGGCTTTGGCTATGTCTGTCGGTTTTCCTTTTATTTTTTATATTCGTCAAATTTGTTTGCTGGACGTCTGATAAGGGCAGTAAAAATGGTCAGTTTTTGTCATTTTAGAAGGCTCCTAATTCTTATAATAATAAATTTATGGAGAAAAACACAACCGAAAGACATACAATGGTACCTACAGATTGCATGTTAAAATAATCATAGCTCTAGTGTCATTATCCAGAGAGGAAACTGAGGATTACGTTTGTATGGAACAAACGCCACCAGCGTTTCCTCTTAAGGTATGTGTGTTCTTTCTTTTTTTATGCGTTTACTCACACATAGAACATTGAGTCGAAACTTTTAACAGTTGTTGGCATTTGAATGAAAGTTTTCAGCAATATTAAAAAAAAACCGTGCATTATGTACTATGCTATAAGATAGGTATGAAAGATAAGACACGTATTATGTTAATATTCTACTTCTTTAGGTAGGTATTTATAGCTACATTAAATGTATCAGGGATGTAATATTCAAAGTAAAGGTATTTCTCAACCTACGTGAGGAACTTGTACTTACAACCACGCCGAAGGCGTTATCTCAAACTAATTAATTTTATTAATATCACAGCCTAGGTGTCGTGCATCCAATTTATCTAGATCCCTCGCTCCCTATATTTTATGTCATAGTTAAGTATTGGAAGTAATTTTCCAAATAGTTCTACGTTTACTGGTCCAATGTTTCAGGTGACGTATTATGATTTAGTTGCAAGCAATAAATTGGTTCCGTTCGTTTATGATTCAAAATCAAACTAGATAATGATAATTGCTTTAATTTTCCAGTGCAATTTTATATTGAAAATTTGAATAGAATTTATATTTTAAAAGGCTTCTGAGCATAATATTTTCCAAATATCTCCAAAGAACTCTTAAATATTCTTATTATAGAGATCCTTCAAAAAATCCCTTAGAGTTACAATATGCTTAAAGTGATTTTTCAGGACGAGAAATATCACGGCCTGCCACATCATCACGTGAAAAGAGGGTTGGAAAATTGCGCTTGCACTCACGTTCATACTCATAAGTTAGTAACATGAATGCATGAAGAGAGTTTTGTTTAGTTTAATTTACTTTATATTTTCAGTGGTGAATTCTTAAACAATATCGAAATACGTAACGACGAGTTTAGTTTATTACTAAGGCTTAGTTAAAGATGTACGTGTAAATCCTAACAGGTGTAAAAAAAAACCTTCGATATTTTATTTAACCTTCCTTTTTAGTTTTTTTTTTCATTAAACCGAATTAGGCATTCAAAAGCGAATTGTTTATCGAAATAAATAATGACCTATTCTATATTCCTCTCTATTAATAAATCGTTCTGGAAGTACAAATTTTCATACTCACAAATTTATTTCTTATAGCAAAAATGCGTCCCCAAACAAAACTAAATTGTCCATTGGCATGTATAAAGTCTCTAAAATCATAAAGTCTGAGAGAAGTAAAAAGTTAAACGTCTTAGTACATCAGTGAACATCTTGTGAGCAGCAGGTGTCGCGAGGGGGACTAGGGGGCCCTAAATAAGGGGACGCAACACTTGCGCTTGGATTTTTTGTCGATTTAGACATAAACACCGCTTAAGGCTTTGATGTAAGTGATGGATATCATTATTATTGTATAGCGGTATAATCTGAAAGACTTTTTAATAACTTATATATATTTATAATTTTAAATGGCACACTTATAAACAAATATTATGTGCTCATTTCTTTTATTAAACAATAAAATAATAATTATTTTAGTAAAATCATTATTATGACTGCATTCTAGTTCAAATATTGTATTTGAATTCGCGTAGTTTTATAATTTTCGTAGCAGTACGAAGCTACGGATCTACGACGTAGCGAATACTACACCAAATGATGAACATGAACCATGAATAATATGCGAGTATTTTGAAGCCGATTATTTTTTTTATAAAGCAATATGATAGCTCTGGTGGTGAATCCTAAAATTGAGTGTACAGTCATGAATTGCGAGGAAATCGTAGCATGGTGGTAGGGTTTGTTTTAGTAGTTGGTTAGTTGGCTACTCTCAAGTTGAAAATAAAACAATAAAGTGGACAACAGATTGACTATAATAATGATTGCATAGGTACGTCGTTTATTACGTAGTTTGGACTGACAGCCCCCGTAACTGCGGGGTACACAGTTTATCAGTGTGTATTGTCGTTTTCTGCGAATATCCGGCATCAGTTGGAAGGACTGACATTGACATAAAGTTACTAGAAGGTATTGACGGGCCAGTTGGCGTGGTTGGTAAGACCCTGCGTATCACGCTGTAGGATACCGTACCTATATCAGTTATCTGCATACCATAAATTATGCAGTGATTATAGGTTATATGATAAACCCCATTTGAATGTCTGGAAGCAAAATATCCTTGATTATAAAAATTACTAGCCCAAAACCGTCGACGAGTTCTTTCAAACCACAAACAATTTTCAACCTATCTTTAATTAATGATGCTGTCATAGTACATTTTTACTTTGTATAGGCCTGTGTTTGATCACAATCTCACTATGGTAAGTGATGATGTGGCCGAAGGTGGTAAGCACACATAGCCTAGAACTGGCTCTCAAGTGCAGCTGTCGGAACACACCGATAAGTGCTTCGCGACAGGTTTTCAACTTGAGGGTGGTAGCCAGCCAGATGGGTACTACAAAGTACCCTACCACCGTGCTATGGGTTCCACACAATGTTTTCCTTCACCGAAAGCTTAAGCTCAATGTAGGATTTGAACCCGGGACCTTTTTCTCGGTATCCGACGACCGGTTAAATAAAATATGCGCTTATCCAGTTTACTTATTCTGTGTATAACAAGATTTACGCGCACGTTCGAATTACGACACGCTACCTTCAGCGTGCGAAGCGTACGACGAATAAATCAAGCGGTCCGCTTGGTCCTGTCTCATTCTCCCCTATAAAGCCTGAATGGGACGTGACGGGAGAAATTTAAACATCGATGTCCGCGAATCTGTTTGCGATTGTTTCCGATTTTTGTTTATTGGTTTAGCTTTTTGGTGAAAAGAATTGAAAAGTGTAGGTAGATAAATATAAAATAACTAGCTTTCCTTAGGAATGGAATTTCCAAAAATCCTTTCATATAGGCTGTCAAAAGGTACCAATGTATACCAACTCGAAACGCAGGATTCAAACATAATTAATCCTTTTGCTGTTGGGGGTCGATTTTCGAGAAACCTAAAAATGGTGTGTTTATTTTCCCGTACCGAGTTAAGTTAATCGGACCACGCGTTAGGTTTCTTCCATAAAAATTTTAAACATCCCCTAGAACCATACTAGACACATAGAACTATTAGGAATAGTATTGAAAACTAATTATGCGTCGTTTTTATTTATTTAGGTAAGTAACCGTGATAAGTTTCAAGTTTATAAACCCAACGAATAAGATTTTTCATACAAACAAAATCCCGCCTTTCTACCTTTTGTGTGTAAAATTTCAAGTTTGTATCGCCAGCGGTTTAGGCTCTGCGTTGATGATTCAGTCAGTCAGTGAGGACAAGTATCTAATTATAATGTATAGATATGGGCTGTAGCACAAGGTTACTAAAACAACAGAGCCCGAACTAAAATACATATTATTGAAATTTTTATATGATAAAATGAAATGTCCCCAATCTCGGCTTAGTACCCTGAAAGGGTATTTACAGTTGATAATGGCACAATTTGGAATTTTTTAGTTTTTATCTACACGAAATGCCAAAAACTACAGTAGAGGCGCGCCAAGCTGATACATTATACCATAGAGTAACAATATTAATAGAGTGATAGCATTAACAACATTACTTTCGTGAGCAATTTGCATTTGTAGATAGGTATATCGTATATACACTGGTGATCGTGATATTTTCTCGGTTAAAGTATAGATAAAAACGAGAAATTGGCATTCATTACATATTCAAACTATGTAAATATTTAGTTGTTTAAACTATGAACGCGCAGTTCGTTTCATGGCAGCGTTGCACATACCCGTGCTCACGGCACATACTCTAGTACAGTCGCTCTAATAATAATCTATCTCTAAGCATTGCACCTACCGCAGTATCTAGCCTGCTCTAAATCTTTACGCTTAAAAGAAAATTAAAACAGAAATTATGTATTTATAAAATAATTATCATAACCCAAAACCAGAGACGCGGGCGCTCAACAGAATCTTGATGTAATAAACAGCTATAATTTATTAAAATGCGGTCTGAACCCTTTTAAGAAGCAAGCGTTATTATATTATTCAGCACTTCATAATCCAGGCTTTCCGATACGAACTGCAACGCGCGGTGGTTGAGCGAGCAAAGTTTCATCTTTACCTGTCCGCCATTATGATTTCGTGCTCAAATTAATCCTGCGGCGTGTCCGGCACTGAAATTATTTAGACTGACGAACGCCGTAAATAAAGGATTAAATGGGAACGCTTAATGCCCGTACATTCGGGATTTCAAAAGGCTTTCATACACCTAGCAACACAGGTTTAACCGTAACCGCTTTCTTTAATTTCATTTACCTTTTAAAATTTTATTGTCAGCAAAGTTTTACCCTCTTATTACGTGAGATGGTTTAAAGCATGTTTTGCATAGCCCGGGTTTAATATATCCGTTACTTCCTAACGTAATATAACCAAAAGAAACTATCTTAAAATCTGAGTTTGACTAGAATTGGCTTAACCCATCTCATGTAATAAGACAGTAGTTTATATTAAATATGGAAGTCACTATTTGGGAAACTTATGGCCTTACTTATGAAACTATATTTAACCAAATACTGTTTAAGTTGTCACATATTTATGGATCACTTTACTATACTCTGAGCTATAATTAATCAAACAATGTGACGTTATTTAACTGACCATTTAAGCAGTATATATTTAAATAGGGTTTTACAAGTAAGGATGTTAGTGCCTTCGTTTATCATTGAAAACCTGAATTGTTGTAATAAATTTCTTAATTCACGAGTTTCTACATCACATAGCATTCATTACTCAATTACATTCCGGAAACTTTTTACTTTAAAATTACGTCATATTTCTAAAACAATAGGAAACCTACGTCAGAAATTGCGTTATGATACAAATTGACGATGTAGATTGTTGAAATGGTTGGACTGTACGTTCAACCCTTTTATTTGAACGTTCCTTATTCAAGCAGAGTGTACACAGATATTTTTGCATTCACGAACAATAAAATACGGCTGATTACACAGCGAGTTTGAACAGAGATTAAATACTTTGCTACGACTGTTTACTTTGTCGGGTGAAATGAATGTCAAGGTTAGTGACCTCTGAAGGGTGCGGAGGTAGAGTTTCGGCATCGTGCCAAATGTTGTGCCATCTGATACCTTTTAAATCAGAAATCGATGGGGTATTTCTTTTTACTGATGATGTTGTTTTGGCAGTTAACCGCACGCTTTTCTATGCATAGTAATAACTCGTACTACTCGATATAATCATATACAATGCTATTCAAGTATATCAAAGAAATGATTAAACTCCAACTACATTATTTTTGCTGAAAATCATGTATAAAATAAGTTCTTTGTTAAAAAAATCATTTTTAATACAAGCTTTTTTTGAGTGACTATATTTGCATTGTCATCCAATAACTACTGTGTACCAAATATCAAGTCAATCCGACCACTGGAAGTGGGTGAAATTCGACATGCAAGATTCCACCCGACAAACATACATACATACATCATCATCATATCAGCCCATTCGATGTCCACTGCTGAACATAGGCCTCCCACATTGATTTCCACTTCGAACGGTTCTGGGCCGCTTGCATCCAGCGGCGCCCAGCGACTCTGACCAGGTCGTCGGTCCACCTGGTGGGAGGTCGTCCCGCTCGGTGCTTTCCAGTACGTGGTCGCCACTCGAGAACCTTTCTTCCCCAGCGGTTATCAGCTCTTCGAGCGATGTGGCCTGCCCATTGCCACTTCAGCTTACTAACTCTACGAGCTATGTCGGTCGTTTTCGTTCTACTACGAATGTCCTCATTTCGGACCAATTGTCAAATACATACATACATTGCAAGTTAAATAAAAGTTTGTAATTAACAAAACATTATTATTATGAAGATACTCGTATATACACTTTAAAATTACATTTTTATATTTTTTTTATTAGTTTCAGCATAAAATAATATGGTAAAACCCAAGGGAATAATTTCTATTAGTGAACAAACTATTTTCTGGGAAATGGTATACATTACCCCTGTATAGTGTTATTTGACAACTGGTTCAATATCTAAAATATTTAATTTTAACACTGACTGATATACAATGCATTTTAAACTGATGGACCAAGAGACTTGAAATAGTAAAAAATATAAGGTATTTTTCCAAAAAAAATTACCAGTAAATAAAGTAAAAAACGCGGGTGAACCTGTAGGGCGGAAGGCTTGTATGTCAATAAAATTGTAATACATAGCTTTAATTGCCAATATAATGGAATGCCGTTAATAAAACTGAATGTATTTATCAATTGCGGCGACACCCGCGTCGCATAGGTATTTAATGGAATATTATGTTCAATTTGCAGTTTCTCTCCGTACAAATGAAAATACCTATGGGAAATTATTTATTCGTTCGTACCATTAAAACTATTTAACTTATAAATTAAAATCCTGGGAAATTCTTGATATATGGCCACCTGATTCCAAGCTAAGCAAAGCTTTTTAAGAGTTTATTTGTTACGCTTCTACTGAACCAATCACGATGAAATTTGGCACGCAGATAGCCTATATTGAGTATTGAGCACAGAATGATGAATAAGTTAAACAGTCATCTTATCCCAAAAAGCCTGTTCCCGTATATTGCTACTCAGTGGCGGCTATTCAAACACTCGTCATACATTCGTCATAGCAAGAACGTTAGTATCAAGAAGGGAGCCAACACCGAAGGCGAAAGAAGATTTGGTTCCGTCGTGAATGGAATACACCCGACAATCCCTTGAGCTGTCACGTATGATAAATGGTGTTATTCTTTTCACTCGTTGTGATCTGCGAAGAGATCACGACTTGGTAATATTTTGGATGGTTTTTGTTGGAGGTCTGTGTCACGCTCTGATAAATCTTGTTTGCTATTTTATTAGGTGATTTATAAAACACCCATATAATGTTTGTAACTTTACTAGATGACTTGTAATTAGTTAAACAATTATAATAGGTAAGCTACACATCAACTACCTAGACGCAGTAGTAGGTTTAAAGGGCTCGGCCCCTGTATTACAAAAGATTGTAAAACCCAGGTTTTAATAAATCCGTCACTTTCTAACATCATATAACAAAAAGAGCCGGGCCCATCTCAAAGACTTTTTTTTATCAAAAAATGCTTTTAATTCTTGATTGTAATACTATAAGATAGACTGTAATTTAGATGTATTTTTTAAAGTACTGAATAAACGTTAATCAGAAGTCCTGTTGTTTGATCGTTTAAGAAAATCCCATAGTCAGCAATGGTAGCGTGATTTGAAAAACCTTGGCCATAAATATCGCAGCATGGCGCCTACCCTCTGTCCTCACTATCCCGGGGGAACCCATCGATTGTCTATAATTATATTATCCAACCCCAAGGTGCAAACCTGTGTCTACTATTGTATTAAAAAATGCTGTGGCTTGTATCTTCTGTTAGAAGTGAAAAATGCAAAGAAATTTAAGCCTTCACAGAAATAATATATTTTTAAATCGTTATAGTGAGTCCAAAGGTATTAAAGTTAGCTCGCGAAATATGCATAATTGTGCCATTATTAGAAGCGGTGCTTACTGAGGCGAGCCAAACGAAAATTAATTTTCATATAGAGGAGGTTTTAACTTTCATGATAAAGTTTATGAAAATATAGAAAAATATATAGTAAGTAGCTTTTCCCCCCTTATTTTACAACCTGAGGGTTTAATTTCAGGAAGTCCTTTTTCTGTGCACCCCTGTCTAGGGTAGTTTAGACATACAAAAACCCTTTGGTATCTAGGGTCTTTAAGCTACAAATTGTAGGCGTGTTCGTTGTCTATCAGTCAGAAATAGTTTTAAATACAAACGGAAACATCATTTCATCTCACATATTTCTGGTAGCACTTAGAACCGTTTTAAAAGCATAAGCCTCTTTACCTCTACTTTGTAGTTATTTTAATTCAATTCAATCGAGGACGCATAAATTAATTCACGAAACGCAAAAACAAAGTCGTATAATCCATTTAAACGTACTCGTGCTTTTGTCCAAGGGTTTATCTACCCGCTACCCGCTTACTACCCACTACCTACCCGCTACCTACCGCTACCTTGAACAGAGGGATCATTCCGCATTAGAGGTCCGGCAGAGGCAGGGGGCCCCGAGGTACATTAATATTCTAACTTTGTCGAACGTGTTTTGTTTCTGTTTCGGGGTCCGATTTTGTTTTTGGTTTGTAATCACTTTCTTTATACTTTATGTCATCAAATTAATTAGGATTTAGATTGTGTTTAGTTTTAGTGTTTGAGTTGTGGAGTTTTGCGTCAATATTATATGACAATCAGCAATGTAAAATAATATTGCATCGACCTGAGTCATATAACTATCAAATTAGTATTTTTACAATAATACGGTGTACAAAGAAAGGATGTAACAAAATTTATCCCGTTGGGGAGTAAAATAAGAAATCGCGGGTAAAGCCGCGCGGTGGAAGCTAGATCAGAAATAATCTGGGTCAAGAAAAATATGAGCTTTTATGTTCAAGAGTTATTCGGAAGAAAATTTTAAAAGAAGATTTATTTCAGGCACCACAAAAAACAGACAATGGACTACATCAAAATAATAGCACTTTTCCTCACGCTTTACTATCAACAATTTGTTCCATAAAAGAACGAGCGCCATTAAAAAAACGAAAACACTCAAACGATTTAAAAAGCTTTGCGTATTTAAACAGAGCGAGAGGAATCCTCTAATTGCGGTGTCCTACAGGCAGGCACTGGCAGGCAGTGAGCCGATAAACATGAATAATGTCGTCCGATGTCCAAGGATGGCGTACCAACTTTATTTTCTTACTTTGTCACCTGCTTGAGTGAGATAACGCTCGTTCAGAGAATGCTCGGCAATTTTCGCGTTGGATTCGTCTTTCGAATGGTCGTGCTCCAAATTCGGGACATTTTGATTCATTGTGATTAATATGAGTTTTGCAGTTAAAGGGGAACTAAGTTTCTATGATTTATAACATGAAATGGTTCTTAGAACGGGGTTATAATATGTAACTACGAAAGATGATCGGCGAGTTAGCTAACAGAATAAGTTTTACTTCTAGTAAATCCTTATTGATATTGTACTTCGAGATATGCTCTTTTCGTAAAATTAATCCATATCGCATCATGTGGAACGCCAAAATATTACCGATATGTCTGGCTTTTCTCAGGCTCAACTCAACTAATATTAAATCTTTTTGCTTCTTTTTTCCAATAAAAACATCTGTGCGTGAGACAACAGATCGCGACTGCACCGCGTCACACTTGGAAGGCAAGTCGCTCAACAAAAAGTGTAAGGAAACTCCTAACGCCTATTTAATGGGCACCCGACGCGACTCCCGACGCAATAATCCCTGTAATTGCGAGCCAGCCTTCTGCATACAGATCAGACGCAGATGTTTCCAAATTAGCATTGTTTACCCACTCCCCAGGAAATTTGTAATAATTATAGCGATTTGTCGCACTTCGTTGTTTTGCTAAAAAACTGTTCATTACAAATTCTGTAACAGTATTAGATGCAATGTAAACATTTCATGATTAAGAAAATCAATTTCGAGTTCCATGTTGCTTTGCTCTAAAATATGTAAAGTAGGCAAAGTACTACTTCAATTGGAGATACATATCAAGGAATATATGGTATCTACCAGAATGTTTATATAATTTTTTTTAAACAACAAAGAAAATTTGTTTTATTAAATTATAGCAAGTTAATTTGTTCAAGAGCAGTCAGGACCGCCCTCCGCGATATTGCTAGACACAGTCAGCACATTCAGTTTATTTACCACTTCCATTAGCCAACAACATGCTTCTTTCGCCAGTCCTGTAAATAATCCAAAATTAATGAGCTTGTAATCAAACCGTGCGTTTAGACAAACAGGCGACCCCCGCTCACATCAAAGGCTAGGGATGAAGATTAAACAGAGCTGCGTACGCGCCACGTGCAGGCATTAGAGCGCTTTCTTATACCAACATAACTTTTCTATCCACCAAAATACTTTTAAGTCATACGTGTACTTACATAGAGTTGATAATCGATTGACATTGCATTTTAGTATCGGCAAATGAAACGTTGTTTGTTGTGAGAGTTGACAATGCAACTAGTCCCAACTATCATGGGATTTGCCGTGTAATGGGGTATCTTAGTAGCGAACGTTTAAAAGCAGAGATAAGGTTTTGTAAAGTCGTGTCGAAATTGGGTTTTTGTAATCTAACCAAGATTTTTTCAGCACATAGTGTAAGATGTGCAAGGGTGCTTTGTGGTTTCTAGAATAAAATGTACAAAGGTTGATGATGATTTTATAAGAAGGCACTCTTTTACTAGTTTCATTAATTATATTTTTTACCTACCTGTAAGATTTATAGACCTATCTAGTCATGTAGTACCTATCGTTTATAATCCCTGTTTTTCCACCCTCTGAATTGACCTAAAAAATAAAATCAGCGTATATGCAGGCTTACACAACACTGTTATTGCACAGCATCACGAAACAACATATTCATATTCTCATTCCAGTGCAAAACCGCTTCCATTTGGCAGGGGCCCATTGTTTTTCTATTCACTCGCAAAAACCAGATTTCCATTTACGCAATCTGCGGTAAAAGTGCGATATCGTATATCAACATATCGATTTCAATACCGTTATAGCACAATAACCTAGATGCGTAAGCACTTAAGGATATAGCGGTAAAGTAGGTCACTTCCCAAGAGGTTGGCAGACTCCAGATAATGCTCGGAAGACACGCGAACAATGGAGGATGCATTCGTATTTAGAGCGGTCCTCACACTTAGCCACATTGCTATAATGTCTCACGTATTTTTTAATACCAGGTATGCAATAATGAAAGTATTTCCACTAACAGGGCTATGGCAGTAATTCCCTTCTTTTGTGAACCTATTTTAGCACATTTCTTATACATTCTTTTTGTTATTCTTTCTTTTATTGTAGTGGCGTAGTATCTTCCAAATGTAGTGTAAGTAGACAGCAGGTATTAGTAGATGGCATCAGTTTGGAATTAGTTAGTAAAACAGTATCTATGCTTAGGTATATCTTTTTTATTTTTTATTATTTGGAAAAAAATAAGCCAAACATAGTCAGATTGTCCAAAAAATATATAAAAAATGTAACCTTGCTGAGTTTCTTGCCGGATTCTTCTCAGTTGAAGGCCGAGATCCGAACCGGTGGTAACTTCAGTAAATGTGACCTTCATAAGTACCCTTCTGGGGCCTAAATTGAATAAATGGCTTTGACTTTGACTTATTTTTTTATAAGGACACAAACAATACTTAAAGCTAAGTGCAATTTTAATTATAGGACATGGAAAAAGTCAAAAAGACATGTAAATGTTATAAACTTAAGATTTGCTAACACTTGATTGAATTAAATTAAAGATTTTAAAACATAAATTTATGTAAAACAAAAAAAGACTTAAAAACTACCATATACTACACGTCAACCTTTTAAAATGAAATAAATATCTTACCGATTTCAGTAAACTCCGGAAGTGGCGTCCGCTATCAATGGGTATCAAAACTTTTTCAGTGCAGGTACGAATTTTCCGCATTAGTATTCAACGCAGGTCGTTTTGCGTCCACCTCTGTCTGGACAGGTCCGATTATATTAATCCTACGTGCGTTTTGTGGGTGTACCGTTCTGAAATCACTCTGTTGGCGAGCACCCTGTGGTTCATTTGAATAGCCTGTTTGACATGATTGGACAAGTTTCAATAGGTCTGTTTTTAATGAACGAAATCGATCATTGAAATGTCGATGAGTGATGGTGGAATCGTAATCCTAACTATCCTAACTAATATTATAAATGCGAAAGTGAGTTTGTTTGTTACGCCTTTACGACTGAACTACTCAACGCATCATCATGAAATTTGGCATGCAGATGCCTAAAACATGGAGAAAGACAAAGGCTACTTTTCATCCCAGGAACGCGGGTGCA
The DNA here is from genome assembly GCA_951394255.1 of Polyploca ridens. Taxonomy (NCBI): domain Eukaryota; kingdom Metazoa; phylum Arthropoda; class Insecta; order Lepidoptera; family Drepanidae; genus Polyploca; species Polyploca ridens. The sequence goes on from OX596249.1 coordinate 6,193,693, forward strand.
ACCGCGTGAACCAGCTAGTTCTTAATAATTTTAACGATTTAGGTTTGTTCATTTTTAGCTGTGGAACGAGCACTAATTGGATATACTATTTTAAGGGGATGAAAGCTCAGTATTGGTGACGTCGAATGCCGAGACGAAGGTTCAGGATTCGAATCCCACAATGAGTTTGAACTTTCGGTGAAGGAAAACATCGTGAAGAAACCATAGCACCGTGGTAGGGTGCTCACATCATCATCACTGTCCATGGTGAGATTGTGGTTAAACACAGGCCGACACATAGTGAAACAAAAAACTTAGGTAATTACTTCCTAGTTGGAATTCTGGTTGCTTTGATTATAAGATATCATTTCGCAATGTAAGAATATACTATTATTGTTTTTAGAGATGGAGGTCGGCCCTCTACATAAGGTATCTTTTTTTTATCGACTAAACCGGTAAACAAGCATACGCCTGCTTGATGGTATGCGGTTACCGTAGCCATATGACACGAAGCATCGCTCACGCATTACCGACCTTATCCCCCTCCCCTATGAGCTCTGGTGACCTTACTCACGCGCAGGAACACAGCTTTGCACAACATAAAGTTATTTGGCTGCGGTATTCTGTAAGGTGGAGGTAATTCCCCAGTCGAGCCGCTCTTTTAGCGAATAAACGCTACGACATCTCTTAAAATCTGCCATGAATGAATACTCGTAGGCACACAATAATTAACGAAAAATCAAAAAAAAAAACACACTGAATTATGCATTAATTATTTGAATTCAATTCAAATTCAGTAACATTGCATTGCGTAAACATATTAATTACTTACTTCGCCAATTGCTTGATACAGTTCTGAAAGCCGATGGATACGATTCACAGTTAAAAAATAACACATAAAACTGACGAGTAATCACTATCAGGCTATTTGAAAAGTTCCCATTCATCCTAGAGTTAACGTCCAACTAAGTTTCATTCGACTTTTTTACCAGCCCGATCGAATTCGCGAAAACTGCTTTATTTCATGCAGTTTTTTTACATGTCCAATTTCTGTTGACCCTTCCAACTTCCCGCGATTTGCGAGGCGGGGATGGAAAGTCACGGGTTATCGAGGGTCTAGCTCCAATGGATGATGTAGTAGGGAAGTCGAGAGTGCTGTTGAAGCCGACAATGTGTATAAATAGGCAATCCCAATTGCGATCACGTAGCTGTAACGAGCCGTCGCGACTATACGGCAGGCAGTAGCGATCGATCCCAACTGCATGATGGAATTTACTGACAAGGTACGTGTATACACGGTATTGAGGTGATACGAAAATAAGCTGAGTAGGCTGTATATGCGGCAAATATTTATTATGTGTCCAAATAGCCTGTTTATATTTTATTTATTTGTAGACATACGTGATGTGAAAATTGAGTATTTTAAAAGATTATGTATATTTACTACGTACTAAGACACTGGAACGAGATCCACGTATTTGACTCCAAAGGAGTACTCAGGTGGCTTAGGGTCAAGTAATAATAATAACTGAATTTAACTATACTATAAATTGTATTGTACTAACATATTATTAGGTATATGATTAACTAACAAATATATGGAAGTAGGACAAGTTTTCTGGAATAAATAAATTGAATTGTATTGAATATTTCCTATATACGTCGTTTTAGCAGCTGTTTATGAGTACGTGAACTCTGAGGTGAGTATATGGTCAATTACAAACTAATAAGTGTGAAAAAAATATTTTTTCCTTCCATCCATCTTTAAATAACTCTTCATTTTCTCCAAAATCTCTGCAGTAATGAGTAGTCTAAAGCTTAAAACCATGCGTCTATTTATACTGTACGTACCTATAATGTATTGGCGTTTTTCATCCTTTAACCATAATAAATGGACGTCCAGTATCGGACTAGCATTGATTTATTGAGGATCGAGGAGCTAGTTAAAATTGCTTAATAAATTGTGGTAGTCGCGTGTGCGCACTATGCCACAAGTCTATTAACTATATATGCATTAAGGGTTGGAAATATTATAACCTGTTAAAACACTGTTTGAGCCTATTATCAACGGCAATTTAGTAAGTATCTACTTACATGAAACTGAATAGCATTTTATTGATTTATTTTTATATTTTACCGGTGGTCACTGATCATGTAAATAACTTCACATGACAGTGATTTTAACGGATATGCTATATAGTACAACAAATATTGCTTACATCTGTGTCATATTTACTTTCTATCTGCGCTTTCTAATTTGATCATTTTGGTCTGTAATTTTTGTTTCGAGTTCTATACAAATGTCCCATATTCAATTATTGGTGAAAATCTATATAGGCTTCGAAGAAGAAAATATATTTCTCTTCAGAAAAAATCTTCTAGATCAGTTGGGAACTTATGGTATTGTCTACATGTATAACTAAAGATAAATTAAGAAACTTTTGAATTCATTTATCCTCTTATTTTTTTATACATTGAAATTGATAATACTTATAAGTTAATAAAGTCTAACTTATGTTATATCCAGTTGAAAATATAAAGTATTTACGTAGGAAACATTAAATTTTCAGCACGTTTTCCCATTACGTCGTGGAAAACACAGCGCGGAAGTTAGTGACGCAGCGTCGTTTTTATTACTGTCTCAGTCTCAACAGGCACTCATCCGTACAATTTGTAATGATAGCTACTTGAACTTTAATATACATTTTTTGCTCGTCGAGCATTATGAAAGTCTCTTAGGTAACTTTTTTGTCTGATCCCACAATCCTTAAGTAAGTATCCACAATCATAGTAAGAGATTCCGTGGCCGATGGTAGCATTCTGGTACCTGTATAGTCTATAGTATAGTACACATAAACCCCCTTACTCATAAAGCACTATTTAACTAATATACTGATTAAATGGTCACGTAAATAATGTCACATTATTTGACAATGACAATAGAGTCAATAACACAAGTATTTTTTTTTCAAAAGCAATACACACATTCTGTTTTGAGTTTTGTTTAAATTATAGAGCTAAACAGTTCAACTGATTTTCGCGAGATATTTATCAAAAGTTTTCTTTAGAACGTGAGGCATTATTAAATGTACAAAATCAGTTGCCGTATAGGGTACTAGAATGCTTTAGGCTATATAAGCGTGTAAGCTGTACAAAGCAGGTAGTGATAGATTCACAAGTGTTTTCCATTAGTGGGACATTCCAGTACATGCCATCGGTAATTTGCTTCAGGCCGTATGCCATTGTCTAATCGTTTTACAGATATATTATACGGTTCACATTTTCAACATTATTGTAAACAATCTCATGTATAAGGATATTATTTATTAAAACCAATAAAGATTTAAAAGTAACAAAATATTTAAAATATGACGTGTGTTTTTTTTAATTTATGTAAATTTTTTAAACTAATATTTTAGATAATTTCTAGCAACTTGAGAGCAAGATTGTTATGCATATTTTTGTTCATATTGTGATGTAAAAGCAGAGCATAAAAATTGGCAAAATTCCATAATCTCCAAAAATACACATTCTTTATATAAATATTAATGCCACTTTTATTTCTTCAAAATTTAGCCCCCCTAAAAAGGAAGCTAAAGCAATATTGCTAACGCAAACTTCAAAATTTAGCCCCCCTAAAAAGGAAGCTAAAGCAATATTGCTAACGCATTTTTTTTTATTTAATTTTAATTTAATAAATTACGTAGGATCTGCCCATAAATCGAAAAAATTAATTGCATTAGCAATATTGCTTTCACTTCCTTTTCAGCCCCCCAGCTCATGGTTCCTTTCAACGTTTTTATCTTAGATCTGTAGATCAGAACTTACCATGACTGGCTAGAAAAAAAAAAACAATCTGATATACATATATTTGTTCTATGTATATGCATGTATCTATGTATATGTATGTTTCATGTACCAGAGCTGATACAGTTAAACAAAGGAAATTTTACTCTGTGTAGCGAACACACTACATCCCTAAAATTTACTTGAAAACTTGTTACAATATGTAGGATAACGCGTTGCAAAGCGGTTAAACTCCGACATTTCATTACAAGAATTTGATTTATCGAATGAGCTCTGAAATACTGAGCACGTAACACTGGGAACATAATTTGCACTGCAATCCGAGCTATGTGGATGAAATAAATGAACTACGTGTGTTTTTATTTTAGTAAATCAGGTTTGGTTCTCTCCCATCATTATTATATCATCCGGTTTAATTTTATTTGTACCTACTTCTAGGTGTAAATTTTTCGAAACAAATTGGATTTGAACCGACTTCAAAAAAAGGAGGAGGTTCTCAATTCGTTTGTATGTTTTTTATGTTTGTTACCTCATAACTCCGTCATTTATTCGAATGGAAAAATCCGATTTGGAAAAAAAAAAAAGTTTGGATACTTCCCGTTTGGTCCGATTGTCATCAGGTTAGGGTTTGATTACTTTTTACTGTACTTTGAAGTCGGTTTAAGTTTTTTGTAAAACAGGTTTTTTTATGTTAAGCTTGTAATAGGGCGTAGTTTACACAAAATAAGGCCGATATATTATACTATCACATTGTCATAAAACTTTTCCAATTTCCAAAGACCATCATCAAGAACCATCTTGTCTCGATCTCTCAAAAATTTTCCAGTCATTTAGTGACGGGACACGCTGATATGAGAGTCAAGGTAGTGTTGTAACAAACTTGACTTAACACTATGTAGGTACATGTACCTATTGTTAATAAATTTTCATTAGAAAGAAAAAGAAAGACTCAGCACAATTAACGTAATACAATAAAATTAAAATAGTATACGCTTATCCCTTCTATTCATAATCGCTTTTTAACTAAATCAGTGTAATAGTGTGCCCTGTCTCACTCTTTCGATCACCAAATGTCACTTGTCAGATAAAGACTTCGGAATTTTAGTTAATCAACGTTTGATAACTTTATTATGAATAAGGGGGTTAATGTATTGCAGGGAATTGAAGCAAAAAAACTTAAGCATTTTTAAGCGAACGAGACAAAACGGAGCATAGGCAAAATAAAAACAGACAAGACATACGAGTATTGCCAGCGTATCGCTCTTAGCCGCTATAAATTGAAACAAATTATTAACTGGCAATAAATAAGGGTTCGAGAAGCTGCCATGATAACTGGCACGCTTCCAGGAAACGCTTTAGATAGGAAAAACCTCTTGTTTCCTGAACTAAGAACTATCTATATAAGTTGGCGATAGAACTACTGGTGTTCCGTAATTAAGGTCGACTGAATAATTATGATTATGAGTGATTTTATGCTGTCATTTTTTACGTACAAAGCTACTGTTAACATACTTGTATATCCCTAAATTTAAATTATAGAAAGCTTTATTGAAAAAATATACCATTATCGTAAATACCTTATTCTTGAATAAAGGAAACAGATATTGTAGAAAACAATACAATAAAGAAACAAAATGGATTAGGGCAGCATCTAATGGGCAGTGAAAACACGAAGAGAGTAATTATTGTCTTGAATTTAAAATGTTGTTCAGATAAAAGTAAATGTGGCAATAAGATTAAAGTTAGATGCTGCTTGAAAAATAAAGTTGTTTCGAGACAAATCTACTAAATACGCACCGCAACTCGAAGTGTAGCTTTTAAAAATACTTAAGTTTCTTTTATTCAGTAAGGATAAGATAAAATACGTGAAATTCTATTTTAAATAATAATAGAAAAAAAAGGTTTCTGGATAAATCATTAGTTTATTCTGTGTATGTAAAATTACCAAATTACGTGCGGGTCTACGCTAGGCGAGCCAATCACGAGCCGAGCCACTCTTTACTCATCGCTCGCGATTTCAAGTGAGGATTTACAGCGAGCCTACAACACTAGCGCAATGCCAAACCCTAGCATCCTTAAGACAAAAGATGGTTTAAGGCAAACCCAGGTTTTAAAATAGCCTCGTCTGTTTTTTGTCATATGACGTAAGAGAGTGACCGATCGACTGGTTTCACTTAACTTGCTTTAAACCTTCATTTGTAATAAGGGGGTAATTGTATTTGTCAAAAAACCGACGGTGCAGTCAATCGTGAGCCAAACGCTCGTTTGAGTCTCCCAAGTCCGCCTGCACTACTCGAATTCATGCTCCGCTTGTGCTCGGCTCGTGCTCCGTTCGCCTAGAGTAGAGCCACCGATAAATAAAACATGCGTGTTATAAGAGTGATCAGAATTCGCATCAATCATTCTCCTTAGCTCCAGCTGAAATATTTAAAAGCAAATTACCCCAACCAAAACAGGGTTGGATTTTAAAACTCAAGTTATGTCAAGTGTCAAAAAGTATACACCACAAAATAAGATAAGTCGCTGAATTCAGAAAGCACTATCTAGCAGCTTTTCCGGGCCATTGGATCTGACGTCTGACGCGGCAAGCACGATGACGTGTGAAAAACGTCTCCCTCCTGACGACCTGTGTACGTTTATTATGTAAAAGATGCTTGGAATTTAAAAGATTTTATGAATCATAGTTGAATGGCGAAGGCTTAAAGGTGAAGTAGATACCTACAGAGGTTTTGGTATGGTTCGTTTTGGTAGAGTTTAAAAGGTTGGTTAGGCAAAAGATTATTAAATGGTAAGATCATAATTTTATTATGTAAAAGATGCTTGGAATTTAAAAGATTTTATGAATCATAGTTGAATAGAGAAGGCTTAAAGGTGAAGTAGATACCGACAGAGGTTTTGGTATGGTTCGTTTTGGTGGAGTTTAAAAGGTTGGTGTTAATAGGTAAAAGATTATTAAATGGTATGATAATAATTTTAATAATTTTATTATTTATTAGTTAACTACCATCATCATTTCAAGTAGTAGAGGGCTCCAAAGTTCATATCTTGGTTTTTTCAGCAACAGTATTTATTATCGTTTATACAGTTATGATTATGACAAAAGTAGTCAAAATGACCAACTGAATAAGATACGTGGAAGCAGTCCATTTAATCATATATGTATGGTTTATTAAAACACATTTAAGTAGATACAATGAAATCGAATTATTGGTAAAAATAAGAGTTATTTTATTATACTTCGTTATTAGCTAGATTATTAGTACCTAATAGCTGTTCCACCTGACGTTTGCTTCGGTAAATTAAATGTTACAAACTCAGCAATGAATCCGCGTTCTCACAGAATCTTGATAGGGTTTTTTTTTTTTTTTTTCTGTTTATAGGCCTTTGTTTGACCGCACTCTCACTATGGTAAGTGATGATGCGGCCGAAGGTGGTAAGCACACAAAGCCTTAGATGGAACTGGCTCTCAAGTGCAGCTATCGGAACACACCGAAAGGTGCTTGGCGATAGGTTTTCAACTTGAGGGTGGTAGCCAGCCAGGCGAGTACTACAAAGTACCCTACCACCGTGCTATGGTTTCCTCACGATGTTTTCTTTCACCGAAAGCTCAAGCCCATCATCAGGTATGTAAATTATACTTTCCGCAGCATCAGTGCGTCATAAAACCCTTATTGAAAAATACTATTAGTAATTTCATTAAAGTAGCTTATTGTAAAATTACTGTAATTGATTTTTCAAAAAAAAACTACGTTTAAGATCTGTCACACAAATTCTATTCTTATCTAATCCAAAGCATAATGAGAACGGAACTTAATGAATCGTGATATAGATAAAGTAGGTCTCACATTCAGTCTTTTCTAGGCTTACCCTGTGACATGGGGACCAAACTAATCTTCTCACTATTTCGGATCGGTCCAGTTTGGGCCCACTTATCCGTGAAGGTTGTCGTCGGATCGCTATGCGGGTAGAATAATTCCAATTCTGTCTTTGTTGGAAGATAAAGTGTGGTGGGTTTTTGCGTACAAATATCAATATGGAAAACGAGGAGCCTCCTAGGATAAAGGTGAGGACTTACCAGGAACTCCTATGGCAATCCACTGCACACAGCAACTATCACCACTATCTCACATCAAATCACAAGTCACTGAGTTTCACTGAGTTCAATTTACAAATCAACGCCTCCCGGTCGGCAGCGGTTTTCGTACTGTTTATTTATAAATCACAAAGTTTGATGTTTCCCGTTCGGTAGCGGATCTCGTACTGCCTTTTTGCGGCGTTGTGGGGCGCGCGTCTTACGTTTTGTGATGCGTCGCCGAAGTATGTAGAATATTCCCGAAGCTCTTGTCTCGCTTACACATATGAGGTGGGAAAAGGAGAGGAATCGGGAAGTAGAGGCTCGTCATTGATACTCAATATGAGTAGGTTTTACTATAGATATTATTATAGGTATTTTGGCCTAAACATCCTCCGCCGCCTTGAGAATACGTAGTGTTCTCAAAAGAAAGAAAAAATAATTAATTATAAGAACTAATTACAGATTAAAATAATTACTAAAGTACTGAATATAAGATGCGGTATGATTAATTTTTATTGTGAGGGTAATGGACATAACTTAACAATGGGTCTTTTGAATGATCCATTTGAAGTTTTTACTAAAGCGACGCGGATATTTCCATCCTTGCCAGGATAAACTTGTGATATTATGCCCAACGGCCAACGTAAAGGGGGAATATCATCTTGATGTATAAGAACCACAGTACCAATCTTAATGTTATCTTTATCAATGAGCCATTTCTGTCTAACTTGAAGATTATGTAAATATTCTATACGCCATCTTTTCCAATAGCTACACACCATCTGATCTAATAATTGTTTCCGACAACGTAAAGATATGGTTTCCTCGGACACATTCTGAAGCGGCAATGAAGTCAATGGTGAAGCCATTATAAAGTGAGCGGGAGTAAGAGGCTCCGGGTAGGGATCCTCAGATAAAATGCAAAGCGGTCTAGAATTTAAGACTGTTTCAATTTGGGTAAGAACAGTGAGGAGCTCTTCATATGTGAGGAGCTGCGAACCGATAACACGGTATAAATGAGTTTTAATCGATTTTATATTAGATTCCCACAATCCTCCGAAATGTGGGGCGCGGGTGGAATCATTTTCCATTCAATGCGGTACTGATCGGTAAGTAGTTCTTGTAATTGAGCTTTAGCTCCGACAAAGTTAGTTCCGTTATCGGAGTAAAGAAAAGAAACAGGTCCTCGACGGGAAATGAATCGCTTAAAAGCGGAAATAAAAGTATCTGATGACACATCAGTTGCCAATTCGATGTGTACAGCTTTGGTTACTAAGCATATAAACAAACAAATATATGCCTTTTGGCTCTTTTGACCTCTGCGTCTACATAATGTTACTTTAATGGGTCCAGCATAGTCAACGCCCGTATGCACAAACGCTTTGGTCTCCTGAACGCGGCAAGAGGGTAAATCAGCCATTTTTGGGCTGAGAAATGAAGGGGAATTTTTAAAACAAAAGTTACATGAATGTACTCTGTGTCTAATGACACTTCTAGCGGACAGTATCCAATATTTCTGGCGCAACAGTGAGCTCAGAAGATTGGCACCAGTATGGCAATGAGCACGGTGAAAATAGTCTATAATAAGATGAGTAACGTGGTCATGTTTAGGTAAAAGAGCGGGATGCTGAGCTTCATACGGAAGATTTGCATTTGAAAGTCTACCTCCAATTCTAATAATTTTATCTTGATCTATAAAGAGGTCAAGTTTTTTAAGAGGGGAAGATACTTTAACGTTTTGAATATTATTAAATAAATTTTGAAAATGAACTTGTTGTACAGAGCGTATTAAATAGACTTCAGCTTTATTTAGCTCAGAAGCTGTGATGCGGCTGTGACCTTGATCACGAGAAAGAATGCGGGAAAATCTAAGTATGTATACTATTATACGTAATATTTTATTCCATGATGAGTATTTCAGAGCAAGCTCGTAAATTAAATTAGGCTCAACAGAAGCGGGAATGGAAGTGGCTAAGTCATCCATATATAGTTCACGCGAAGCTAATTCAGCAGCGCGAGGGAATAGGTTTTTCTCATTTTTTCTTTCGCGCGAGAGCATAACTGGCGCACAGTGCGCATGGCTAAAAACGGACTGGACTTAAGACCGAATGCAACTCGGTTAAATTGAAATACGCGGATCGGATCATTGGGATCAAAGCGGAATAATATTTTTTGATATTTTCTATGCTCATCAATAACAGCAATTTGTAGGTACATTTGTTTTATATCTGCTGTAATAGCAATGGGAAATAAGCGGAAGTTCAGTAATACAATAAACAAGTCAGATTGTAAATTGGGTCCCGTATGTAAAATATCGTTTAATGATATGCCATTGTGACATTTAGCACTAGCATCGAGTACTATACGAACTTTTGTTGTTTCTTTGTCTTGCCGTACGACGGGATGGTGTGGTATGAAGTACCCTTTATCATGGTCGTCAGAATCGGAAGGCAATATTTCAGATAAGTATTTTTTATCTAAGTACTCCTGTATAACCTCATTATAACTAGCGCGTAGCTGTGGATCGCGTAGCTTGGTACGCTCCAAAGCAAGTAAACGGCGGTGAGCAACGGAACGGGAATCACCTAACACGTCAGGATCCTCACGAAAAGGTAACGCGGTGCAATATCTGCCTGCGGAGTCCCGTGAGAAGTTACGAGAGAACAGCTGTTCACACTCCTTTTCGGCCGAGCTCATAAATTTTTGCGCGGGAATTTCTTCGAGCTCCCAAAACTTAAGTAGGGAATCATCTAACGAAATAGTAAGGTCATTGGGACCAGAAATGAAAAAAGTCGCGGTATTAAAATAAGTGGATGCATTTTTATTAATATTAAAGTTAGCGGGAAAGTCACCCATAAGAATATAACCGAACACGGTTTCAAGGGCAGAAGGAGCGGGAGGTGCATTAATTTTTTGACCTAATAATAAAAATGGGAACAATTGTGCCCCGAGAACTACTTCGACCTCTCCGGGGATGTGCCACAGAGGGTCAGCGAGCGGTAAGTTACCTAAATGTTGCACTATAGAAGTCTCAACATATTCAGTCGGTAACCTGTCAGTAATGCAATCAACGACAAGAGCGGTAATATTATAAAAATATTTTTTATTTTTCGCGGTTATTTTAAGTTGAACGTAGCCGTGAATAGGACGCGAAGTGGATCCTACACCCTTTATAAAAGAATTGCTAAGCGGTATTATATTTAAATTTAGTTGTTTACAACAGGCAGTTGTAATTATGTTGTTTTGAGACGCGTTATCTATTAAACATCTAACTGAAATATATTTATTGTCCTTATTAGACGCATAAACTTGAGCGGTTGATAAAAGTACAGTAGTATGGGAAGGATTTAATTTATTAAAAGAATCGCGTTCGTTATCATTCACATTCTTATCAACTCGCGCTCGGGTGCATAGCGACACCGGTTGAGGAGCGTCCGTAGCGTTAGAAGGAGACGCGGTCAGATGCGCGGGCGAGGCTGCGCACGGGAGCGGTCGCGGCGCGGCGCGGGCGGCGGCGGACGTCTGCGCGCAAAGCTCCTGCGCGTGTGGAGACGGCGCGATGAGGTTATCGCACTTATCAAGACGCGCCGAGTGAGAGGGACGCAAGTCGGAAACTATTTGTTGCGATTGTGAATTACTATCCAAATGCAAAAGAGAATGATGGTGTTTATTACAAGTTTTACAACTATACGACGACTTACACTGAGAAGCAGTATGCGTAAGGCTGAGGCAGTTTACACAGCCTTTTTTAGATTTAACAAAATCTAAACGATCTTTAGTATTAAGTGCTTTAAAAGAGGAACAATAAAAAATCTGATAGTGATCAGATTTATTACAAAATAAGCAAGTGCTTTTATTATTATTATCGCGTGCAAGGAAAGCATGGTGGACTGTGTTTGAATTACGCGGTTGAGACCGATAAGCGGGCGGATTATTAAGGTTGCTACCGACTGGGGCGGTTCGCGCGGAGCCAGCAATTGGCGTAGAAGTGCGGTCTAATATTTTTACTTGCGATTTAATAAAATCAACAAAATCCTTATAAGAAGGAATTTCTTTATTCCTCATAAACATTTCAAAGGAATTAGCGGTTGCGGGATCTAACTTCTTTAAAGCTAAAGAAAGTAAGATAAAATCTTTCATATCTTCAATACCTAACTGTTCCAAAGCAGATACAGAAGCGTGGAAAGTTTCAATGAACGTATTTAAAGACGCGGAATTATTTAATGCGGGTTTAATATTGAATAAATTAGACATGTAGTGTGAGCCTAATGCTCTTTTATCTTGATATTTTTGAACTAAGCTGTCCCAAATAGAATTATAATTATCACCGGACGGTATAATACCTGCCGTGATTTTTAAAGCATTTCCTGTTAATTTACCTACAAGATATTGTACTCTTTGAGAATTCGAAAGATCAGGATTTGAATGTATATTAGATTTAAAAGATTCAAAGAAGACGGGCCAATTTTCTATTTTTCCATCAAATGACGGAATTTGAATTGGTGGTAGTTTGATACGACCTTTATATTGGGACGGAATAGTATTCTGCGCAGACACATTCGACGTAGTATTTGTCTTATTGACGATAAGAGAACGAACCCTTTCTATTCGGGTGTACACTGTATCAAATGAAATCATTTTTTTATAATCAATCTTATATTCTGGAACAAGTTGCATATTTAACGCGTTAATTGTATCTAAATTGGCACTAAATTCATGACGAATTGTACTAATAATTTCAGTGTCCGCCATGAATGTCTCTGAGGAACGAAGGTCTGCACTCGCGGATGTGGAAACATTCTTAGAAGAATCATATAAGAACGATAATTGTTCAAAAATAGCTTCATTTTTAGCTTCCAATATTTTAATTTTAGTTTCAATAGCTTCCATTGTGAAAGATTGCGTAATAATAAATTGCAAAATTACCTAATTAAAATAAAATGACGTAGGTAAGTAGGTAGGTATATCCAACAGTTTAGGCACCTACCTATATAGGTATGAAAGTTTATTTCAAGTCGACAGACAAGGCTCATAGAATGCAATTATATGCGTAGTAATAGTACAAATAGTAAGTACGTATTGCGGTTATTAGTACACCATATGATTTCGTATAATAAGATACGAATCGGTACCTATAAAATCTAAGTCCTAAAAATATGGAGGAGCGGCGGCGGTATCGAATACCTAACTACTTTTTATCACGATTGGCGTGGTAAAAATGGCGGGAGTACGAAATATCGTATTTATATAGTCTAAAACCTATTTATGAGGTATAAGACTTGCGTATTATGAGGTATATACCTATTTAGAGGCATAAAACCTATAGAAAGCGGGAAATTATACGTGATTTGATATGAAATTAAATTACTTTAATGGCTGACTCAAAATGAATCCGCTCGAAGGCGTACCAGAAAAAATGGTGGGTTTTTGCGTACAAATATCAATATGGAAAACGAGGAGCCTCCTAGGATAAAGGTGAGGACTTACCAGGAACTCCTATGGCAATCCACTGCACACAGCAACTATCACCACTATCTCACATCAAATCACAAGTCACTGAGTTTCACTGAGTTCAATTTACAAATCAACGCCTCCCGGTCGGCAGCGGTTTTCGTACTGTTTATTTATAAATCACAAAGTTTGATGTTTCCCGTTCGGTAGCGGATCTCGTACTGCCTTTTTGCGGCGTTGTGGGGCGCGCGTCTTACGTTTTGTGATGCGTCGCCGAAGTATGTAGAATATTCCCGAAGCTCTTGTCTCGCTTACACATATGAGGTGGGAAAAGGAGAGGAATCGGGAAGTAGAGGCTCGTCATTGATACTCAATATGAGTAGGTTTTACTATAGATATTATTATAGGTATTTTGGCCTAAACAAAGTGCTTGTGGTTTTTCTTACTGTAGCTTAGAAATGTTTGAGATTTTAGTTACCTATCTGAACTTTTATCTAATTAATCTTTATCATGACCAATTCATTATCTATTATTGTATATAATCATTAGCTTTAGTTTGCGAAATAAATAGATTTAAAGACTATATAATATGCGAATTACTCTTTTCGCGGATTGCACAATGTAATGGTATAAATCTGTCTTATGTATGTGCCTAGTGCATCTGGGAGGCGCCCTAGGTATAACAATTAATTGTGTTAAATTTTTTGTGTTGTTTTAAATTTAATTAATTGTGAATTTGAGATACTAAACCTATTATTTATTTATTTTATATTGATGTAATAGTAACAAATATGGACTTATCCGTCTGAAATAAATGGTTTCATTTTTTATTTTATGAGTTTTATCACAAATTTTACGATTTTTATTATTATTTCTATTTTTTTACGATTTTTGACTTTTTAGGAATGTTAAAAAGTAATCCCATCATTATTTTTTGTGCAGTTTCAAAATCACAAACTGTATTTCACATGTCTTATTAATTGTAAATTAGGTTAAGTCGATGATAGTTCAAGGTTAGTGACTTTAAATCTATCGGCGAAAGCATGGCGAAAGCTGTTATAATTATGGACAGCAAATCCCATCTACTTTACCATTCCTATTTTTAAAAGCAGATAACGCCATCTATTTAATTATTAATAATTAAGCCCACAGAATTACGTGGCTTCAAATCTCCGACCCTTGGAGCACTAAATCTGTGGATCCCCATCGATTGCCAATAATGCCTGTAATTACTGCCCCCGCTGCCTCAAGCTGTTAATCTTACTTAGGCTTATGCTCTATCGCGTGCCAAGTTTAGTTAAAAATTATTGGTAGCACAGGTATACCTATTCATTGAATGCCATTTCGTACTACGGACGGTATTGCTCCTCCTTATTTTATTCACTATTATAAATGAAACGTACGTATATCAATTAATGTACTAGTTGCTATTTATTACTGTGCTTTGTTGGAACTATACTTGTCATAGTGGTATTATACATGTCAAAGTCAAAGTCAAAGCCATTTATTCCATTTAGGCCCTAGTAAGGCACTTATGAAGGTCAGCTACTGAAGTTACCACCAGTTCGTAAGACGGCCTTCAACTGAGAAGAACAGCCAAGAAACTCAGCAAGGTAACATTTTTTAAATATTTTTTAAACTATAAAAAAAAACGAACTTTTTTTTCCATACCGCTTTCATGACTCTATTAGTGCATTATACGAACCCATTTCAAATAGAATGATGGTAACTAAAATTCCTGTATCTTTATTTTAAATTACGCCAACCCTTATCAAATAAACAAATCATAAAACCACCTTTATCAGATTTAAATCATGATATAAACGTAAAACAAAACCCATCCTCTTGGTGCAGAGTTGGTGAGGCTGGTCACGTGGTGGCGTTCAGTTATCCTCGCCCCAGTCGCGTCCCGCGGTGTGCCGCGAGTTTGATACCGTTCTACAGGGAATAACGTATACTGAGCTATGCTGAGAAATTGTGAAGTTTCCACAATTGAATTACCTCAAAGAAATTCTCAGTTTTGTGTCTTGATTTTCCATTCTTTTGGTGTGGTCACTGACGCCCATGTAAGAGCCGACAATGCGTTGCTGACTTTGACCTTCTACCTTTTTTCTTGAAATTTCTAAAGAGGCATCCACTAGGCCTTAGGTTCCTGAGTTTCCGCCGTCATAAGGTAATACCGGCTCGTAACGAAGTGAGTTGTTTTTAGCCCTTCCTTGATATTTTGTAAGGGGAAGCTAACCGCAAAGAAGGTTATATTTTGTCCTGAATGAAAGTAAAGCCGGGGAGCGAAAACTAGTAAATATATTTTGCACATGTGAATGAAATTCACCTGATTTTAAACAAAAACAAAACGCAGTGAACTATTACTGCAATAGTCAAACTGAATTTAATTCAAACTACTACTAAACTAACAACAAATATGTACAAAATACAATCTATATATAGAAAATTTCCTCAAGCCTGCCGCTCCCAGAAGACTGGCAGCGTTTCCTCTTTGGATAGCCAAGCGTTGGCGGAAAAAGCTCCCCGCCCGCTAGTCTTCGGAGGTCTCGATCAATTTTGATGACAAGGTGCGAGCAAAACGGCGGGCTTCGGACCCCCACGGTCCCATGGTCTCGACCGCAAAAGGCACACAAATATAATTGGGTCCAATCGATGCGTATTTTTTTGAATTTTGAACTATTTTTATACGAATAGTATTTGATCAACAATAACAACAATACGACTGATTCAGTTTTTATAAGGTAAACTTTATTTTTCTTTTTACAGGCCTGTGTTTGATCGCTATTCCATCGTGGAAACACAAAGCCTAGAAGGAACTTAATTTAACTTATAGATAAATTTATTTGACTATGTTACATCATATCCGCTGCGCCTAAATCCCTTCGTAACGTAGTCAACTCTACTATAACTGTCGAGACGTCCTGGGAGCTGCATTAGTAGTCAGGAACAACTCTGCACCGTCACGGCTCTGGCCGAACGCCCTCGCAGTTGTTTGGGGAAATTCGCTTCAGGCTTGCGATGGTTATCAGATAATGTTCAGCATATTTTCATGCTTGTTGAATATTTTGTAAATTATGTTTTATTGCTGTTTGGGGCAAAGTTGTGGTTAAATGATCTATTTTATTATACTACTTTTGAATAAAGTTAAAAAAGAATAAAAATCCATTGTTTATTTTTCTAATAATGCATATATATAATAATAATATAATAATAAATAACATTTATATTATTAGTTCGGATTGCGACACGTCATACGTAATTTTTTGTCGTAAGAACACATAAAATATTCACACGATACGTCATTCACAGTATCTATTACAAGATATCGCCATTTATGTACCCTAATAGGCTAAGATGAGACGGTCAATGTGACACGCGACACCCCTAGTTTCCACCCCAATGAAATCAAATAAAAGCATTATATTGCGGACATTTATCTGAGACATCCAAAACATATATAAGACCGGGGATCAAAATTGGAGACAGAGAGATATAAATAAGCAACTCATCTTGTATGCCAAGGGGGATCTTGAAAACATGTCGCTAATTTGCTGTGTTTAAGAATTTTATTCTGTGAAGGAAAATAATTATAAAGAAAATAAAACAGAGAATTTATTTGCTTATTTCTGCTTTTCTATAAAGTAACGTTTTACAAAGATCGAAAATTGATCGAAATTTTACGCATAAAAATTCGATATGACAAAGCTCAATTTGATCACGAAGAATATTTTTACGATTCGTTGAAATTTTCGTCTCAATCTAATTCCACATTGCGGCTGCACTATTTCAAACAAAAAAAAAAACATCCATACCAGGAAAAAATACACCACCATAGTCATTGTGGTGCACATCAAAGAGTTTGCGATGTGGGGTGATGGATTAGTCCGGTATCGGTGTTTATGCCACGTGCCGACAGAGATAAGAGCGGGATGGGATATATGTATTACTAAATGATAGTTTAGCCCAGGGGCCTGCTCGTGTAGTTTATTGTCTCCCTTGTAGATTTGCTCAACGATAAAATGCAGATTGCATAATATTAATCGGGTTGCCTTATTTAATAGATCAATGGAGATATTTTGATGTGAATTTGACGGTTTAATACACAAGGATTTATTAGTGGCTTTGTCAGTGATACGTTTTTAACTTTTACAGGAAAATATTTCTTGATACGTAAGTAAAAAATGCAAAAGTTAAATAATCTTATGCATAAAATTGCTACTTTTGTAAATTACAGGAGATTTTAATGTGAGCAACATTAAAATCTTATCTTAAATTAATCAATAGTAAAAATATAATTCTTCTTCTTAGTGTTTATGTTAATACTACGTCTTGTCCTATGCTGAAGGGACTAGACATTTCGCAAGACCCGTTATAAAATTATTTTAAAGTTAATTTGAGTGGTTCATGAAAAAAATAATGAACAATATTTAATATAAAATAAAAACGAATTTTCACGTTAATTTGCTAATAATTTACGATTTTTACTATATAAAAAACCTAAAATGATTAAATATTTTAAACTACATAAAAGTTTGTTCTAAATATTAAGGTTGGTATTACACCTTATGCCATTACATCACAGTTCTGTTGTTCGGAGTATGCTTCTAAAGTATTTAAAGTGCTTCTAAGGGGTGTATTAATTATAATGAGAATCACACACAGACAAGTCTCAAGAATACATTGTGTTAATCAAGAATAATTAACATAGCGTCACAGATTTAGGTTCCAAATTAAATTCTTTGAATCCTCACTCAAAACCTGACTTGAGCTTTGATTGAAGTCGCTAAACGAACATACGGCCCGCCTGATGGTAAGCGGTTACCGCAGCCATATGGACGCTTGAAACACAAGAAAAATCGCTTACGCGTTACCGACCTTTCTCCCCTTCCAGTGAGCTCTGACGACCTTACTCACGCGCAGGAACACAACATAAAGTTATTTGGCTGCGGTATTCTGTAAGGTACTTCCCCAGTTGAGCTACTCTTTGAGCGAATAAACGCTAAAATACGGACCACAATCATAGATATTAATTTCTGGCAAACAATCGATACTGGCATTAATATTAATCACTGATGATATAGGGCCTTTTTGTTCATCTTTTTATGTTTGTACAATTTTGTATTTGAATTATTGATGTTTTTCTATCTGCGGGAGAAGCTTCTGGTTTTTCGATTTAGGATAATAAAGGCCAAGAAGCGAATCCATATTAATAAAAAGCTTCTTATTTTTAGTATAGTTAAACTGTATTTAATCACGATCTGGATCTGAAATGAAGCATTGGGAAGGCGTAAGATTAGTATGTTGGTTTTAACTTGAGGGTACTACAAAGTACCGTACCTCCCTTAAAATGTGAGGAAAACATTTTATTTTCTCCACTACTGCACTATCATCGTCTTCCTTAGTTTAAAAAGTTGACCTAGATAAAAGTAAATATTAAAAACATCAAAATTTAAACAATAAGATCATTACGTTCACAAATTTCAGAGTGCTACGAATCGTAATTACGGTGAAAAAGTTTTCTAATTACGATCGTAAAACCGCAAAGTTACGATGTCAATATTTGAGCGGTCGGGTCGCTTAATTTTGAGCAATAAATGAAACATGCAAATAAACTGATTAAATTAAAGAATTAACTTGAACATTAAATTATTAAGTAGCTTTTTATGAGTTTAATAAGTGAAGGTAAAACCCGTCAATAAACTGCTGTTCTAAAGTTAACTTTTGGTGATATACCTACTATGAGTACTTAGGCATATGATGTTTGACAGTTTTAAAAATGTACTAATATACGATTAAATCTTACGACTCCTAAGAGAAATGACAGATAGACAATTAAATAAGCCTTTAATATACAACAAAATGAAAATAACATTAATTTATACAATCAAGAATACAACTTACGGACCGCCGTATCGATAAAAAGCGATCTTCCAGTCACCTTTCTTACCAAAACTTTATTTACATACAAATAAAAGAAAATATAATTTTTTCTTGCGGCAAGAAAAAGATAGCACCCGAACTTTCTTCATAAAGGGAACTAATACATTTGTGAAACAACTTTTTCTTCTATTTAATATTGTTGAAAGGGTTCAGTCGAGAAGTGTGTAAGTACCAAGTGACTGATGTGTTTTGTTTGCATAATGTAATAGCTTGTACGGAAAAGTCGATTTTCCCATTTCTCCTTTAAGTTGTTTCGAAGGTAATATCAATATTAAGGTTGAATGTATCAATTTTGTTTTGCGTGACTGAAAATTACTTTTTTAGGGTTCCGTACTCCAAGGGTGCTAAACGGGACCCTATAACTATGTCCGTCCATCCATCCGTCCGTCCGTCTGTCTGTCAGTGGACTGTATCTCATGAACCGTAATTGGTTGATAGCTGAAATTTTCACAGAATATGTATTTCTAGAACCGCTATAACAACAAATAATAAAAATGAAATAAAATTAAAGGGACATCCCTACAAGAAACGTATTTTTTTTATTTTCATAGCAAATTTGATTTATTTAACATTGTACGGAACTCTCTGTGTGCGAGTCCGACTCGGTGTTTTTATCTTTAGATCATACTGTACAAAGTGAAACTGACTTAGATTCTTTCGCATTTCGTTATTCATTAAATCTTGATTTCAAGTTAATAATCTGTAACCTAATTTACCGAAAACATCAACAGAGTCAATACCTATTCAAATCACGTTACCATCGATTCTCGCTCGGTAATGAAGAACAAATGAACTCGCATCAATCACGCCTCGCAATGTTTTAATGAGATTATTTCCTAATACTGAAGGACAATTTCCCGGATAACCATATTACGTAGGCGCATGTTGAGACGAATTTTCGATCGCGGATGCTCCCCAAGCGTCGTGGTAGGGGATTAATTTGAAAACGGGATTATAATCGAGGCAGGTGACTTTGAGTGATTGTTAAGTACTACGTGTGTAGGAATTAAAATTAGTTTTAAATTTAAAAAGCCTTCATGTTAACTGAAATTACTTTTATTGTGTACATTCGTTGAATTTTCATTTTGAACAATAATCCGGAGTCAAATGTCAGTCAAATAAAACTCCTACGTTTTAAAAGCATACAGTAACCGGTACTTTACTTTCTGAAATAAAGTTCTAATGGAGATATAGCCAATTAAGTAAGCCTGGAACTGTGCTGAATGGGAACTAGTTCTAAAGAGCATCTGCAGATGGGACTCATCAATTTTAATTTATCTTTTTTCGCATAAAAGAAAAGTAAAATATTATGTCAGGTAGTTAATACTCACTCGTCACTAGCATATCGACACTTGCAACAACTGAGGCACCACTCACGAAGTTACAACCCTTTCCCCCTCCCCAGTGAACTCTGGTGATTTTATGCATAAGAACACAACATTAAGTTATTTGGCAGCGTTATTCTGAAAGGTGGACTTCCCCAGTAGAGCTGCTCTATTGCTATACTCTCTTACCCTAGTATCACATTGAATTAATAATTTAAAACATTAAGTAAAAATCTAAACAACTGAAAACAGCAAAAACATTTCCAAGAAACTTAGCTGTTTAAAAATAGAACAGTGATCCTTCCGCAACATGCAGTGTAGAGAAACATTACGGCGGAAATATGCCGACGCTACCGTACTGCCGACGCGGCGCATATACCACGTTATTCGCAATACACGAGTTTTTATCATATAATATCGTTTGATAAAGTTTGTTTTAAGGGGGGGTCTAAGCTCAAATGCACAAAAATGGGTTTCTTTGAGAGTCGAGTATGACGTAACGCAATGAAAATACCTAACACAAAAAATAATGTGGACAGAAGAGGGTTTTGAGAAAAATGTTAACCGAGTAGAATATTAAAAAGTGCTTTGATATTCCCAATAAAAAATTCGTAAGTTACGTCTAAAAAAATCTTTCGCGTCGAAATTCTCCGTATTTTCAGCGATGACAACAATTTTATTTTTAAGAATATATAAGATACAGAGTTATATTAGAATGTTAACCGGACACTTATTCAATTTAATGTGTATATTCTGTATAATCTAAAGAAAACCCGTAAATAACAGTCCATTTCATAGAGTCGACACATTTATGATTTTCCATTTTCAACCTTATTCCAGTGAAGAACGAGTGCTGTCAAAATCGTAGTCAGTCCGCGCCTTAAATAAAGAATAGATTATTTAAAATAAATGTATTTTTTTATTCTTATTCCGAAAAGAGTCTTTATTGTAATACATGAATCCTACTAGCATCGGTGGATTAGGTCTGATTGAAGACGAGTTGTTTTGATTTCAACATTCATAAAAGCATGCAGTGACTTTATCTATTAGACTTAGACTTCCACTAAGTAATTGTAGGAAACACAACAAGACCTCCGTATTTTTTTTGTATTAGTATAAGTGTAATCTATCTATCTATAGGTATATTAGCTTCTGCCCGCGCCTTCGCCCGCGTGGCCTACAGGAAACAAATGACATATTTTTCTACAACAATAAAACAAAACAACTTCATCCCGCTTCGAGGGTGGAATTATTAAAAACGCTGAGACACGTATAAATTAATTTTCAATCTTCAGCCTAAACACAAAATTTGAAGATCCTAACTTCGAAACTGACGGATTTTCATACAAACTTTCATCCTCTATTTTACCCCCTTAGGGGTGGAATTTCGAAAAACCCTTTCTTAGTGGATACCTACTCTTCACAAAAAAAATACACTCTAAACTTCATGTCTCTCGGACCAGTGGTTTAGGCTGTGCGTTGATATATCAGTCAGTCAGTCAGTCAGGACTTTGAATTCTATATATATAGATAAACATGAATACCTATTTCCCTTGGTCACGCCATAACTTGGGAACGACTTTACTGATCCATCCATCTTTTTTTAGTTTTCTAATATGTAGTTTTTCCATAAGGCTCTTACGGAAAAATAATAAAAATGTTGCGCAGGAAATTAGAAAATTTAAGTAAGCTTAAGGATTATATATAAACTTTCTCTATTGTAACCTATGTGCGGTAGGGTAAGGCCCTAACCTACCCTACCCTACCCTACCAAAAGCTGCCCGTGGTGAGGACACCACGCAAACGAAGTCGCGGCGGGCAGCTAGTAAAAAAATAAGCAAAACAAGAGCCTTCAATATTGGTATTATATGCCATAAAAAGTAATCATTTTAGCTTATTATGATCATCAATTATTAGACTTATATGATGTATGTACTTACATTGACAACCTATTAGTTGACAACCCTATACAATTTTAAAATAAATCCAAATTGCACAGCATAAATATTCCTTCAACTAATGGCTTTTGAGATCAATATTCCTTTTGGAATTGTGAATAAAGTACCTCTTCAGCTTCAAAAATTACCGCATTATTCCCGCACAAGATCTAAGACCGTGAACTCGGCAGCCACTCAAATTAGCTGGGCAACCACTCATGAATACCGCTGTCTTGTGCAACGAAAACGGCATGTAAACTGGCTGCGTCTTCATTTCATTAGGGTGAGCCTTGCGCCGTCTTAAGTCACCCCTGCTGGAGGTAAGTCTTAGACACGCAAAGTGAGAAATGTGGTAAGTACGTATTTTTTATTTTTCGTATTTTTTAACATTTATTTTGAAGAATTTTTTTTATATATATTATCATGAAAACCACTAGGAGCCCTATTGATTTTTTTATTTATGTTAATTGGGTAAGATTTTTGCTAATTATTATACTAATTATTTTAGATCACATTGCAATATAAAAAGGGTGTGAAGAGATTTCTGCAGGGTCGGCAACGCGCGAGTGACTCCCCTGGTGTTGCAAGCGTCCATAGGCTACGGTAACCGCTTACCATCAGGCGGGCCGTATGCTTGTTTGCTACCTGAGTAGTATAAAAAAAAAAAAAAAAATATCAATAGTAGTATTAGCTATATACTTTTTAATAGAATTGGGGGCCAATTCCACTATTTTAACTAAAAATTACATTCTGGCTCTATCCCATTGCAACTCCATTGCCATCGAGTAAATGTGCGTTGCCTAGTCAATTTTTTGAGTTGAATTAGTAGACTTCCAAAACTTTTCATTTTGACACCACTGATAGTTCATTGGAACTCAATTGTAATAGTAGAGGTGGATCCCCTGATCTTTTGAACATCACAAATTTTCTTTTAGTTGATTTTTTGTATTTAGTTTATAAGGAAATTACGTGATGCTAAATAAATTTCAATATTTTCTTAAAATCAGAAACTAAATGCAATTCCAAAACTACACAAAACAAACTTGTACTTATTCACCACACGGCTTCTAACCTCATCGAGTGGCTTATGTTTGCTCCGCACATTGCATTAGGGTATTTCTCTGTACGCGACGAAAGATTCTCTTCTCGAATTGTTGTTCCGACTTAATACAATTTGTTGAACCCAGTAAACACTGAAGTAAAAGTAACAACACTAAAGACTAATGCAGTTTATTTTAAAGTATATAAACCAACTTACTTAAATACAAGCTACAATCCGAAGAAAACCAAGTTCCTTAATAAAGACCCTACAAGTCAGTGATTTTGGCGTTGCGGGTCTTTATTTTAGTACTAATCTATGTTAAGTACTTAAATTCAAATAGCTTGTTCCATATATTTGTTAATGTAATGTGATATAATTATATATCTCAACACACTAATCATTTTTTTTTTAATTCGACTTAGTAATCAAGCATACGGTCCACCTGATGGTAAGCGGTTACCGTAATCATATGAACGCTTGCAACACACGAAGCATCGCTCCCCTTTCCCCCTCCCCTATGAGCTGGCGACCTTACTCACGGCCAGGATCACAACTTTACATAACATAAAGTTATTTGGCTGCGGTAATCTGTAAGGTGGAGGTACTTCCCCAGTCGAGCTGCTCTTTGTGCGAATAAACGCTACGTTCTTCCTCTCTTAATGTACCTCTCATCTCATCTCTGTCTCTGTAATATTAAGTTAGTGTAATAGTAAGTTTGTATGTTGTGGGTCAATCACGCATCAACGGTTGAACAGTGTGAGGCACACACATATAATATATGATGTTCTGAATTGACACATAGGATATACTTCCTATTTCGAGAAAACAAATTATTGTCAAATATCAATCCACATTCACAAAATCATGGATAGATTGAATATTGAAATCGGGCGTAAGTCTTCACATACGAGAAAACTTTGATGAATCATTACTTAATAAACTAACAGCCACAAGTTAAATAAGATCTCGGTTTAGGTAAACTTAAACATTACTTAAGTATACCTGCAACAGTAATTAATTAAGTTCATTACGCTAGGAGTATCATAACGCATATATTTGCGTTCCTTATCACAATATACTTGCGTAGCATGCAGTAACTTACATCATAATGTATTTATGCTAATAAAATGACCTACTTAGGTATGTACATGGAAAAATCTGCTAAGCAACATTCTACAAAGGTTAAAAACATACAAAGCGATGTTTTTTTTATCCAACTACACAAGGTTATATTTTGATGTTTACCATATCAATAAATTAATTTTATTCCCTAGTTGTTATGCAAGTGTACCTTCACCTTCTTTCTAATTCAGAAATTAGTTTGCACATTATCATCATTAAAATTGTATTGATCTCAATGATTTGAATCACAAATTAATTAATTTCAAACATTCCAAACAATATTGCCTATAGTTTTGTATGAAAAATGTTAATGTTCATTTCATAATAATTAGTTCGTACTTCAAAATATTTTCATGATTTTCTTCGTATAATATTTTTAGGGTTCATTAATAAACTAAGAATAACGTAACTTAAAATAATATAAGCAATTTTAATATTAATATTTTAACTCTTAAGAATAAGCTTATTTTCACAATGTCACAAAATGTCGTAAGGGCGTGCTACAAAAATATTCTACATTGTGCTACGAAATTGTGCTTCCTCCAACTTTGTCGTAGAGCCTCTACGATCTCACTTGAAAGTTGATAATGATACTAATTTGATTTTAACTCAGTATGAAACGAATCCAATTGTGCTTGGGTCTTAATTAAAAAGCGATGTAACTCTTGAACTTGTGATATTCTCTTAATGATGGTATTTTTGTCCAATTCTTTAAAACTGCTGTTTTAAAACGTGTTAAAACATAGCTTTTGTTACCAACTCGCATTATTTTACAGTTACTTGACATAATATAAATTGATTCAAAATAATATTTATACAAAGCTGTCGCAAAAAGCGGGGCTACTTGTTAAAATAACAAAGGAACACCCATTAGTATTTTCTTCTTGACCCCAAATATTATCAAGGCACTTTCGCAAGCTGTTAAATAAAGGGGTGGTTACAAAAACGTTATCCGAGGACAAGCGCTAAAAGTTGTCAGTGCGTGACTGGACTTTCCATTATATTTGCCACTACAGTACCGTGATGGCAAAAACTTAGGTACTCGTATATTTCACAGCGAAAGGGTAAAAAGCCACAAGCCTCCGTCCTACTTGCTTGCAGGACTTAGTCGGGTCGGTGCTAGCAAAAAGTTAAATTGAAACATCCTACGGTTCTATACTAACGTGGTATACATACGTGCTAACGTAGCACATTTATATGATATAAACAAGCTGTAGATGTTATCTAGTAAGAAGTTTTATTTCGTTATGAGAGTTTTTGAATGTAAGTTGAAACTAGAACTTTATAATTTTTTAAGATTTTAGAATATATGCCGAAAATACGACGTGTATATTAAATGTTATATTCAATGATTTTTTCAACAAAGGAATCCTGACCTTAAAAGTGATGGAATAAAAATTAAAGAAAGCATTACAATAAATAAACAAAATTCTGATATTAGAGAAAAAATCCAATTGAAACGATATTTGAGTACAATTTAAAGTTTGTTGAATAGCGGGAAAGAAGCAGAGAGTTTCTCTAAGTGCTTTGTTTGATGTGTTTGACTTTTGGGAATCGATATTAATTGTACGTAGTATTTATATACTCTGAGATATTAAGTTTGGAGATCAATTTGAAGAACGATTTGATTGCTCTTCGTTCAGTCAACAATGAGTGGGTCACAACAAGTGGGATATTTGGGGTCTTTTGAGTTATATTACCAAATTGGATGAATTTCGACGACCTTGGACAAAAAAATCATAATTGGTCTGAATAACTAGTCTTGAAATAGTATAATTATCAGTGTTGCCTTCATATAACCGATTTAAAACCATATGCTTGAATAGTTTGAGGCATCATATTATGAGGCTTCAATTTTGGAAAAATTAACCCTCCGGCATAATTAAAACCGTAATAAACTGGTAATTTTCTAAATTTCTATAAAGGATAATGGGTAAAAACGTCCCTAGACTATAGCACGATGAGCTATAGTGGTAATTGTAGGTCTCGTCGAGCACATTATTTTATTCTATGACAGCAAGTCTGAATTCCATGGGAGAAAAAAGATATTCACATTTGAAGTTACAAAAATGTTCCTTTGGTAATGATTGTTTTTTGTTATTATTAGCTTTGCCCTGCGGCACAGAATACTCAATACCAGCGATCCCAATCGCGTTTTCAGGTGAAAAATAAATGTATGGCTATCTCCAGGGTCCATGCTATCTTTCTGCTGATATTTTATCGATATCGGTCCAGTAACATAGCTGTGAAAACTTTACAAACAGACAGATATACTTTCGCATTGACCATATTAAAGCTACTACTACTAGCTGTGCATCGCGGTTTCATCTATGTTCCTGTGAAAAAAGTATTGCAGTTCCATCTCCAAGTTCCATGCTACCTTTCTGCTAATTTTTATCGATATCCATCCAGTATCTTAGCTGGGAAAATATAACAAACAGAGAAACCCACTTTCATGTTTATTATATTAAAGTAAACCTTGTGCCTGTGCCTTATGGCTTCACCTGTGTTCCTGAGAAAAAAGTATTGCGTGTCCATCTCTAGGCTCTATGCTACTGCGTGTGCAAATTTTTATTGATATCAGACCAGTAAATTACCTGGAAAATGTAATATAATTCAGCCTAACCCGTTAGTTAATTCAATACGTGGACAACGGGACTGATTACTCTTATAGAACAGCAATGTAACAAAATGTCATATAGTAGGTAGGTAATATGTAAGTTTACTTGTTTGTTGTGCCAATTAAAAAGGAAAGAATAATAATAATAATATTTGATCTTGACCCTAGTGTTAGATATTTACTAGATAGTCAAGTATCAGGCGACGCGGAGGAGCTTTTAAAAAACAATTATTTAAAAGTTTTATACGTTTATTCTCTTCAAGAGTGAATCTAAGACTAACTTAATTCTAGCTTAAGACTATCGGGTCTGCGCAGCAGACCACCGCAGAGCCGATCGGTTTATCGCGTAGCGTTTGCCGACTCAGCGTCATGCTTATTAGAAAATGGAACGCTGACGCGGGATATTGGTTGAGTCGACAGACGTAACTCCTCCCTCCTCAAGTTCGAAGTTCTCGGGAGAACTTCGAAAGCAATATTTTGAACATAAGTTCGAATAATGCTTATAGACTAAGTAACAAAGGATTACAAATATCAGGAAATAGATTCCAAGTGTCCAAACGCTTATACTATGCACTTCGATAATTGCCCTTTCACTTTCACTATTTACGGTGTCACTAACACTTTTCTTTAACGCCAATGACAGTATCTTTAGGTCATCCAGGTCGACGCCTTCCATATTTACAGGTGTTGAGAATTTAGTTTCATCAGGCGAGGAAACCGGAGGCAAGTTCACGGTTGGTAACTTTGGGTATGTTATGTTTTCCATATATATCTGATGCATTTTTAGTATGGTATCCTGAATTTTCACCTCGCAGGGATCGTCCAAGGTAAGTACGTAGGTGCCTTTAACCCTATGTCGAGTTATTTCATCTATGCATGTTCTTGTGAGTAGCTCTTCATCTCTACTATAGAGAATCCATCTATTAGTTTGCAGAAACTGGATTCTGACCTTTTCAATGGTTATGGGGATCTGGTTGCATGATGTCACGTTCTCAGCATACGTCATCAAGTCGGTGATGCAGGGGTCGTGAATAAACTGGAGCGTTCCATCATCGGTACAGAGGAAGCTGGACTCGTCGACTTCTTGGCATGGATGAGTGAGCAGTCTGATCTTCAACCCTTTCGCCAAGAGGTAAGGATACTTGGGCAATATGACGACAGTGGAGTTACAGGATAATACAGGTAAGGGAATTAATTTATAATAGATATAAGTATCCTTTTCAATCAAAGGTATTTCCAAGAGGTAAGTGATTTGGTTTCCCTTCAAATAGGCTTTTAATGTTATAGCTAGCTCTATTTTAACTAAGTTTTCTAGACTAGGTGTAAAAACTAACATTTCTAACCTATTAATATTCTCAAGTAAGCTTAACAGTTTATTCGACTCTATTATAGATTGGTGTAAAATTCCTAACCTACTGAATGATAAACTAGTTTCTATCTCATTTAGTTGGCTATAAATTACCTGAAAATTATGTATAAGTAAATTATATGAATTTATAATCTGAATTCCTAAATGCTCTAATTCTTGAAGATTTTCTATCGTCTTAACTTTATTACGAAGATCAATGCGGTTACTATTTAGTATAAGTGTAGAGTTAGTTAGTATTTGCACCATTTCGGTAATCACCGTTAGTTTCCTGTTACTGTAATTTTGTTGAGACTTAGCGTCATTAATAAATTTTTCGTATTTAATGGCATCCTCATTATCGAGGTTGCCAGTGATCATTTTAATAAGTGAACCTAATGGATTGATAAGGCCTCGTTTGATTCTAACAGTTGGAATTATTTGGGTAAATTTATTGATCGTTAATTTTTTCATGTGCTCTACTTGACTTCTTATACCTATAAAACTGTCTGTAAAATTATTCTTATTAAAATTAATCTTAACTAAGTTATTTAAATCCGAGAGTCGTTGAACGTTAAACGTTAAATCTTCTTGAAGTGGTTTAATGTCCAACACTCTTGCGATCGTCCATTTATCTCTACTAATTACTGCAACACCATTTTTCACGGGCAGGATTCCAGGGTTTTTATCTAGTGCCTGAAGTTGAAGAGCCTGCAGTTGGGTCACCATGGCTACTGCCAGGAGGATGCGGAGGTGCCTGTGAAGGGCGTTTAACATTTTTTAATGGAACCTTAGTGTTACGATTCTTTACTTCAATGGGAACTATGTTTCTAACAATTTCATCTGATACTGTAGCCTTTTGGAAACGCGGTTTATCTTTACTACTTCGCTTATTGACTTCTTTTGCAAATATTGTATCACCGGGTTTTACTTCAAACTCTGTTTCTCCACCTCTTTTCGCGATTATTTTTTGTTTTTGTTTAATGGCTTGTTCCGATAAGTGTTCGTATAGAAACTTAGTTCTCTTTGCATGATCTTTAATCAATTGTTGCATATACTGTTTTTCGATTTCTATGTGAAATACGTTTCTAGAGTCTGTATGTCCTAATAAAACTTCAAGTGGTGTAAAACCAGTAGTCGAGTGTATTGAATGATTGTAGGCCATTATAGCGTATGTCATTACAGTGGCAGCATCAGTGTACTTGTGTTCATATTTAGCCAATCTGTAAATTTCTATGATAGTGGAATGAAATCTCTCTGTTAGACCCATGGAATTGGGATTGTTAGGGGTTCCAATGTGAAGATCTACTTTGTAAAGGGCTAGAAGTTCTTTCAGAAGGGCATTATTGAATTCGGAACCAGGGTCTGAACTTACTTTATGGGGCACACCATAAAAGGAAAAGAATTTAATGAGGGCTCTTACTACCTCGGGGGTAGATCTGTTAGGGATTTCAAAGGCTTGGCCAACTTTACTGAAGGCGTCAATTATTGTCAAATAATAGTGTCCTTCAATAGAAAATAAGTCAATGAAAATTTCTTCTAAGGGTTTGGATTGAGTGTGTGTCAGTTGAAGTTTAGGTTTCAACGGTTTTCGGTCATATTTCATCCGTTTGCAAGTCTCGCATGAGTTTATAAAACTGGAAATAGTCTGTTCCATATTATGCCAAAAGTAAGTGCGTTTAATATGAGCTAAGGTCTCCCTAATACCACGATGACAAGTTTTACCAGTGTGATATTTACTAACGATTTCCTTTTGTTCTAATTCATTTTCTATAAATACTACTCTTTTGGTACACTCAAGAAATTGTACTGATTCCTTTTT
Source organism: Polyploca ridens (assembly GCA_951394255.1). Taxonomy (NCBI): domain Eukaryota; kingdom Metazoa; phylum Arthropoda; class Insecta; order Lepidoptera; family Drepanidae; genus Polyploca; species Polyploca ridens. The sequence continues at coordinate 6,224,164 of OX596249.1, forward strand.
AAACAAATGTATTACCGTTTGTGCAAATTGTTGCCTATGCTCTTTTTCTTCGAAGTAAATGAAATATTTGGTATTATTTCTAATGTGTTCTTTAAGAAATTGTTTCACAAGATCTATTCGATTCAACGGTAAATGCACTTCAAGAATCTTCTGTTTTTCTCGAGATAAATTCTTGACGGATAATTTATCAACGGGCCAAGAATATACTAAGATCTGATTGGGTTTTGTATCAATTGCTTCTTGTAAAATTGGTATACCTTTAGATTCAGTGTCTTGTCCTGAATGAGCTGTTTCAGTACTAGATGAATTTTCAGAAGCAGTTAAGGTTGCACTTGAAGAGCACGGCCTTGAATATCGGGAATGACAACTTAATGTTTTTTCTGAATCTGAAATTGTCTCGTCATCGACTGAAATTAAGGATATTGTTCTATCCGGTTGGGCTAGAGTTCTATTTCGTTCTTTGCCTAATTGCTCTATTTCTTTTATCAGTTGTCTTATTTCGCCATTCCTATTTTCATCCGTATCAATATTAACTTGTGTGGAACTATTGTCATCGTTACCTATTGCATTGGTTCGGATTCGCGATAGCGCATCTGCGTTTCCGTTTAACTTACCCTTTTTATGAATAATTTCAAAATCATATTCGGACAGTCGTAGTCGCCATCGTGTTAACCTACTATTTGTTTCTTTCAATGAGTTCAGCCAAGCTAGAGGTTTATGGTCAGTCACTATTGTAAATTTCTTACCGTAGAGATAGGGGCGGAAATGTTTCACTGCCCAGACGATTGCAAGTAATTCCTTTTCAGTAACACTGTAGCGCGTTTCAGCGTCATTCAACGTTCTGCTGGCGTATGCCACAGGTTTGTCATTACCAATAGGGCCTTGTGAAAGGACTGCTCCAAGAGCGAACTCTGAAGCGTCTGTTGTCAGTATGTAGGGTCTATCGGGGTCTGGGTATTGCAATATTGGTGCGTTGACGAGTAACTCTTTACATTTTTGAAAGGCTGCTATATATTTCTCGTCATCAATGGGCATTGAGCGCTTTTGTTTCAGTCGGGCTGTCATTGATGTGAAAATTTTCTATGCTTTGGACAGCTGGGTCGTGGTCGTCTTGTTCAATGTAAGTCTCGTAATTTTCAGTGTTGTCAGTGGGTTCGTTGTCATTATAGTCCTGGTAATAATTAGTTTCAGGATGTTCGTATATAGCGTCGTAATTTTCAGGTTCATTTATGTTATAGAGTTCATTCATTTTAAATCCTTGAGGTTTAATCGGGGGAGCTGTACGCATGCTTACATCAGTGGATATCTGAGGAGCTAATCTTTGTGGGGGTTGGTACCCGAATTGTTGTTGACCTTGGTTTAACTGAGGTCGATATCCAAACTGTTGTTGGCTTTGATTAAACTGGGGTCGCATGCCAAATTGTTGCTGACCTTGGTTAAACTGAGGTCGATATCCGAATTGGGGTGAAATTTGATTAATTGGAGGTTTGTAACCAAATTGCTGTTGACCTTGGATAAGCTGAGGTCGGTAGCCAAACTGTTGGGAAAGCTGTGGCTTGTATCCAGGTTGCTGAGGCTGTGAAGCAGGTAAGTTCGTTTGTTTACCAGGTAGTATACCAAACTTAAAATTAGCCTGTGATTGGTGAGGGTTTGAAGTACCAGAATTATTTTGGGGGATCCCGAATTTAAAATGTTGAGACTGCGGATTCGAAGTGAAGTAAGACTTAATTCCAAATTTCTCTATAAAAGGATTATGATTTAAAGTTTGAGGCTTTCGCTGTAATGAGTTTTGTGACCTAAGCATCTTATTTCTGGAATTATATTGGAACATAAAGTTAACTTCCTCGAGTACTATGCTTAGGGCATTTTCCAATGAATTCGAGCCTTTAAGTCGCACAATGCGGAGTAATTCTTCAGGCAAGTTATATAAGAACACATTCATTGCCATGTTGTCGTATATTACGATTTTACTACGACGGAGATTTACGTCTTCTATTAAATTAACTTTGGCAATAAGCGTGCTCTTAACATGTTGTATTCTGTTACAGAAATCCAAATAAGATTCGCCATTATTAATTTTTAGTGTCTCTAGTTCTATTGCGATGCACTCCTCAGAACGAGGATCGCCGAAATGCTGTTCGAATGCATTTTTTAATAGCGGCCAGGTATCTAGGTCTTGGCGTTCACTAATGAGAGCGGCTGCTCTACCTGTTAATCGCGAAGTAATTATGTGGAATACGTAAAGGTCCTGGTGTTGATTTCCTTCTACTCGACAACACGCTATTACGTATTCACACTTTCTTATAAAGAGGCTGAGCAATTTTTCATCACCGTCGAATTTGGGGATGACGTTTGCGAAGTCGCGGGGTACCTGCGTTATATTTTCCATTATAATGTTCAAATAACTATTTATTAACCTATACTATAATCTTTCTATTTATCTACCTATGTATATAAGTATTTGATAATTATCAAATTTATTATAATTATAATTTAATCCTAATTTAAAACCTTTATATATTTTTTATTATTTCCTTTCAGTGTAATTAAATCTATTTAAAAGAAACCACAAAACACAATTCAATTGTTGGAAATAGCGTTTGGCATTTCTAGACACATATAACTAAAATAGAGAATAGGATTGGAAGACTGGAAATAGCTATTTGGGTCTACTCACAGACTGCCCATGTCCCTCGTTGAGCCTTAGACGATCTCCTCCGTATCACAGTAATAGCACCACAGATTTTATATGGATAGCACTCACGACTGTAATGTTCTTGACAAAATTTATTTGGTTCGTGGATTTCCGTATAATACGCGTGAAAACGTACGCCGCGGGGTACTGATTTTGAGTTTTTCGCGACGCGGAAATCCTACCGGCTGCGCCAGTCAAGTATCAGGCGACGCGGAGGAGCTTTTAAAAAACAATTATTTAAAAGTTTTATACGTTTATTCTCTTCAAGAGTGAATCTAAGACTAACTTAATTCTAGCTTAAGACTATCGGGTCTGCGCAGCAGACCACCGCAGAGCCGATCGGTTTATCGCGTAGCGTTTGCCGACTCAGCGTCATGCTTATTAGAAAATGGAACGCTGACGCGGGATATTGGTTGAGTCGACAGACGTAACTAGATATTTATTCATATTGGTTGGATAATATTATTATGGTAGAAGGATTGAGTGATGTGGCAACACTGACCATAACGCAAATAGCAAAGCATATAAAAGTGAGGGTATTTGTATTTGTAAGAGTTAGTTTTTCACAAGCTCTCGAGCTAGACACAGATCAGTACGATCATTGTTTTACCCGGTTCTGTAACTTATTATAAGTTAAGACTAAGATTGTGAAGTGAAGTGATTACCTAATTAATTGTAATATTATAACAGTAAACCTATCGGGGCCCGTGAGGAGTTTGTTGCGTCGCTTCTTCTCCTCATACGGGAGTTTTCCGAAGCGATAGTATTACGTTGTTTCATTGCCTGCACTACGCCCACCGAATCCTGATACCACAGAACCTTAATCATGGTGTTTGTATCGCTTGGCAGTCGCTGACGCTATTATCAGAAATTGGGATAAAGAGAGGCAATGAAACTTGGATTGTTTCCACATAGTTTGAAAAGACTACGTTCCTGAGAACTTTGAACAAGTAAGGAACGAAAGAATAAAGTCTAACCAAGTGATTTGATACCTTAAAATAAGTGCATTTGTGGGTGGTTGTGAAATGCGCGTGCCAATACACGAATGTTAGACGGAATAATAGACCGATGACGGCGCGGGCGGCACGCTTGCAGTATAGTTCATGCTGGTAGCGACCAGTGACACAAGTTGGCGCCGGGTGTGCCATGCGAGTGGCTATCTGATGTACATATAGTGGTGCCTGAATGTTGGTGTATACAAATTGCCTGAACACTTATCTGGTGAGTCGATTTCATGTTGATTGTTAATAGATTGTGAAAATATCTGGGGAACGGTTAAATAATTTAATCATTGTTGAAAATATAGTCAAGTTAGCTAGATGTTATTGGTTAAAAGTATAGTGTAAGCTCAATTATTTATTACAATATGTATAGGTATGTTGGGTACCTATTTAAAATTCTATACATATGACCCTATAATAGGGTGTAGCAATTTAATATGATATATATCCTAGAAAGGAAAGAAGGAAGATACTTTGTAAAAACATCGACGCTCCGGTTCTGTACTTTATGAGAAAAAGACAGTGGTTTTCTCATACATTTCTTCGTAAGTATTTTTGCTGCAGCTCAATATTTTAAGTTTTAAAATGAATTACTATTCACTAATTGTGCGATAAATTAATTCATTAGCTATCTAACTAGTTGGGTGATTCTCCTTATTTTGCCGGTTGCTCCATAAGTGTATTTTGTTTAAAGAATTTCCCCAGATCTATTGACACTGTGATAGATATGAAATATTTATAGGACGTTCAAAATACAATGTTTTAAGGTTGAGACTTGAGTCGGTTCATGTACCGGACTACAACCCAGATAACAAAAATATTTTGTTATTTTTTAGTGTTTTGTATTGAATTAATTAACTTTGAATAAGTACTACCGTGCTGGGTTAATCTGAAGTAGCAAACGTGGAATGAAGTTAGTGGTAAATTTTATTTGAGTGTGTTATAATAATAATAAATAAAATAATAAAATACATTTATTTCAAGTAACATTCGATTCATAATAAAAATTGTAACAAAGTGATAATAGAATATATGTTATAAAACGTTATATATGACTCCGATTAGTTTCTTCATTTTGCAAAAAATATAATTTATTGGCATACAACATTACAGCTTATTTTTGAATCCATAGGCTCCCGAACTATTAAAACTGTGTTTCTTGTTTTAATTGTAAAGTATTTTGATAATTATTTTTAAATTGAATACATAGCTGACTGCTAGATATATACATGACTATAATGGTGGTAATAGGTAGCTCATTCGACAAACGTATAGTCTAAAGTACCTGATCAACATGTTTCTCCTGAGAAACAATTTCTAATTAACGAAAATAACACTGTTAATTTTTCAGTAAATATTAGTGATTTTATTTTAACATATTTAAAAGAAACTTACAGCGTATACAAAAATAATAGAACAGATATCATGATTCATTTGAATAATTTAGAACTTGCTGGTAAGGGTTTGCCATGAAGAATCTCAAAAACAACTAAAAATCTAAAATCGTACTTAATTTATTTAGAGATATTAATATTAAATTCACAAGAAATAGGTACTTAATTTAAAAAAAAATAGATTTATGAGTTATTTGAATAGTTCAGTTCTTCTGGGCGTATGAAGCGGTTCCAGTATTCACACTGTTCCCAAATTAATTCAAGGTTCTAAAGACTTGTATCATTTTCAATGTACAGTTAAATTAAGGGTTCAATTTAGAATTCACTTTAGAGTTAAATTTAGAGTTCAATACAGTTAATTTAGAGTTCAATTAAGGGTTCAACTTACAGTTCAATTTACAGTTCATTTTAGAATTCACTTTAGAGTTAAGAGTTCAATTTAGAATTTAATACGGAGTTCAATTAAGAGTTCAATTTACAGTTCAATGAGTTCCAATTTAGAGTTGAATTAAGGGTTTAGTTTACAGTTAATTTAGAGTTCAAATAAGGGTTCAACTTACAGTTCAATTTAGATCTATTAAGGGTTCAATTTACAGTTCATTTTAGAATTCACTTTAGAGTTAGAGTTCAATTTAGAGTTTAATACGGAGTTCAATTAAGAGTTCAATTTCGAGTTCACTTAAGAGTTCACTTAAGAGTTCAAGTTAGAGTTCAAGTTAGAATTCGAGTTCCATTTAGAGTTCAAGTTGGAGTTCAAGTAAGAGTTCAAGTAAGCGTTCAAGTAAGAGTTCAAGTAAGTGTTCAAGTAGGAGTTCAAATAGGAGTTCAAGTAAGAGTTCCAGTTAGAGTTCAAGTTAGAGTTCAAGTTAGAGTTCAAGTTAGAGTTCAAGTTAGAGTTCAAGTTAGAGTTCAAGTTAAAGTTCAAGTTAGAGTTCAAGTTAGAGTTCAAGTTAGAGTTCAAGTTAGAGTTCAAGTTAGAGTTCAAGTTAGAGTTCCAGTTAGAGTTCCAGTTAGAGTTCCAGTTAGAGTTCCAGTTAGAGTTCCAGTTAGAGTTCCAGTTAGAGTTCCAGTTAGAGTTCCAGTTAGAGTTCCAGTTAGAGTTCCAGTTAGAGTTCCAGTTAGAGTTCCAGTTAGAGTTCCAGTTAGAGTTCCAGTTAGAGTTCCAGTTAGAGTTCCAGTTAGAGTTCCAGTTAGAGTTCCAGTTAGAGTTCCAGTTAGAGTTCCAGTTAGAGTTCCAGTTAGAGTTCAAGTTAGAGTTTTAAGAGTACAAGTTACGAGTTACGAGTTCAAGTTAAGAGTTACGAGTTCAAGTTAGAGTTACGAGTTCAAGTTACGAGTTACGAGTTCAAGTTACGAGTTACGAGTTCAAGTTACGAGGTCCATGTAGAGGTCCATGTAGAGGTCCATGTAGAGGTCCATGTAGAGGTCCATGTAGAGTTTTAAGAGTACAAGTTACGAGTTCAAGTTACGTGTTACGAGTTCAAGTTACGAGTTACGAGTTCAAGTTACGAGTTACGAGTTCAAGTTACGAGTTACGAGGTCCATGTAGAGGTCCATGTAGAGGTCCATGTAGAGGTCCATGTAGAGGTCCATGTAGAGGTCCATGTAGAGGTCCATGTAGAGGTCCATGTAGAGGTCCATGTAGAGGTCCATGTAGAGGTCCATGTAGAGGTCCATGTAGAGGTCCATGTAGAGGTCCATGTAGAGGTCCATGTAGAGGTCCATGTAGAGGTCCATGTAGAGGTCCATGTAGTAGTCAATGTAGAAGTCAATGTAGAGTTCGATGTAGAGTTCAAATTCGTTTTCTTGACGTTAACTGCGCAGAAGATTAGTAGTCGCAGCTCGTTAAAAATGAGCGTTGGCGCCCGAGTAGTCTAAGTCTGTTAGCAAAAGCTTTGTGTGGTGTACTTTTATAGAAGTTAAAACTATAAAGCTGAGGCTTTCTCCCTTAGGGTAGTGTGTGTGTAACAAAGTGTTTGGTGTAGCTGTTATGATTGGTTGATCTTAGTAAATTTTACATTTGGGTTTCTTAACTGTACTTCCTGCCTGAGATTTATTTTATTTTATTTTATTTGCTTATGGAAACTAACAGCTAGGTTCTTAATTAACAAAGTTATAATTACATAGATATTGAAAGCTAATTAAAAGTTTCCACAGATATAAGAATAAGTAGCAAAAATAAAGTAGACAGGGGGAGGCACACACACAAGTGAACTGAATGAAACATCGTCATTCAAAATAAAATCTGCTATATGATCTAAACACTATGCACTCAAAAAGCAACACACAATTAGTACTTAGTTTACTTTAGTTTACTTTGAATTAACGAGATTTTCCCTTCATAAAGTTGATAAGTAGGAATTAACTCTAGATCTCTGGTTAATATGAGTAAGCGTTAGAAAAATGATCAAACTAAATCGATTAATAGCAAAATTGGCTCGCAAATGTAGGCAGAAATGGCCAAGTGAAATGATCTATTACTGTGCTGGACTTCATTGGTTTCAGGTAGGTTGGCAGGTTAGAGCTTTTCACACCAGAATGTGATTGGACGTGTGATTCACCGTGAGGCCGTATCGGCGTTGGATTGTTGGTCAGACTCGCTTAGATTATAATATTATCATGGTATTGAGACTAAAAGAGTTATGAATACGAAAGTAGATAGTAGTAAATAGAAGTAGAAAAAGATTGAATCATAATATTATCGTGATATTGAGACTAAAAGATTTATGAATATGAAAGTAGATAGTAGTAAATAGAAGTAAAAAAAAGATTGGATCATAATATTATCGTGATATTGAGACTAAAAGATTTATGAATATGAAAGTAGATAGTAGTAAATAGAAGTAGAAAAAGGTGGATGAAATGTGTGAAAAATATGGTTAGAAATTTAGATTAAGAAGTTTAGATGTTTTTCACGATGTAGTCTTTAGTTTTCCGCTTTAACATCAGCAACATACGGAATAATAGTTTATAAAAAAAATGTACCTATAAAAATATATAAAACACTTGTAAGGACACTGATAAGATGAAATAATATTGAGAGAGAGAGAGAAGAGGTATAAGATGTAGGTATCAAAGCATAGAATTTACGCTAGTTAGGTTCGATAAGATACAGGTTTAATTGTGATAAAAAAAAAAGCAATGTCCATTCATTTATTTATAAACTCGACAACAAAAACGCAAATAAGTTCTTCAATAAAATCTTGTGTTGAAAAAGTCTTGATGACAGACGTGCAGTCTTGACGATAGATATGCAGTCTTGATGACAGACGTGCAGTCTTGATGTCAGATGTGCAGTCTTGATGACGGACATGCAGTTTTGATAACGGACATGCAGTTTTCTTCAATAAAATATTGAAAAAAAATAGAAACTTGATGACATATGTACAGTCTTGTCGACAGAAGTGCAGTCTTGATGACAGACGTGCAGTCTTGATGTCAGACATATAGTCTTGATGACAGACGTGCAGTCTTGATGACAGACGTGCGGTATGATGACAGATATACAGTTTTAAGTAGCAAGAGCGTGAATGAATATTTGAAGAGACACTTCTTATAAGAAAATAGTTGGTATGACCAGTAACGATTAAAAAGAGAAGAAAGGTTAAGTGTTGATATAGCAATCTGGATAAAATTAATAGATGTTGATAGAGCCATCTGAATAAAATTAATAGATGTTGATATAGCCATCTGAATAATAATAATAGATGTTGATTGATAGAAATGAATAGATGTTGATATAGCCATCTGAATAATAATAATAGATATTGATATAGCCATCTAAATAATATTAATAGATGTTGATATAGCCATCTGAATAAAATTAATAGATGTTGATATAGCCATCTCATGAATATAATGAATTAGATGTTAATATAGCCATCTGAATAAAAAGAGAGAATAGAAAAGATTAGAAAAAAAGATAAAAGCTTAGAAGAGATAAAAGATTAGGAGAGATAAAATATTAGGAGAGATAAAAGATTAGGAGAGATAAAAGATTAGGAGAGATTAGAAAAGTTTAGGAAAGATAAGAAGGGATTAGAAAAGTTTAGGAGAGATAAGAAGGGATTAGAAAAGATTAGAAATTATAAGGAAAGTTAAAAAAATAGATAAGCATAGAGATGACGATTATTATAAATTTGGATTTTAAAATGTTGTATTGTATTTTAATTATAGTCTAATTCATATGAAGATAAAAGAAGAAAAGGAGGGAAAGGATAGATAGAGAGTTTAATATTTATTCGTGTTTAATTCATATGTAATGTAACCGTTAATCTAAAATGTTATATAACAAATGTTTTGCATGTTCGTTATTTGACAAAGTGTAAGAAATCTATAAACTGCTACTTACACCTTGTGGAATGTTAAACTACACTTTCGGCAAAAAAAAGGGAATAGGTATAGATAGATGGGATAGATATAGATAGATGTGATAGAAATAGATAGATGGGAGAGATATAGATAGATGGGATAGATAAGATAATATTTGGTAATTGATTTTGGTTGGAGTTGATAATATAACTGACTGTACACACTGTCGGTATGTACACTGTCGGTATGCAAATTCTGGCAAAAAAAAAGGGGGAATAGATATAGATAGATGGGTTAGATATAGATTGATGGGATATAAATAGATAGAGGAGATAGATATAGAAAGATGGGATAGAAAGATGGGATTTGGTGATTGATTTTGGTTGGAGTTGATAACTGTCTGTATACACTGTCAGTATTAGTTTTAGAGATAGGTGAACTGATGTTGATGGATCCATCTAAGAAAAAGAATAGTGGATGTTGATGGATCCATCTGAGTAAAAGTGATGTATATTTATCTGTATTATTTTACGATATTGATAACTTTATTTGTTACGCGAAGTTTGAGGACAAACTTGATGTCAGGAAAGGCCGAATGTTAGATATTTACTAGATATTTATTCATATTGGTTGGATAATATTATTATGGTAGAAGGATTGAGTGATGTGGCAACACTGACCATAACGCAAATAGCAAAGCATATAAAAGTGAGGGTATTTGTATTTGTAAGAGTTAGTTTTTCACAAGCTCTCGAGCTAGACACAGATCAGTACGATCATTGTTTTACCCGGTTCTGTAACTTATTATAAGTTAAGACTAAGATTGTGAAGTGAAGTGATTACCTAATTAATTGTAATATTATAACAGTAAACCTATCGGGGCCCGTGAGGAGTTTGTTGCGTCGCTTCTTCTCCTCATACGGGAGTTTTCCGAAGCGATAGTATTACGTTGTTTCATTGCCTGCACTACGCCCACCGAATCCTGATACCACAGAACCTTAATCATGGTGTTTGTATCGCTTGGCAGTCGCTGACGCTATTACTAGTAATGTAAATGTAAATGCTTAAGATTTTGTCGATATTTATTTTTAAATTACGCCAAAATGGCAAATCAGATGTGGGTGAAACTTAGCACATAGATAGATTACACTCTGGATTAACATATCTAATGATTTAAAACCAGAAAAGTTTTTATAATACTGCGGGACGGTAACAAAGTTACACAGTATTTTGTTTGCTTTAACCGTGAATATCTTTTTTTTCCCATGGAATCCAGACTTGGTGTCATACAGTGAAATGATGGCCTCGATGTGGCCAACAATCTCCACCATAGCTTATAGTGCTACATTCTGGGGACGCATTCCATATAATCTGACCCATTGTTCTTTAAGGTAAACTTATATCCCATTTTGAATCTGATTAATTAGTCACTCACCTTTAAAAATTGCCTTTCCAACAGTTCTGTGGCTGATTCTTTGAAGTGACTTTAGTATCTTTGTTAATTTTGAAGTTGGCTGCAGGCAACAAATCGACTCTCCATTAGAATTTGAATTAACTGTATTACACACAGAATTTTAGTTCAGTCAATACTTGGGTATGATAACATGCTATTTAAAAACAAAATACAACCAATAATTTACTCCGAAAGGTGACAAAAACATCAGTATTTCTGAAAATTGCCTGTTAACGATCAAGGGCTGAGTGAAAGGTAATTTCTTGGTAAGCGTACTATACATCCTCGGCACCTTTATATTTTCTCCTGGAATGAATTGTCGATCAAACGTAACTGTAAACTCATAGAAAAATCAGAGATATTCCATTCAAATAGTTTACATTTACAGTATAAATAGTAATGTTAGTGGGTATCGATTAAATTACCTAAACAAACTTATGATGGTACTACTTCAATTGCTTTAATGAATGAATATATGTCGAAAAATAATAGCTTTTCCAAAAAACCTATTAAATCAATGAACAGCCTTTTTTGGTATTAATGTTGTACAATCGTCACACCAGTGAGTTTAAGCGTTAAGAAGCATTAGTCAAGTGTAATAGCGACCTCGTAATTCCGCAACTTTAAGTGTTCCGCGGCTTTCGTCTCTATAAATTAAGGTGATTTATAGCCCCAACTCAGAAGACTTGCAGAAACTTTTGTCGTTGTGTCGCTAAAGAAAAAAAACAGATTTAGGACGAATACTAATGAATAAAGCTTTTTGTCTAATACCCGCAGCGTATTTTACGCCTGCACTGAATGGGTCACGATAAAATAAACGCTCGGGTATGAATTTTATTTTCTTACTCCTGAATATGCCTGAATTTAAGTGAAACCGCGGTTTTATTTTGCTAATTCATAGGCACTTCTGAGTTAAAAATACTATCAAGTATTAACAGTTTTAGCCACTGAGTGGTTGCAAGAAAGTGTTACAATTTCGAATTAGCTGTAAGTAACATAGATTATTTGCGTAGCGCATTTAAAATAAATTGTGAAATGGAACTTTTACCAATACGATGATGTTCTAAATACTCATCATCAATATTCTATCACCAACCATGATTATTAATTAATTATCAAACGGGATAAAAACTATACAACGTGTAACGGAAAGGGTATATTCATAATATTACACGACTTCTTTGATAAATAGGTGTATACGGTTTATTCTGTTTCTATGGGTGTATAGTACAAAGAGTGTAAAGAATTATCGTTAATAAACGCATACTTACGAGTTTGAGTTAACTATAAATTTGTATGGGAGAAATTAGTACCATGAGTATTCTGCTCGAGGCGCTGTGCCAATTCCTATAGAGAAGTTTCGTAAACGCGAATGCATTTTTATAGAAATTCACCCCTTTCCATTACATGTTGTATATTTCTCGTCCTTTAAGCCATTTAAAGCTCGTTTGTAATGTTTATAAACGCCTTTATGATTTTTATAAAAATTACTAATTGTAGTAACGAATAATACTAATAATGGCTTATTTACTTATACATAAGTCGTAATGACTTATATATACAAATAAGCCTAGCCATTAGACGATAATAATGGAGTTTTCAAAGATCATAAATCTCCCGTGAGAATAATGAAACGACTTCGTGATCCGGACCTCGAGCTTACGGTTACTTATGAAACCATTTAAGCTTTGGCACTGTATAAACGCTGCTATTTAGATGGTAATTTGGTACATTATTCTTCTTCTCAAATATCTGATCGAACCATATTGATTATCCAATAATTTCGCCTCCAACTTAACCATGTAATCTTATACGGAAACCCGTTGGGAATTGAATCTGCCCTCAAAGCGGGAGCTTGTATCCTTGACCTTGCATATTTCAAAGGCATATAACCAAAAATAAAATCTTATATTTTTCGGTGATAATATTTTTTTTATTGGCGCTTGAGGATGGTGACTGACAACCATTATCTCATGTCAAATGGATGGTCAAGGGTGACGTAAGACTTAAACGATTTGATACGTGAAATACGTTGAAATTATGATTTTAAATACTATTTTAAAAATTACTTGTATAATACCTGTTACTTATGTACCTACATACACATCGTGATTTTAAATTGATTACGAATAAAGCATCTTTGATTTTAGCAAAAAAAAAAAACCGAAAATAGCATACATGTTGGTATACGTTATGTGTGTGATGTATCATCTTGTATCTAATCATATCATAAAATATCGATGGCCCCACTCTAAAAATGAGCCAAAATAAAAGAAATCATCATGTCATTTAGTTTTTTTTAAATAAATGTAGGGCCTTAATACCTAAAACCATTAAAAAAATAATTGATTATGCTAATGAGTAGGCATAAGAATTAATACCTAATGCCGAAAAAAAAGGGACATAAAAAGTAACTGTAACATTCCCTGATAAGTTTTTGCCTTCGGAAATGGATATTGACATCAAAGTCACCCCAAAGAAATGGGTTATGTGAATTAAGGTCAGTGCGATATTTGATCTAGGAAAAATTGCTTTTAGATGGACATTTTATCAAATGATGCATACTTATATACAGTATTACCCCGTGGTATTACCCAACTAATATGACGCGTCGTGAATCTTCGTTCGCACAGAAGACAAAGTATGGCCCCGAAGATTAACGAAAGAATGCTTAAAACTTACAATCAACCTTAGATCACTACTATAAAGTTCATAATATACTGCAGCTGTTAGTTCCGTCTCACTCGCAAGTCACGCCCCTCCGCACGGCGTGCGCTAACATGGCGGCAGCTGCCGACCAATAGCGTTTCCCGCGCTTTGAAAATGTATCTTCTGCGCAGGTACATCGGTAAACCATATTAATTGGGTACTGCTGTACCTACTCGTAGCTTGCATATTTAGCTTGTAAGATTCGATTACGGACACCGGAACTAAAAAAAAGCTTGTAAAAGTACCTATTATTAAATATTTAAATGAGACAGGAAGAGCTTAGCTAAAAAGCAACTCAACTGGGGATCTTACAAAATACCACAGCCAAAAACTTTATGTTATGTTCCTAGTTTCCTACGCGTGACTAATGTCGTCAGTGCTCATTGGCGAGGGGGGAAGGGGGAAGGATCGTTACAAGCGTCAATATGGCTACGGGAATTGCTTAACTTTAGGCAGGCCGTACGCTTACCGACTTCGTAGTATAAAAAAACAACTATTTTAAAGATAATAACGAGGTGAGCAAACAAAGAAGTATTCAGTACTTCTTATCACTATTATTACTCTTCTACACTTAATATTACAAAGAGTATCGCTACTCAATAAATAAATAATATATAAATTGAATTTACTTTATATCAGAGTTAAAACAATAGTTATTTAGGTTGTTTAATAAGGGGTATTAAAACGCGAAGCGAGTGTGATAATAGTATCACATGAGGGTTTTAATAACTAATTATGAATAGTTGCATACAAGGCTTTATCTGCACCATGATCATTTTTGTAAACAACAAAATAATAAATTTCTGCAATTCAAATATCGAACCAAAATGGCGGGATACGACGTGAATTCGAATAACCTCTAAGTTTTTTTTATTACGGTGCTGTGGTAGTGAAACGCGACTGCATGAAAATGTTCTTTTTTTGAAATTCATAAGGATACCACGGAGAATGTGACTGTTTGATGACTAAGAAATGGAACAAAAAGCAAAAAAAAAAGAGTTGCATAATGAAATTCAGTACAACATTATACACTGTTTTGGATGATATAATGGTTACTATGACAACCAGTGTTTTAATGTTGGCTATAAGCTAACTGTTTCAGGAACTTTAATAGAGGATTTATAGCATGGGTGTAAATAAACATAATTAATTAATCAATAATAGCCTAGATAAACGTAGAGTCCACGTTAAAATCTTCAAACATTCGTGATCAAAAACGCCCGTCTACTGTATCCTAAGGTAATATTCATACTCACCTGCCAAGTAGTGTTCCATGTCAGCGGATCTCACAGATAAATGGAATAATCAGACTAAACAAGCGCGAAGGTTGTCGATAAAGTGTCTCCTGAAAACTGACAATGTTAAGTTTTGTCAGGAGCAGCGTGAGTGCTCCATAGCAAAAGCAGCCTGCTCTTCTCAGATAAGGGTTTCGTGAACTTTACATAAGTGTATTAAATAACTTGGCAAAGCTAATATTTTTCATACCTGTTTGGATTCTGTTGGCCTTTTCTGTGAAATTTGTTTAGAAACTTTTTAGTATATTTAAGCATACTTACGTAGAGTTTTATTACTCTTCGTAAACTCTTATCGCTAAATAAGTGACGCATAAAAAATACATTGATATAGGAGTGATACATAACACAAACACAGAATTATAATTTAAAAAATAACACGCATGATTTTGTCGCGCCGTTCACGCAAGTTCTCAATAGCGCTGGCTGTTTAATTTTATTGGTTTTAATTGGAACGATTTTATAATTCAAATTTTTTCTTCATGATTTTCTTTTGTTTTTTTTTTCTCTTTTCATTTCGTTCTTGAGCCTGTCCCGCTATAAAATTATCCCGTGCTTATTATTAAAATTTTATTTTATTAATATATCGCCAAAAACCACCTACACATAGGTAAACAGTATCACAATTTCATATCATTACACCACGGTGTAAGTGCAGTGCAAACGTCTCCGCATCGTGGGTGAGTGGTAGAGCTAAGTCCTCAATTTTTCCATCGATTCCCGCGAGATCAGTGCAAATCAACGGCCACACACAGGGTGAATCCTGTGCCCGGTATGATTAATAATGATTAAATTTAAAAATTATTGAAATGTAAAAATTAAAATATAATTAAAAAATAATAAACACATAAAATAAATAAACTATAATTGTTACTTTACACGGCACTACAAGTGATATTATCACGGCAGTGCCGGATATAAGGAAAATCTAACCTACTAGCGAACATCTCCATATCTCCATCTCTATATGTTAAATTATATGTTAATTATATTATCAGGAATAAAATAATCATACAAAGACAGCTGTTTATTATTATAGAACTCTTACCAAACCTTTTCATACCACCTTTTACAATTCGGTTACCTACTTGAATACCGAAAAGTACTAACATTTAAATAATAACGCAAAAGAAAACATAGTAAAGACTCTCAAATGTAATAAAAACATGCTTCCTCCTACGACATTACTGGCAACTGTGCACACAATGTTATAGCACGAGTTAAAATCTGAATAAATATATAGTCAAGCACCTGCATATGGCAGCTAAGTGGCCATTAGCTTCCAAGAAGCATACTTAAGAATTATTACAACTGCAT
Organism: Polyploca ridens; assembly: GCA_951394255.1. NCBI lineage: Eukaryota > Metazoa > Arthropoda > Insecta > Lepidoptera > Drepanidae > Polyploca > Polyploca ridens. Next base: position 6,240,336 of record OX596249.1, read on the forward strand.
TGTATATTTAATCATTTAAAATATGATTATTTGTGATAATAACGTTTATGGATTTGTAAGATGTGGTTATGGCAGCGACTGTACAACATGTAGGTACTTACTGGAAATTTTCAGTATCAAGATATCTTTAGCTAATCATTACCTACAGTTTTATAATAATTATGCCCCGTTACATCGGTCAATACCCACCTTAAGAGCACTCAATTCGTAATACTTTTCATACAAAACCTCTGTAACTATTATGGCGTTGTTAAACATTTTTCGTTAGATGTTTTGAACAAATTAGTATCTCGTGCACTATATCTAGCCGTGTATCTAGGCGTAATTTAAAAAAAGTGTGAAACAAATTCAGTCAAAGCCTCCGCAAAACAGCGTTTTTGCTCAAATTTTACCTGAACTTTGGCCATATCTAATGTACCTATAAATTGTAAAAGGAAAGAAAACATTTAGATACAAGCTTGCAAATATATTGGAGATTCTAAATAACTAACTTTTTTTTCACAAACTTGTAAGATTTTTTCACAAGAAGTATACTTCTGGAACAAGTTTTATGATATGCGAAATCATGAATGACGACCTAGCGAAGGGGCCGTGATCGATCAGCGGAATTTACCGACTGATAACCGACGGCTCTGATGCTGTCTCTCTTTTTTCGCAGTCAAACATTACGTGGGATGAAACAACAAGCTTTTAGAATATGCTCACGTTGAAGTTGCGCCGGCCACAGAGGGCCGCCTTAAATACTTTGGCTCGCGGTTAAAAATATAACAATGACATCAATTGTTATTATAGGACGCGCGTCCCTCGTGGAAATTAACGGGTTAATTGTATAGAGAAGACGCCACACATCACACCTATGTCCCGTTCAAGTGAGGCCATCCGGGCGCACTTGTTGTTGTATAACGATGAATGAAACGCGTAAGCGTCGGAACATCACGGTGTTTGCGAGAAAAATACTCCTAAAAGCGTACTGATAGCGCTACGTGTTTCTACTGTCTGCCTCGACGACTAATTATTGTTTCAGTGCTAAAGAGAACTTTAGTTAATAAATGGAACATAACCTTTGGTCATGATAGCTTCTCTATTCTTCTCAGTCGTACACTCCTGGCGGAGTGGTCGTGGTTATGGATCGTCTGATGAGTTTGTTGCGGCTTTTGCGAGACTTCTCCATCTTTCTCTATTCGCGGCACTGCGTGTACATTCACTGAGGGAACAACTTGTTGATGATTTTATGAGGTCTGTCCATCTTGTGGGTGATCGGCCGCGGGAATATTGACCTTCTACTCTTCCTTGTATCACTAATCGTTCCAATGAGCTTTCGTTGCGGATGATATGTCCAAACATCTTAAGAATTCGCACTTGCACAATCGACGAAAGTCTTTGTTTGATGCGAAGCTCTTTCAGGATGGAAACGTTCGTGCGGTGAGCAGTCCATTTTATCCGCAGCAAGCGCCTCCAGCACCACATTTCAAGGGCGTCAATCTTTTTCCGACATTTTTTTTAGCTTAACTATACATAGTAATAATAACTCAATGGTTAATTTACGTTTGACACGCCTGTGGATGTTTGCAATACCAGGGGTATCACTCGCACATTACTTACCACAAATTTTCATAATAAAAAGAAGTTACTTCAATGAAACTGCCATGATTCATTATGTAAACTTGAATTATGTCATTATACCTAGCCCATATGCTTCGCATTTGTCTATTCTATTTATGATGTGCATTAGCGTTCACTTATAAACGGAGTAAACGAAGATCGAATCAATTCCTATAATAGGGCAATTTATACATTTTCTCGATAAGTATCGGTTATCGGTTACCCGGCTGTATTGTCATTTGGTATCTTCTAGGAAATACTTCTATAAATTTTCCAAGTATTTAACAAGATGGAAACGCTACCTTGAAGAAATATATTTAGCTGGATAATTAATTGATAGAGTTTTAATGTTTGTGTTGTTGCTCTCTAAGGGATCTAATACTTCTTTCTGTTCTCCCTTATATTCTTTGATCGTTATTATCCAATTAATCATCGTGTATTTTAATCCTGTTTTTTTGATTACATATACCAAGTAGTTAAATGATGGTAGGCGCTTTCCGTAGCTAAATGGACGCTTGCAACACACGAGGCAACACTCTACCGACCTCTCCTCCCTCCTCAATGAGCCCCACCGATCTTACTCACGCGCAGGTGGAGGTACTTCTCCAGACGAGCTCTTTGAACGAATAAACGCTTTGCTCTACCTCTATTTGGACTAACAAGTATCACTCTTCATTAATCTCTTCTTTATTCAAAACAATAACTTTAAAACACATAAACAACAAGAAAAACGAATCTCTTTGTATAATGTAGAAAAACATTTACCAGTATATCTTCTGTTGACTCCCAACTCTCAAAAGCGAATGCCTTTTCTGCCTTAATAATATCACCGTATTATGCTAAACAAGCCGGGCCAATTGCAGCGCGCTTCCGTGCCTGCATTCATGGGCTATTTTCACTTCAATGGTAAATTACTGTCGTTTATATCGGGGACTAAATTGAACGATGGAATTCTGTATGTATAAGTAGGATATGACGTGAAGTTGGAGAAAATTGGAGTGATTCTAGACGGTATAATTATTGCGTGGAAATGCTGCATTGTGCAGCGTTTTTTGTTTTATTTGTCTGTATTACTTTATTCTCTACTTAAGAAGCGCTCGTGGTATGATTAGCCATTCTTAATCGATCGGCAAAGATAAGCTACCACCGTCGTGGTCGGTACCTGGATGGGTGACCGCCTAGTGGTATGTCAAATCGAGCGTTTCCGTGCTTCGGAAGGCACGTAAAGCCGTTGGTCCCGGTTATCACTTAATTGTGATAGTCGTTAAGCTAGTTGGATGCTTCCTAGGCGGCTTGAAAATTCCAATAGTAGGTTGACCACTAGCCTACCTCCACCGATCCGGAGTGGGCATGCTTGGTGGAGTATTGCCCATTCCCTTTCACCCTCATTTTTGAAAGGAGGCCTGTGCTCAGCAGTAGGACATTATAGGCTGATGATGATGATGATGAACTTTATTCTCTATATTACAATTACATAATTTAAAAAATATTAACAAATTGCAAATGCATTTTTAATTACTTGCGAAATTGTATAATTATTATATAGATTTACATTCTAAGGAAAACCTTTGTCCGTCAATGGGACACTATGAGCTGATTATGATCAGTACATAACGTCCCATTGCTGGGTAAAGGTTTTCCTTTTCTTTTTCCACCCTGGTTGAAATATTATTAATTCAAAGCGTACTTATTTATGGGTAAAGGCGTCCTGCATTTTTTTCTCCGTCTGCAACTATGCTGATGCAGGATTTTCCCACCACTCGTCTATGTAATTACAGTAGAAGGATGTCTACATAACAAGCAGGTCATCTCTTTTTTTGGAATCTGTTGGCTTTTAGGCCTATATGTTGATCAAAGCCAGTTTTCTCGCGGATATCTGTGAAGAATGCGTTGCATTGTTTATGATATTTTTTGGTTTTTGCTACGTGGCGTGTAATTTTAACTATGATAATAAAGTTGCTTATTCTGTTATTGTAGCTTCTTTCCGTGGCTTAATATTAGAAATCTTGAAATATTTGTATAATATCATCATAGTATGCAATAAAATCGCCCATGGGAAGAATCCGCCGACACAGATAAGCCCTCGAGGCTTCCGTGAAGGCTATAAAAATGTAATAAAGTAAAAAAATATTATGGTAAATAAATATATTATAAAAAAAATAAAAGTATTGTTAAATCCAATTATACTCATCCATTCATTTTAACATCTTTTTACTGTGTATAGGTCTGTGTTTCACAACAATCTCACCATGGTAAGTGATGATGTGGCCGAAGGTGGTAAGCACACAAAGCCTAGAAGGAACTGGCTCTCAAGTGCAGCTGTCGGAACACACCGATAGGTGCTTGGCGACAGATTTTCAACTAGCCAGCCAGATGGGTACTACAAGGTACTCTACCACCGCGCTATGGTTTCCTCACGATGTTTTCCTATGTTGTTCTTCAAATGATATACCTACTTTAAATTAATAATAATAAATCACTAATTAGTCTTATTTCATCATACCTTTTAAAAGCTGACAAATCAACAACACCCACATCACATAGCTCAACGTAAAAACGGGTGTTAAAAGTACACTACATTTTTTACATTCGCTCCATATCTATAAAAAAAGTAATTCCACTTATCATGAAATGTGAGATAGATGAGGTTTTATTTCCGTTCAATTAGTCAACCAATTAGCTGAGTTACGACCATTGATGCATAGAGTAATATAGATAAGACATACACATAAAAGTACTAACTTAACACAGCGGACGCTTGAAGAAATGTGTTTGTTTTTACTTAAAACGACATTTACAACGTATGTAGCATGGTGCCACAATTTAACCCTAAATGCACTGTACTGCCATTTGAACTGGCGTTTTCATTACAGTGGGTCTAGATTTATTTTCACTGGGGTCATCTTAGAAAATGAGAATGGGTGTGAGCCAAGCCGGGGGCATGTTTGTGCAATTTACAATTTCTATTTGGACGATGCCAAGATCTCGTATGGCTGGTGGATTTAGCGATGCATAACAATTTAGCGAATACATTTTGATACTCACTTGATATTCAAGCAGTTTAAAGGTGTGTTCATACTAGTGGAGTTTGTCGTGTGGTTAAGTGCAACTTAGATACGAAGGTAACTTTATTGTTTGGTATGCCTAAAGGAGCTTTCAGTAGGTTGACCACTAACTAGCCTACCTCCACCAATCCGCAGTGGGCATGCGAAGTTCTATTTTAATAAATAATTATGAATTTTAAGGTAAAATTAACTTGCAGTGTGTTTTGTTAAATATTTGCATAATACATTAAATACTTAAAAAACATATTTAATTTACTACACGAAAAATCAAGCAAGCCAATACCTATGCATTATAAATTACGGGAGCTAAGCCTCTTGTAGACATTTTCCCCTACACCTCATGTTTTGAGGTTATTGGCCGCAAAAATAAATACTTAGGTACCTCGTGAAAAATTCGCGCTGAATTGTCGGCACTGTTGTCTTCCCAACTTATAATTCGTTTCAAACAGAGGGTGCCTCGAACACACCACTTAGACACCAAACAAGGGTGTATTAAGTGTGAGTTAAAATTTAAATTGATTCTACCCTCCCTTAGGAGAAAATTCAAATAGTGTATGGTGTGATCTCGAGCGAGAGACACTGTTTGTGGGATTCTTTTCTGCAAATTGGACGCCTCGGGGCGTTTAGTCACAAAAAGAACGGGGATATGGACATAGTAAGTATATATTTTACGCACACATGTGTACAGTGATTACACGCTTCATTTGTAAGGGTGAAGCATAGCTTTCCATTGCATGCTTAAATATTTCCACCGCTTTTTATTCAACATCTGTGGTTAACAGTCCAAAAAATCTGAGCGGCGTTCACCTTTTGACGACTATCGTTGAATAAAAGAAGAATGTTGGTTAAATCAAAACATGTTTAACATAAATGTTCATCGAGCTCCAAAAAGGAGAGTTTCATGTTTACCGAAAATACACCAATTATATTTATTTATTTATTTATTTTTTTATTTTTCCTTTCATTTTCTTCGGGTCGCGTTGTGTCGTAAAAGCTTTTACATTCGTCTCGCTTACAAAGTTAACAAAGGCGCGACTATTTACCAAGCAGAATACTAAATTGACTAAGAATTTCTAATTTTTATGTGAAATTCAAGGGTGTAATGGACTCTGGTGGCTTTTGATTTAAGAAATTAATCCACTTTTGCATTTTATCAGAACATAACATTTAACACAATTCTTCCCTTGTTGTTTTATCTGCATTCCCGGGATAAAAAGTATACTATGCTCATCCTTGGGATCTGAGCTACCAGTCTGGATTATCAACAGAATCGTTTAATGCACCAATCAGACAAACTTTTGCTTCTATTATTGTGTAATTTTCAGTAAGAAGTGAGGATTATTTGAGTCCGAATTATGAAAGAACAAATAGGTAGGTTCGACACATATTCCCTTATAGGTGTGTAGGAAAGGGGAGTGTTGCCCTTTTCGCAAGATGTCGGCGATGCCCTTCAAACATCTGCCCAAATCAATCTTAAATATTGAATTTGCGTCGTAATCTGATAGAAACTTTTACGGGAAACGAGTTTCTATTACGTTTTAACACAATTTGTTTCGAGTTTTCACCTTCCCCGATTTCGGAGGTGGCACTTGAAACTTGTAAGGGGAGGAATTTTCAAATTTTAATTGCTGACGTGAGGATGAGCAAAATGAGATTTTGTGTAGATGCCTCGACTTTAAAAATATAATAACCTGAACAACGGTTAACTCACGAAACATTTTAAGAACCAAGGTACATTAAAATTGTTTGCAGATTTTCTTATAGCTACCTGAAAATAAATTCAATCAATATCATTATGTAGACTTTATTTAGAAGTATCAAAATAGTTCGAAAAACGACATAACAGTCCTTCAACATAATAAATGAGGAAAACACGTTTTCGTTCCATGGTTAATTTATTATGGCTTGCATATTATTTACTTTAACATCTCATACATCATTTAAAAGCGATTTAACAGCTTAAATCCCGTATTGATGCCAACGTTTTCAATGACACTACAGTATAGACTCCTGCATTATTCCCAGATTACAGATGTAATCCCAATTTTGAACGGTATATACACTTTTTCAGGCTTCGACGGTCCATAGCGGGATTAAGAGCGCGTCAATGCTTGTTCGTTACGGAGAACTTCCCTCTTAAGCCTTTTTACACGAGATTCTGTTTTAAGTGCACACCTTATTAATTAATCAATCCCCGAGTTTAATAATCAAAGTTTTAAAGGGTTAACTTTGTTATATAAAGTGCTCTTTGCTGGCTATTTTATTTCTTAATTAATGCCTTTATTTTGTTTCGTATATTAAATATCGTAATTTATTATTTTTACCGCAAATTAATGAGGTTCCGCTTATTATTTTGTTAAAGGCCGGGTAATTTTTTTATATTATTTTTAGAAATGATTTTTTGATACCTATAAGGAATAAAAGGTGTTTCAAAAGGCTGTTTTTTAATCATGAAACATGACTTTATGGAACAGTTAAGGAAAACAACTTTGCTATGCAGAAAATTTAATTCCGTTGCTTTGGTTAAATGTATTCACGCCAAATCCATGGCAGCATCATTCTTATTTTGCCTGTTTGGCTTCCATAAATCTCACGTTATCTCTGCACGGCTTTCCATTAACATTTTCCTATTTGGAATTTAGCTTTAATGCAGTTTTCGTGGAAATTTTGTTAGCTATTTTATATCAGTTTTTTCGAAAAGGTTTTTTAGGAGTTCTTATTACACGTATATCAAACTTAAGTGTCAAAATCACCTGAAAATCCATCTGGTGTAATTTTACATAGTGCAGTAAGCCTTATTTGTATTGTACAAAAAGATTAAAATTGCAGCATGCAGAGTAGAGGCAGTGCTACCCGTACTGCGCGAGCTGCGTGCAGAGGTAAGCTATTAGATTGTATTATTAATTTCAGCTGCATATTTAGGATTCAGTTATCAAACAAGGAAACCATATAGCTTCTGTATATCCCAGCGATACTCGGAAAATTTAGGGAAATAAAGAATTTTTTTTAATAATTTAAAAACATTACTTTTTGTTCGGAATTCAAATAATTAAGAAATTATGAAGTCATGAACGTTAAAACAACAAGACCTCGTTATTGAAGTCATTTTTCTCATCAAGCAACGTACTTTTGATATCAGTTTAAAGATTTTTGTTTTATGTTTTCGGAGTAATCTCCTAGACACACCCTTAAACCAACCATAACTACAGAGCCTCATATCGAGCGTTCTTACGCACTTATTGTATATCAAGTCTGTAATCAATATAATCAAAATTAAGTTAATTATAATTAATATAAATATCTATCATGAACTTTCGATCAAACAACATAAACTGAAGAGTGTATACAATCATGGTTGCTGGATTAGTAGAGCAAAGTAACAAACGAAGGCAAATGCAACGACTAGTTGATAAATAAAACAAGAAAATCCATCCATCCAATTCAGTGTTTGTGCCGAGAACAATACAGAGTCGCGGGAAATAAAGGTGATAGCAGTTTTTGTTCTCTTTTTACTGTATGCGATTGTAGCGGCGGGCACCTCTCGGCGTCGAGCAATGTTATGTCAGATATCATAATAGGGATGAGCTTACCCTTCCCATCCCTCGGCCACAGAGTATATCTACGTGTTATTTTGGGATTGTTCTATGTTTCAGTATTATTGTTCAGTTGCAGTTTACAAAATAGAGCTGACTGAGCAATTTTGATATAGAAATTACAATAGGTTGTATGGTTACTTTGTTGTACCTACTTTTGTTGCGCACTACTAATATCATAAATACACGGATTTATACCATTAAAATTTAGTGTATTTTAACGTTTTACATCAATAAAATCAAGAGGAACGAATCACCAAATAATTATTGTGAATATAAGCAATATAACTTTGATACTTCACAAGTGGTTTCTCTACGTGCTCCAACATTAACTAAACTACAATTCAAATGTTCTGGGCTAACTACTACTAGACCCGTACAGGTACTACTGGCCTCCACCCCGTGTTCTCTGGATAAAAAGAAGCCTATATGACTCTATGGCCCATAAACTATCTACCTATATGAAAAAAAACACGTCGATCCATCGCTATGTGAAAGAAGGAAAAACCAACAAAAACACATTAGATTCATACTAATAGTAGGGATAGGGATTAAGTTTTTCTAACCTAATTCAATCAAAATTATCTTTAAAATTTGAAAAGAAAAGATACATTTTACAATGTATTGTTTCTTAACGTAAAACAAAATCAATATAAAGGCATATAAATAATGTTAATTATAAATAAATAAATATAAATAATATAAATAAATATCCTGGGACATTCCTCACACACGGTCATCTGATCCCAAACTAAGCAGAGCTTGTACTATGGAAACCAGATAACTGATATAATACATATACTACTTTTTGTTTGTAAATACATACTTAATATACATAATTACACCCAGACTCAGGACATACAGACATGTTCATGCACACAAATGCATGTCCTTTGTGGGAATCGAACCCACGACCTGCGGCGCGTAAGGCGAACCTTAACCAACTGCGCCAACTGGGCCGAATTCAAAATATATTAAAGGCATTTTAACCCAGTAAATGTGCAGTTTACAAATAGTAAAGTGTACGATTCCAGACAGGTAGTCAGTAACAGTCAGGAGCAAATGGATTGGCTGTCATATTTTCAGCGATATACAGTTATCGTGAATGTAACGTAAGCTCTTTAATGAATATTGCTGCGTGTTTTATATTCATTGAACAATTACGATAAATGCTTTTGTGATTACGTCATCATTGAATCTGTAATAGTGATGTATGCAACTGTTGTTAATAAGGGGTATTTAAACACGAATGTGGGTTTATCACACGAAACGAAGCGAGTGTGATAATATTATCACATGAGGGTTTTAATACCTAATTATGTACATACAAGACTTTATCTACATCCATGATCATTTTTGTAAACAATAAAGTAATAAATTGCTGCAATTCTAATATCTAACTAAAATGGCGGGATACGACGTGAATTCGAATAACCTCTTACGTTTTTTTTTATTACGGCGCTGTGATAGTGAAATGCGCCAGCATGAAAATATTCTTTTTTTTTAAATTCATAAGGATACCACGGAGAATGTGGCTATTTGATGAGTAAGGAATGGACTGAAAAAGCAAAAAAAAAAAAAAGAGTTGCATAATGAAATTCTGTACAACATTATAACACTGTTTTGGATGATATAACGGTCACTATGACAACCAGTGTTTTAATGTTGGCTATAAGGTACCTGTTTCAGGAAATTTAATAGAGGATTTATATGTTTCTGCCCCGCTGTTTTATATTTTCGAGGGACCTTATGTTTTTCCAGGATCAAACATGTGAATGATAAACTCAATGTAAAATTGTATTCAGTTATCCAATACACACATACTCATAATATCTATTCCACGTATTAGAGAATAATTAAAATTATTCAACAAAATTCACTCAAAAAATATCATAAACTCAATCCATTTCCTACGAAGTCCAATATGGAATGGCACAGCCTTAATTTTTTGTATAGCACAGAGGCTTTTAGGGGACGTTGATTAATAGACCAACAAACGTGTATCTTTTTGTAAATGTTAACCAGCTAAATAGACCCATCGTATCCCCTAAACATGAATAAACATTACAAAAAAAGGAAAGTTTGTCACAGGATCATAGGTCTAGTTAAATTGGATTTAGGGTTGTTTTAAAATGTGTCGACTGAAAACGTTTCTGAAAAGAAACCACTCGTAATCATTAGGTAGAGTGTTTCACGTGTGAGTGATCCAATTCAGATTATTGTGAATGTTTGTGTGTATGTATGTTTCTCAATCACGCCGTAATAACTGACATTTGGATAATAATGATAATAATTATTGATATAAACTGGCCAGGAAATGAGGATAGGATGTCTTACATGAACTTATTTCTTTGTATACTATGATATTGGTAAATAAGTATACGACCTCACGCATTACAGACCTTTCCCTCCTCCCCAATGAGATCTGGCAACCTTACTCACGCGCAAGAACACAACATGGAACACATATTTTATCTAAATGCTGATAACTCATCCAAGCTATCTTGGTGGAAAGGATCTTTGGTCCAAAGAGTCACGTCATTGGACATCCCAGAAGAGACCTACGCATCTGGAGGATCTTGGGCTGGAAGGCGGCATTCTTTAAATTTAAAGGCCGCACTAAAACGATCTGCTTGCAAAAACGAAGAACCCTAACAAGTAATAAGTTATCTTAGCAAGTATGTATGGTAAAGAGTATCATAAACCTCGTTTTAAGTCACCTACAAAATGTGTTAAAAACGAACAACAAAAGAATTAAACACTGGAAAGCGTTTCATTGCCGAAAAAGAAAATGCAGTTAATACCCTCCATATAAAAAGGGATCCATAGTCCCTGGCCATTAAAACCGTAGATAAGCCCCGACAGACCTGTCAACCCGTACATCGTTAATTTCTCGGAAACTCAAGTTTTTATTGTGCGTAATTTTTTTAGCACACGAAAATATATCGCTGCCGTCGACATGTGACTCAATGAATGCATTTATCTCCCTGAATGTAATAAAAACTTCAGGTTCGTTGGTTTTCCACAATGTAATTAATTATGGTACGTCTTAGATACGGGCACTTTAGTTTCCTCCTATGTACGCAAAGAAATGTGATTAATAAAATTATGGTCGGTCTTAGTTAGATACGGGCACTTTAGTTTTACCTTCTTTGTACGCAAAGATATGTTACAAAAACATGACTATGTAACTTTGTACCATTGATAGTTCGTTACGTGACTGTTTTTATATAGAGAACCAATTTTTGTAAACCACTACCAAACGGGGATAAATATAATGACCACCAAATAGAATTTCTTGGCCATTAACCTCTATTATTTAAAATTGTACTATGAAACCAAATTTAGTAAATTATCACCAAATTTTAATCGGGAAATTATTGCACTATTTCTAACTAAATACACAGTTTGATTGCCATAAAATGTTGCTATACTACCAAATACGGTACATTGTGTAACGGTAGTGTATCTATTCCACCCAGAACTGATTCGGGGCACTCTTAATACAGTTGGTAAGGTTAGGTTAGAACTGTGAACAATATCGTGCGCTAGATCCAAGTTTATGCTTTGTGTAAATTTTTGGTGATCACCATCTATTTTTGGATGAAACAATCATAATTTGCAGTTGGTCGAATCTCAAGTTGTAAAATTTTTTGTTCTAATTTCACGCTAAAATGGGTATTTAATTTTGGTGATAATTTACTATTTTTGGCAATATAAAGTGATTTTATCTGGTCGTTCGTTAAACATAAGCCCTACTAAACTAATATTTCATTGGTTAAGAATTGATCAAAATGCCTTCACTCGATTGTACCATTTCTAAACATCACAAATTACAAAACCTTACCAACCCTTGAAATAGCAAGGCTTTCATTGCACATTATACCCTCCTTAAGTCAGGGGTATGAAACATTTCTTACCTGCTTCCGATATTGCAACAGCTAACATACGGCCACCCTTGCTATTTAAGCATATATATAGAGTGCTTAAGGTACAGATGCGCGCGTCTGTTTCAGGGAAGCCTCCGGGAAGCTATCACCCTCCCCTCAGTACCGTTTTGACTGCCGGGGAGGGTGTACGCGCTAGGGCGGGAAATCCGATATTCTGCCCACGGCGTTACGTACGTAAGATTTGCAAGCGATGCTACTTTCAAGTCGTTTTTCAGTGTTCTGAAGTGTTGTGCTTAAATGACTTTGTGATTGGACTTGTTGATTGCTTTCAATGGAATTGTGAGGTAAGTTTGTTTTAGAGACTTATATAATTGAGATTTCCTTTTAATTTTATTTGTAGAATCAGATTCTTATGAGTATATTTTTTTCTTATTTGACCATGTTGATGGTAGGTTTGTTTATTTCTAGATTATTTAAAAAAATTATGACCAATAGAATAGGTCACTTACATTGGTGACTTATATTATATAACATGGTTGACCAAGTTGACTAATACTTTGGTCTATACCAGAATATTCTATTCGGGATTATCTTAGAACCATTAGCTGTCCCAATCCTAGAGGTGACATACGCATTTAGTAAAATATTTTTGAACATAGAATTATCATATGAATAGTTATGGACACTTTTACAATGTCTAGCTCTAGGCTTATTTTGTGATGATGTGGGCAAAGGTTCTAAGCACAGGTGAGATGATACATATAATTTAAAGTTATTTTGATTGTAGAATAAATTATTCTAGTTCAGATTATTATTTTATCCCAATTCTGAGGTTTTTTTTTTAAATATCTGAAAGCTTTAATTAATCCTTTCCTAAAATCTACAAATCTACTAACTACTACTACTAAGAACTTTCTACTAAATTACGTATCGTCGCTTAAAATTAGCATGTAATTCTATAGTAATATAAGTTGGGTAGTTTATTTTTGGTGTAAAAGTATTTTTCTGACTACCTACAGTAGAGCCTCTTTAACTCGAACTTCAAGGGAAAGGTTACAAATTTCGAGTTAACGAATCTTCGAGAACTTCGAGATAAGGAGTTTTTAAACTATCAAATTTGACTTATAGAGGCAATTTGAGCAAAGCAAATAAGCATTTGGTAAACAGCATGTACGCAAACATGTAAACAATAGTTGTTACTAAGTGAGAAGTACAAAAAACCTCCCTTATAGCTAAATTATTATTTGGAATTTGTTATTGACGAAAGCGTCAATGAATCGTTTTAACGATTCAAATTTCATTACTTCGAGATAGAGAGTCTTACGGACAGAATTTCGATTTACAGAGGCCGCAAAGTTATCATATTGCTTATTCGACATAATATTCTACTAGATTTGTAGTTCGAGTTACATAGCGTGATATGTATGAATAGTAAATCACATGGAAATTATATTCAGTTCGAGTTATAGCGTCTAAATACTTCGAGTTACTTATAGGGGTTTTTGTACTTCTACTACTGTTTTTCGAGTTAACGGGGTTCGAGTTAAACTAGTACCACTATAGTAGAAAATAATGATGATAATTATATTGTTATACCTATATGTATTTCAATTAGTGTGATGGATTATTTTAATCAATAATTTAGAATTAGTATACAAAATATATTGTTTTGAGGGTTCGGATTCGCACCGCGTTTTAAAACTTATTACTTATTTTAATAATAAATAATCAATCAATAAATTTTGTATCAAGTTGCTAAGTAATTGTTTTAATGTGTGTTCTGTGTAATTTAACTAATTACTCATCTATTAATTTTTAATAGTAGTCAATCCGATTGGATTATAAAGCTTAGACAAAAATTTTACTAATAAGAAATGTAGGTTTTGAAAAATTGCTTTTTCTTATTTAAATGTGACTTTAATTTAAAACTAACATATATTATTTTTGGGATCTTTTAAACGATATGATGTTACGGATTCTATTTCATTCCACATATGAACGAGTCGAGTCTGTTATCATAAGGTGAACGCAAACAGGGTCATCTTCAAACATCCTTATGATCCATCTCTCGATTATTATTTAAATATTATTCTTAGTCCCTTGCACCACTTGTATCAACATATCGAAACACAAAATTCACAAAAAAGACCAACATAAATTACTCCAAAGCATTTTGGACATGACAATGTCGGACAGAGACGTAAAGGATAAAGTCATTTAAATCCATTGTCATCTTTGGGATATCGTCGTGAACTGTATTGAGAAAACAATACAAAAATTCGGTCACAAGAACTCTGAGTTACACAAAAATTAACCTTATTGTTAAAGCAGTAGAAAGAAACGAGGTAAATTTTATGGGTGAAGTTATGTTTGTCGTATAATACAAAGAGGTAGCGATAAAACAGATAGGAGCAGGCGTTACAAAAGGCTGTAACAAAAGGTATTATTACGTATAAACACACGCGGCCCACGCTCGTGCCGGTACAGGTATTGCCTGCTTTATATGAAAACCTTGAAAGATTTTTCATATGTGGATTGTTACCTACTTCGATGTTATACCATTATGATAAAAAATATTTTTTATAAGTCTGTTTCATATTGTATAGTGTGGTTCATCCGCGTTTCGTATGCAATATTTTATTTCCGGAATATTTTTTAAAACCGCAAAATGTTATGTCTAGTCTAAGACTATTTTAAATTGTTTTGAACAGAATGTTTCTAATCTGACATCTATAACAAATTATGTTTAAAATAGGCTACTTTCCTGAAAAAAATTAATTAGTCCGTCATTTACATTATCAAAAAATATTAGACACGTATTTTTTTATTTTGTCAATTAAACAAAAAAGTACGAAGATATCGTGTGTTGAAGTTCCGCGTGACGTCACGGTGTGGTACACTTTTTAGGAACAAGTGACGTCACGAGCCCCCCCTCCCGAACTTAGACGCGCTTTATCTTCGTCAATTGTTAATGATTTGGTAAAGCAAAAAATACGTGTCCAATATTTTTTGATAATCTAACTGACGGACTAATTAGAATTACTATATTTTCATCCCTATTAAAAGTGATCTTTATGAAACACTAATTTGTTTTATCAAGGTATTCGCAATTATTTTAGACATTTAATAAATAATAAATAAATAAATATCCTGGGACATTCAATTCATTCATTTACAAATTGACTACCTAGCTATTTCAATTCCAACAAAATAATAGGCCAATAATTTATACATTTTATCATCTGTCGCATCAAGGGAGTATCTATTACGAAATTGCGATTTGATAAATCGCCAAACATTATTATGGGCGGTGAAAGAAATGGACTCACTTAACTTGAAACGACACTGAGACTGGCTGAAAACTTTAAGCAATATAGAACTTTAGCTGCTTAACCATAAAGTATACTTTCATTTATAGTACTACAACACGTTAAATAAATATTATGAACGTAATAGGAAAACATAATGCCTCAGACTGATGAAAGGGAGTCTTTTAGTAAATTGGGCAGAGGTTGAACGTTATTGATACTTGGAAAAGTTACGAGTTGTAATATACATTAGAATTACTATGCATGCCTAAAATACGTGAAGGTTGAGTGAGTTTCAAAGAACTATCAATCAAATGGTCTTAATAATATTAAAAACGCAAAAGTTTCTTAGGATGGATATATGGATGTTTGTTACTATTTCATAGAAAAACTACTGCACGGATTTGGATAAAATTGAGATTAAAATACCCTATGTGTTAATCCAGAACATATTATATCAGCGAGCCTAATTTCATTTAAATCCGTTCAGTTGTTGAAGCGTGATTCAGTAACAAACATACATTCATCCAACTTTAGCATTTATAATGATAGTTGTACGTAGTATCTGGGGGCACGGGAGTGCCCCCCGCCAAGATTTGTGGCTTGGCCGTTTCAATACTATAAGAACTATTGAATAACAAAAAAGCAATGAACAGTGAATACATTTTTCACCTTACTCCCATGTGATGGTAGCGAAACGGCCAAGCCACAAATTTTGACTACGGTGTGTAGAGGTTGTGAAGTTAGGGCTTATAGAGTAAGTGCATGTAGTTATAAGCTTGGCTCTACATGAGATCTGATAACTTTTTGACAGTACGAGCCATATGTCTTGGCGGCAACATTTTACATGAAAATGTTTTTGGTGGGATTTATATACTCTGAGATGATAGTGAGATGAGAAGAGTGAGATGTATTTTGTCTTCAGTAGTTTGTATAACTTCCATAAAAATAAAAAAAATGATTTTGAATATTAACCCCCTTACTCATAAAACACTATTTAACTAATAAACTGATTTAATGGTCATGTAAATAATGTCACATTGTTAAATAATTTATTATTAAATACCATTTTATCAGCACAGCGTAAAAAAACAATGGTGATGTTAAAACTCACAACATACATACACAACGAGTAATTGTGTGATAGACCTATAAAATAACTTGGCTACCATTTCACGTCGAATAATACAAAATATTACGACACAATACTGTTATTTTCGCCAGTGTAAAGCGTGCCAGTAAATTATAAGCTCGATTTTCTCCGTTTCGCCACCCGGGCACCCGTAAAGAAAATATGATCGCGTGTGTAAGGTACCCCGTGTCTGTCGGGGCCGCCCTTAACACGCGATACGAAAATTTTCTAATACTTCGCAGATTACGTCGCAACAATTATTCTCACGGAGCCGATGGGATCACGATATCTTCTCGTCATTGCATTTCGTATCGGTTAGGGCCTTTGATAACTGCTAAGTCACTATGGTTGCCATGATATGAAAATTTAAGATGCCATCTTGACTTTTGGTATTCTAGAACCCAAAGAACAAGAACAAACATCATTAGGTCCGCACATATTCCGTGGAATATTAAAGGAATTGCTTTTTTTAGAACGATGATTGAAGTATCGCTTTCCTATCGTTTTCCAAGGTTAAGAGTTGAGGGTTTATCTATCAAATTTCAAAGAGAGTAGGAGAGTGCTAACCTAAATAAATGTTTACATCCCAGATTTATCATATACAGACATGTTCATGAACACAATGTTTGTCCTGCATGGGAATCGAACTCATTACTCATGGTGTACTATACCTGTCTTATTTAACAAGCTTTTATTTAACTTGCAATGTATGTAACTATGTTTGTTGGAATCTTGCAAGTCGAATTTCACCCACTTCCAGTGGTCGGATTGACGTGATATTTGGTATGCATTAGTATATTGGAAGAAAATGCAAAACAGTCAACAAAAAGTAGTCACCAAAAAAGCTTGTTTTAAAAATGTTTTTTTTTTAATCAAAAACTTGTTAATAAAATTGTTTACAGTTTAAACTTAATATACAGGTCGTTGTTTTGGGCAGCGACGAGCGACTCAGGGTCGATAATACATATGATACTGGTGCTAAAAAAAAAAAAAAAAACTTTATTTTTTTATAATAATAAAAATAAAAATAATATTAATTGGAAAATCATGTAATAAGCTAAATTGTAGACGTAATACTCAATGGGAATGCGAGAAAGTAAAGGGGTGGGGCGATGGCGGCTTGCACCTAGCTCTAGTCTGTGCACGTGGCTAGTGAACATACTTTGCGGTAATTTTATTTCAAATTGAATAAGGTATTTCTCAACGCATTTACAGTATTTAATGGAAATAAGTCCATTTTTGGAATGTGTATTTTTTGTACTACCGCTTCTGGGTCGCTTGTCGCCGACCAAAACAACATCTTGTATAAGTAAAATGTAAGGTTTAAGTAATTCTGAAATTAATCTCTTTTCTGTTATCGGAAACGATTTTTTTTTTCATATGTCTCAGTAATAAACCACTACATATTTGAGTCAGGTTATTTCAAAGTTATGGCGCAGACGGACTGAAAGATTTACGATCTAAGTTTCAGTCTCAAATGTTCCGTCAAAAACGGAAACCAGGAGCGAGAAGTTCCTAGAAATCTAGACTTCAGATACCTATAAGTTAAGAAAGTTTGATCTTGTTTATTTATTTAGTTAAATACCCTTTTTGAATTGCAATAAGGTTCATACTTCTGTTAGAAAGTGTAAAATGTTTTAAGCTCAGACAATTTATCTTTAATAAAATAAAATATAAAGTTTTTATTCTTTTTAAACAAACAAAGGCGATATAAAACATAAAAAAAAAAATTACGATGATGAGATCGTATCTCGCAAATAAAGAAATCATGTGGCCAAACTTTACAAAGACACCCTAAACGAGAATTTCCGGAGATTTCTCTATTCTGAGTTTGTTCGCAAGTTGGAAAACACATTCACGTAATTATCATTAGGTGTACAAACGTAAGGGCCGGGGTTTGGATGTGTTAATTTGACCTGTCATGCGATGAGTAACAATGTTCGAATTGCGAGGGTCGGGCACAAAAGAAATCCAAGCAAGAAATTACCTCGAGATAATCTCGCGTGCACAAGAAAAAAACATCGGTAATCACCTTTGTATCGATGAGCTTAATGTTTTCTTTTGATATATCAAAAATGTTAAAGATTAAATAGGAAATTCATCGCAACTCTATGTATGAGAGACGTGATCGAATTATTTTTGTATTTAACCGACTTCAAAAAAGGAGGAGGTTCTCAATTGGAATGTATTTCTTTTTTTTTTTTATTTGTTACCTCATAACTCCGTCGTTTATAAACCGATTTGGAAAAATCTTTTTTTATTTGAAAGGGTACACTTCCCGTTTGGTCCCATTGTCATCAGATCAGGATTTGATTACTTCTTAGTGTACTTTGAAGTCGGTTTAAGTTTTTTATAAAACAGTCCAATTATATAGGCCTGTGTTTGACCGCAATCTCATCAAGGTAACTGATGATGTGGCCGAAGGGGGTAAGCATACAAAGCCTAGAAAGAATAAAAAATAGACCTAGTTAAAGCTACAATAGTACAATAAAGTTGTCGGGGCGGTCCAATCTCCATGGCTGTGCTGTGACATGACTGGTTGAATAGACGATACTTTTGCATTTGAATAAGACTGATAGAGGTTGAAAAAAAAAACGACATGACCAGGCGAAGACCAGACCCTGGTAAAGAAGAATTAGAAAGTATCTATAGGAAGACAGACCGAACAGACCGTTCAAGACCGTTCAAAAGTCTTTAACAAGCACTAGAAAAACAAAAATATAATCTTTACTCTATTTATGAAAGACGTAATCGAATTTGTAAAAATTAAAATAGCTACAGTATCGTACTTAATGCAAGGAAACGTACAGGTACTGGGAAATAATATAGTCTTAAACAACAACTAGAGAAACAACTTAGCACTTAACAACAAACATACCTTGACACCTACTAATATAGAACACGATAATAACATTTGTCTTTCACAGAAAGTCCTTCCCGTCAGAAAGCAACAACTTGAAACATACAAAATGCATTTACGAAGGTCAAGGCAACACCGAACTAAACGTGAAAGCGCCAATTAGATTAACAGGAACGCTCCTCGCCCGTAAATTGTCCAGAAGGGGTGTCTATTCTGTCTATCTAACTTTCCCTACCCTGTCTATTGCTTAATGTTGGAGTGAGACAGACGTTTTGGGTAATTAAGGCTGTGGGCAAGTTTACGAGTTTATTTTCTATGCCTGAAAATAGATTGATTAACGAGTTTCATGGATGCCGTAGTTTCAAAGTCTATTGTATTTGTGATTAATATTATTGATATGCTGGTTGTTTTAATTGTTGTTGCAAGCATTTTTTATTTTAAGATTTTCATATTGACACGTACTTACCTATAAAAAAGTTTGAATTCGTTTATTTAACGTCAAAAAGTGTGCATTAAGGCGCCGATCCCACAGAGAGAGTTCTAGAATTCCGAGTTCCGAGTTCTGTATTCCGTGTTGACTATTGTGCACACAGCAAGCCGTCTAGAGTTCTAGAGTTCTGCAATATTCGCTACTGATCGCACATCATACACTTTTTTACTTTCAAAGGCCCCACATAGCTTACAGTCAACGCGGAATGCAGAACTCGGAACGCGGAACTCTAGAACTCTTCTCTGTGGGATCGGCACCTTAAGGTGCATTTATCTTTCTATAGCATTTAAGTAAAACTTTACAAATAGACGCACAATGTTCATGCTATTACTCTTAAGTTAGAGCAAAAAGTTCATCCCGTCATAAATAAATTACAGACAAATGATTCGTCACGTGTCGCGGTTAAAATATTTTGTCCGTTTTCCTCAAAATCCACCCGTATTGAGTATTCAACACCCCGTGATGCAGCTTTTAAGAACATTCCATTTGACAATCGTCCAATGATTATGTTACAGTGGTCATAAAGTAATAAAGCTAACATTGTACTAAGCGTCTATTGTTTACGTGGAAGTGGTTACTATTATGCACTGCAACTTTAACTTTACGCTCTGCAACTACATAGTTTTCGACAAAAGGTCGTTATTGCATCGATTTAAGGTTTAGTATTTAATGGGTATTTACATCGTTGACAGAAAATGAGTCGATTTGCATTCGGACGCGTGGGGTATAGGGTGTGATTTATATTCCTCTTTTGTTTTTGACTGTTTAGCTAGTACAGTATCAATGGCACACGGTCTTGGAAGGTCGTTATTCCTGCATTGTGCCACTAGTATTGTCTACAAAATGACATCGTTAGTATGTTGGCGGGTGGTCGAGCGCATTGAAATTCTATTGGTGACATGATAAATCATCAATATTCGTGTTATAACTGGAGACCGTTCTTGTAATTGTTTCGATTACAACTGGCAACACTTTTATGTGAATTATGACGTTCTTATACTCAACGTAGGATGATAGTAAAATATAATGATATCGAAAATATGGGTGGTTACAACTTTATACGTTCCCAAAAATCCCATTCACACAAACCGTTTTTTATTTTATTCTCAGTATTTTATGTCAGCTGTTGATTTATAGTGTTAAAGACAACAAAGAGATTTCACGTCCGTATGTGTCAAAATAAAACGGCATCGACCTACGCGTAACATGGGATATACCAGTCCGAATATAAAAAACATCAATGGTCGATACCGAATAAATCTCCAGTGTTTAAAACCGATACTACGGAATGATTTTACACTGTGACTCTTCAAAGAGTTTTGAAAAAAAAAATGCATTGTTCGAAATACATAAAGTTGTGATCGATTCTATAGCTTATTACACCAAAGTTGTATTGTTGCATAGAGATGGGTGATCTGTGATGTCGCCTATTGTAAATGTTAGATGTTGAACAATAAGTGACCATCAGAAATAGGGTCTTTGTTAGAACCAGCTGAATATTTTATAGAGGCCCATCGGACCGAAATGAGGTATGAGTTTTAATAAAGAGGAGAATATAAATGATAGAGCTTTTGGGTTTAGTATTTGGAGATTGGCAAGTTTTTAGACTTCAGTCTATATGGGCTTTGTTGACGCTTCAAGAAAAACTGACACTTTGGAATATCATGCTATCATATCATAGGTTGGATATTAGATTTATTTTCTAATATTATTAAGATTTTAAGTTATTATTAAGATTTATTTTAAAGATCTAAGTTGGGATGATTATGATGTTTTTACATACAACAGTTTTAGCACCAATTATGAAATTACGGAAAATAATATTGAAAAACTTTGCATCAAAATAACATCTCTGTCTCTTATGTATCTTTTTTATTTTATACTCATATAATTATTATAATTTATTTTTAGAAGAATCGGCTCCCAGTTCTCACGCCTTTGGCAATGTCAAAGACGCGAGAATTGGGCCCCAGATACCAGAAAAAATCTTCTTTTTATGTCGGTATATAAGTGTCATGTAATAAAACATTTAAAATACAATGTCATCTAGACAAAACATCTACCAAGCGACCACTCAAGTTTAATGAAGCAGAGCGTAGAACAGATGAATTAAAACTCCAAAGTGAAGTGGCTCCTAAAAATTTTCACGGGCATCCAGCATTAACACTACTACGTTAATGAGTTAGGTAGTGAAGTGAGGCTTTGGAACGGTTCCAGAATGTCTTGTAAACATTCGGGGTAGGCGCCGGGTGGTGGTCAACCAGGGTGGGAAATAAAAATTAATGGTGCAGCTGACACGATCGATTTTATACCATCCGGATTGCTTTTGTTATATGAGATTTTGTTTATGTTTCTAGTAACAGTCGGTTTCTGAAAACCTAATATTACTTTTTCATTCTGAAAAGGAATAATCGGGCTAGTTGGCGCGGTCGGTTAAGGCTCTGGTTAAGATTCCACGTACCGCGCCGCAGGTCGTGGGTTCGATTCCCTCCCACACAGAACATGCATTTGTGTGCATGAAGATGTTTGTATGTCCTGGATCTGGGTATTTACAAACAAAAAGTAGTATATATTTTTTTATCAGTAGTCTGGTTTCCATAGTACAAGCTCTGCTTAGTTTGGGATCAGTTAGCCGTGTGTGAGGAATGTCCCAGGATATTTATTTATGTATATAATACTTTAACTAGAAATTAATGTGATTTATCATCACAAAAAAAATATTTTCTTCTAATATTAATATTACAAAGCAACCATATTTATAAACAATTTCTAGACTTATGTATCTAAATCATAAGTATGACCACAGTACACAATATATGCTTAGATTTAATTCTGGATGAAAAACTGTTTTTGGGAGATCAAATCATGAAACCAATAAGCATGGAATACCAATATTAGTGTGGATTGAATGAACTCGAGTATAAATAATAAATTTTACAAAATTGCTTGCGTCACGGGATCCACGGGTGCTTCAGTTACTACCTACTGCCTCAGGTTAACTTAGTCGCAGCTTAAGCAAGATTTGAACCTTAATAAATAGGCTCGTTAAAATTCGAACAGGTGAACGCATAACTTTAGTTTCCAATTTATAGTCGTTATAAACTGTAATACCTATTCATTGGAAATGTATGCTAGAACTCACGGCGATAATTGCTAAGTCAGAAGTAACTCAGATGCGTCGGCATGAGCTTGAACTTTCTGTGAAATAATAATTTATTTATTGCCATAAAGATGATCATTGATAAACACAAATAGAAGGTTCAAGTAAATTTTTAAATTCAGATTTTTTGTTGAACTCTGGTACAGTATTACCCAACTGATATGGCTCGTCGTGTATCTTCGTTCGCACAGAAAAAAAAGTATGGCCCCAAAGATTATCGAAAGAATGCTTAAAACTTACAATCAACCTTAGATCACTACAATAAGGTTCATAATACACTGCAGGTGTAAGTTCCGTCTCAC
This sequence comes from Polyploca ridens, assembly GCA_951394255.1. Lineage (NCBI taxonomy): Eukaryota > Metazoa > Arthropoda > Insecta > Lepidoptera > Drepanidae > Polyploca > Polyploca ridens. The sequence goes on from OX596249.1 coordinate 6,263,738, forward strand.
TCGCAAGTCACGCCCCTCCGCACGGGCGCGCTAACATGGCGGCAGCAGCCGACCAATAGCGTTTCCCGCGCTTTGAAAATGTATTTTCCGTGCAGGTACATCGGTAAGCCACATTAGTTGGGTACTACTGTACCCAAATTAACATTTATACCATTGCTCTGAAATGTAGAACAATATAAGTGCAGGTAGTACACTATTTTATAGAGCGAACCTGGCTGGCCGTAATCAGTTGACTCTTAGTTCCTGTTATTTTGCTTTGTTTTCATAATGTAGGTACTTAGTTATGGGATGCGCGTCCCATCCGTGAGTCAACGGAATAAGCCTGTGGCTAAACACCTACATGACCGCTGTTTAACTATGTTAATAAAAAAAATCCTAAGTTCAGTTAGCTAACAATATTTTCTTTTGTTTTTTTAGTTCAACATGTCATAGGCAAATAGAAACAATTTAACAAAGAAAATATATTTCAATTACAAAATTACACAGAATAAACAATACCTAGGTATCAACATAAAAAGAAATCGTTCGCGTGCTTATCACATTTCGTGACTTCGTCTAACTGTTTATCCTCATCACCACTAGAAACTAAAACTCGTAGAATTAAACATAACAAAAGACTAAACATTCATAATGTAAGAGATATGATAGGATTAAGCTATGCAATAAGGTCAACCCTACATCTAATAGCTACTGAAATTGTAAACACATGAAAGCCACGGATGACCTGTCACTTTATGTAGGTAACCGTAACTGCGGCGCCCATTTATTATGTAAATATAAAATTCATGTATGCACACAAGAGATAATAAAAGCTCTATGCTTAGCCGGCGCCGGGCAAGCAAACAGCCGAAAGCTCTATCTCGTCGGAAGATTTTGTGAGCTTAACTCGGCGTTTGGGATTAACTAGTCCTCAGTACTTTGTTCACGCAAAGTTCACGATTATCGTGTCTTTTTGACATTACAAACGAGTACAAAAACTAAATATATAACTAAATATATGAATATTTGTATGTATGTACGTGTTAAGTAGGTGTTGTATATTAGAAAAATAGAAAGACAAAAACGGTTTCTTAGAAATAACGACATGGTACGTTCATGAAATTAATTGGACACGAATACATTATTTTATCTATTCCTGTAATTCCTTACTATAATAGTTATTGTGGGTGACTGTGGCTAAACGCAAGCCATCCAATTATTTTTTTATTAGATTTATTCTATGAATTATTCGTAGGATTTAATGTTTATTAATTTATCAGAGCAGTATATATGTATACTGCTGATCTAATTTCGTACAAGGGCTAAGATCACATAAGCAAGCAAAGGTCAATAAGTTCAATGACCTTGTTAATCTCGTACTACATAATCAAGCCAATTACATAGCAGGTAACTGACACTTAGGATTGCTAATCTCCCAGCTTTGGTTGCTTAAGCTGTTTGATGATAATAAATTGTAACATACCTTGAATAATACCATTTACAGCACAAGTAGGAAATCATTTTAACATAACATCAATATTTCACACTGTTGAGGGTAGTTTTATGATAAAAATAAAGAAATAATACAAGAAAATAGTATAGGAACTCCTATAGTACTATTTTCTTGTATTATTCCTTTAGTACAAATGTCAGTGACATTTCAAGATACTTAGACCACACACCACAACGTTGACACAGCGTAATTTCATTGAATCTGTAGTGTGTACAGAGTACACGATTCCTGCACATGATATATCCTATAGGCTATAGATATATTACAACAGATTTACTTTTAGCACAGTGAACATAAAACTCAAACGTATATATAAGTACATGACAATATTTGCTGTATCATGGCAACTCTATTATTCAGTGCCGCTTTAAACATTGCCACATATTAAAATGATGTGTCATATACGCATCAATTTGTCATTTCACCCGCATGTCATATTTTGAGACGGATAACATTGGATTGATGTACTTAATCCCACTTCAAGTTAAATTACTAATGTAGTCGTACAGACTATAATTCTTAGCTGCGTATCAGACATTTTATTATTCCGACTTAAGCCTGTTTTTGTATTGCATTCTTGAAGGCTATTCTGAGAATGAATATTTGACGTTGTTTTAGAACCAGTAGTTCATTAACTCCGTGATTCAGTAACTGCAGTGAACTTAATCTAGATAATACAATGATCAGAGCTTTGTTACTGCTGATTCAATGTGAAAATAAAAGATAGAGCTAACTAACTGTTTATTTACATAAACAAACATAATCTATTTACAATAAATATTAAAAATACAAGTAATCTAGAAAATTTCCTACATACACAGACACATTTATAAGAAAGAAAAAAAAAGCCTTGCAAAGTCTCTTGCCGTTGTCTTCACAGTTTAAGTGTATTTCGAACCGGTGGTAAATTCAACTGTATGTACCAACATAGCGTTCATAGGTGCCTTACCAGGGCCTAAACTGAATAAATTACTTTTTGATTTTGAGAAACTAAACAAGAACGACATTTTTGAGATACAACGTATTCTCGAAAATCGAAGAAAAATCTTTTAAGGGGAGGATCGTACTACATGTCTCGATAAACTCAAAAGTTGAAATATGTTTTCTTTTATAGTCAAAGAAAGGATTTTTAGAAATTCTAACCCTAAGGGGGTTAAATAGAGTGCGGGACGGAGACTAATGTGTTTATAACGTCAATAAGCCAAGGGCTACACCTAGCTTTAGTCCACTATATAGATTAGTGCCGCCGGCCACTCGAGCGACCGAGCACATGACCTTATGATCTGGGTTAAGAACACAGGTGTAACCTTTGAATGAAATTAATTAGGAATTGATGGGGTAAAACTTTAGTAGCTCAGTGGTAAATCACGCAATGAGTGCAGGTGTTAATAATGGCTTATTGGTAAGCATTGGCTTTTTGGTACAGAATTCTTGGGGAAATCTCCACGACCAAAAGTAAGTTTAGAATCGAACTATAATACCACTAGGCGGAGACGGATATCGTGCATACATGCTACTACGAGCATGAGGTTTTAGTCGAGAAAAATGTCGTGAGGAAACCATAGTATGGTGAAAGAGTACCTAATCTGACTAGCCTATCTGGAGTTCAAGTCAAAAGATCAGTCCGTATGTTACGGCAATTGTACTTGACAATTAGTTGCCTGCTACGCTTGCACAGATTGGCAACACATTTGCCATCCCCGAGATATTGCCTTACCCGTAGACTTACCTTACTTTACGGTGGACCTCCACGTCAACCTTCCGACGAAAATAAGTAAAATAATTCATGAATAGAATTAGGCACCTAATTTCACAGATGTAAGTCAGTTGTATGCAGGATGTAGCTATGAAATAGCTAAATCTGCATACTTCATTACACTAACTTCACTTCACTTCATTAACTTCCCTATCCATGCACTAATCTCCAAGCGAAATGAACTTATTCTTAAACATAACTGACGTCAAGTTAAATCAGATTGTGTGAGCACATCTGAGAATAAACTCCTTTTACGGACGTTGCTGAACTAAATTTAAACTAGATCGATACGGATTATTCTCTGCATTCACCGAACTGGCGATGCAGACATTTTATTAATAGAATTTCAATCTATTAGCTATTCCCATCTCAGCGAATGGACTCCGAAGCCAGTATGTACATACAAATTGCCGTTTCCAATGTTTTAATCTCGATACACTACAGTTTTTGATAAAAATAAACTTCCGATATGGATACAATCAAAGTTTTCTTTTGAATGATTGCATCCATCGAGTACTTCGCTTTTGTAAACTCTGTATCCAGTTATAAAAATAGATTAATATTTTGAAATAGCGACCCGCCCCAGCTTCACACGTGTACAATGTAGGTCTTGTGACCAGCTAAGGCTTTTTATATTGGTGAAAATAAATTCAAAGCATAACCCACAAAAAAATTAAATCTCAATCGCATAAAAATGCTTACTATGGGTTATCCGTAGGATATAGACATATTGCGGACTTTTTTTTATAGATATATAAGATAAAAAATTCCGTAGTAGGTCATTATGATATATCTCGTAAGTTTAGTCAACGTTAACAATAAAATTCGGTTTTTTTTTTCTGCATATATAACATGCATTAGTTATATACCTATAAACTATCCGGAAGAAATTATCTAACTGATGGTGATAACCGCATGAATATCAGTTGCGTAGTTTAGGAGGAGTGAGCGGATATACACACAAACAGACAGACAGATGCGGAAATTAAGCGACTTTGTATACTATGTAGAGATATGCAAATAATAATTTTTTAAATTTATAAATTAAAAGAAAAGGGTGAAAACAAAAACAAATAAGGAAATACTGATTCACCTCGTTTTAATGAAAACAAAACAGAACCATGTTCTAAAATATTATAAAGCCAAAAAAATTAAATTATAAAAGTTAAAATAAAATTAGGTTATATGAATACAATAAGAACACAAAGTGTTTTAAAGCGCCCGAACGCAAAAAAAATCAAAGACAAAGCATTTCCGAATTTCTCTTAGCCTGAAGATAATTTTATCCAAGCAAACTTTTCATACCACACAGGCCAATCTTTGAAAGTTTTCAATTTCAAAGTGCCTTTAATTATTTTCACTCACCGAATCATCATAATCGCCTGAAGCGATTGAATTTGTATCTGTTTTGGATATTAGATCAAATGATTTTATCTAATTGGAGTACAAAGTCAGTGGTTATTAATACTTAATCGGATACTTCCTTATTGATGTTGGAGCTTGGCCGTTTCTGGGCAAACGTTGGCGGGGGTTGATTTGCCATATCCCCACCTCGGGACTCTTCCTTTCCTACCCTTGTCTAGACTGTTGGCCAGCCATGAGCCAGGCCAAGTTAGTCGCTTCTGAGCGTTCGTGCGGGAAGGGTGTCGCTCATTTTGTGCGTTTGGCGCGAAATTTAAACGCGTTTACGAGTGTGTGACTTTGACTTTTTATACGGAATTTGAATTTTTAGTGGATTTTTGTGTTTTTGTGAAACAGTTTGGACTTTTATTGTTGGAGTTGGATGTTTCAATTATTTGAGTAAGTTTGGTTTGTTTTCATTATTAATGATTATTTTTCATGTTTATTTTTGAAGAGAGATTTTAATTTAAAATAAATCAATATTTAAATTAAACACATTATGGTAGCAATTTAATTTAATTAAGTTATTGAATAATGCTATTTTCATAATGTTTTAGATAAAAACAACATTTATGGGAAATAAATATTATTATATTATTTATCATGTTAAAAAATCATTTTTTTGCTAAATTAGAATACGAATGAATTATGCTCACATTTGTAAAATTATGAAAAAATAATAAACAACCGTTTATTCACAAAAAAAAACATTTCACTTCATGTGAATGACAAATACAAACAACGAGCGCATCACTACGGTCGGCTTAAGTGCTCCCATTGTAAAAATACGAGAAAAAATGTACTTAAAGGGAGAAAAAGTAATTTTGAAGACATTTTGCGAGGCTCTCAAGAGTTTGCGATGAAAAAAGCGACTTCCGGGCGAACCGTCCGCCACTTATCGTCGCCTGAGAGCGCCGCAATGAATTAGCGAAAAATATACCTGCGTGTGTTAGCTTATTCATCTGTCCTATATATTTATTTATCAATATGCATAAATAAATAAATATCCTGGGACATTCCTCACACACGCTAATCATGATCCCAAACTAAGCAGAGCTTGGAAACCAGATAACTCATATAATACATATATTACTTTTTGTTTGTAAATACATACATCATATACATAATTACAACGAGACTCAGGACATACAGACATGCTCATGCACACAAATGCATGTCCTGTGCGGGAATCGAAACCACGACCTGCGGCGCGATAGGTGGAGTCTTAAACAACTGCGCCAACTGGCCTCGATGTTTCTCCTAGCGGGTCTACACGTGCTGCCACGTCACAGTCCACCCACTGTGTCAACCCAATGGAAAATAAGAAAAGTATTAAAAAAACTAGTTTTTAAATTAAAAATTTTAATTTCCACTATTCTTAGTTTCCATTAATTGGCAATTAACATGGTATTATGAGTAAATAGATAAGGATAATATTGTGTTCGTATATTATTATTATTATTATTATTATTATTAAGGATTCATCTTAGAAACATTGAGCAGGAATAGTGAAAGCTTAGGCATAATACCTACCGTATTATCTTCACCTACGCTAAAGTAAACAACATAATTTTCTATTGAATCTATTAAACTCACATCCAAGTAAGGCACCGACAAAGCATCAACAAAAAATAACCTATGCAGCCAGATCACAAATCCTTCTAATTGCTCATCTCCAAACTGGGAAAGCAAAGGCCGGAAACATTCGGTGTTACAAATAGATACATTAGTTTCATATTGGTGCGCCACCTGATACATTCTGTTAATATTACGTTTACACCGGACATGCGTAAAAAGTAGAGAGAGAATTTGAAAATATTTTACACAAATTTTTTTTTGCTGTTGGGGTTTTTATTTCACATCGCTAAAGGTTTAAAAAGTAACCTACATAAATATAAAAGTATTTTTTATTAGTTTAGTTAGGTAAATAAAATCTTTGAATATATTGATGCTCTGATCAGCCAGTGATTAATAAATAGGATCAAATTACTTAGGTAAATTAACCTATAAGCCAACCTAGGTACTTTTCAGATTCCCGAATACGCTTACCTAGTTTGTGTGCATCAGGTGTTGCTAACTACGATATCATCATCATCAGCCTATAATGTCCCACTGCTGAGAACAGGCCTCCTTTCACAAATGAAGGTGAAAAGGAATGGGCAATACTCCACCACGCGTGCCCACTGCGGATCGGTGGAGGTAGGCTAGTGGTCAACCTACTGTTGGAATTTTTCAAGCCGCCTAGGAGGCATCCAACTAGCTTAACGACTATCACAATTAAGTGATAACCGGGACCAACGGCTTTACGTACCTTCCGAAGCACGGAAACGTTCGATTTGAAATCCCACTAGGCGGTCACCCATCCAGGTGCCGAGTGTGCCGACCACGACAGGCGTAGCTTAACTTTGCCGATCGATTAAGAACGGCTAATCATGCTACACCACGAGCGCTTCACTCGAACTACGATATAGTCTGAGTCAATAGCCAAAGCCGACAACACGATTGTTCTATGACACATTATGCTCAAAACATCTACAAAATAAAATAAAAACCTATTTATATGTAGTTACATTGTGTTCAACGGGAGACAACAGCTAATGCTTTGAATCCTGTCGCTTTAATGCGGTGTCGGCAGAGGTCAACGGTTACCGAACAGATGCATCCCATCTCGTACACTATGAGTCCGTGTTTACCATACAATACCTACAGAATATGCGCATATTTACTGTATTGTCGCGTCCCACTTAGACACTGCCTCTCAGGATATCTGTTTGCAAAATGAACGGAAACTTTAAAAAAAGTCGCCGTAACTTTTTTTGAATATTTATATGCCACCCGTTTGCAATTTTTTGTATTATTGTGTATATTTTAGCATGTTTATAAAAGATTTGATATTATGTTTATGGGTGTTTATTTACTTAAGAATCTTTACTTAATTTCTTTCCTTGTAAGAAAGCAATATTAAACAATACAATACATTTTAAAATAAGTATGTTTACCTACTTACCCAATTATCTTTCAAACTGATTTTAGTTAGAAAAAATACTACAAGCAATATTTCCTTCCCAAATGCGTATATACCACGCGTATATGCATGCTAAGCATATAATAAACGGGGTGTGAAAGTATTTTCACTCCATCAAACGAGACCTCTATCACCACTTTACGATGACCCAAAAGCTATAAAATAGTCTCCTATCAGCTATTGTCATCTAATCCTCGATTATCGGAACGAATAACTTAGGATATAACATTCACGAAATCCGATATAGCGCCTCAAAAGTTAACTCTCTAACAAATAGATCAGTGGGCCGAATCCGCTTCAACAATTTCCAATTCGAAGAGGTCACGTAATGACTCCCCCCTTCGCTATCAGACGCGCCCTCTCCTTTAAAAGCCTATTCTTGTTACTCAGATAAAGCGAAGATATCTCGTGACCTCGGTATATCTTTCCTTTTCAGGATAAGAGAAACAATGAATTTTAATTCTTGTGAACCGACCGCCGAGGATCATAAATAAGTCCCTTATCGAATAGGTAATTGGTAATGTGGGCGACCGCTTCCAAACACTCGTATGGAACGCTATCTAATACGTGACTATAAATTAAATTACATAGTCTTAACTCAATCGAGGGTTTTGAGCGACAAAGTGATACAAATTACATCCTGATGTAAATTTTTCCTTTGGAATTATTCATTACTCAGAAATTACTGCTCTTAAAAAACACTTTAAGCTAGCTAATATTAATCTTTATACTCAAGCTTATCAGAAAGATAAATATATCAAAATGCTACTTCAGTAGTTCTTTTTGTGTGACCAAGATAAGGTCGTTCTAAAAAAAATATTATAAACTTTTATGGATGCAGAGAGAACACCCAGCTCGTAACAAACGAGTAACACTAAAACATATGTGCTACTTTATGTTATTAGGCTTATGAAGTAAGGAAAATGTGCCTGATAAAATGAGAGCAGCTCATCAACCCTTGAGTGACAGCGGGACCTAAATCCGCCATCAAGTCTATCAAAATCGAATAAAGTACAATTTTCCCCCATTACCGCCCTTCATATCTTCCGTCATTTTACGTATCGCTTCCGAGCCCAAAAGAGGGTAAGATGTAAAGATGAAAATAATAAATCCGTATCGAATATGCACGGTTGGAGCGAATGAAAAAATTCTTTACCAAAAATATGATATTCGCCCGTGAAATACGTCTGTCGGGGATTCGCAGCGATCCATCAACAATTAAATATACAGTTGTTGGCGATACATTATCAGCCTTATTGCGAACTCTGATTGATGGTACTGGTGCCATGAAACCATAGTCGGTTCTCGCACCATTGCTCCTCAATCCGTGGAGACTTCTGTCAGAGTGACCGATTACCCTTCAACTTCCCTCAACATTCAATTCAATGCAGTATCAATACAATTGCCATCCATTCATTAGGTATAATTCCAATACTTTCGTTACTTACGACATGCAATTATATTGCTCGCCGGGGGCTCTTGATAAAATTCATGTGATATATTTACGCGAAGCAAGCAGATAATTACCTCTTTTATACAAGCAAACAATATGCACCTGATATTATTTTAGAATACGCTTTAATCACGGGTCATATTCGAGCTTAATTATTCCATCCGTTGGATAATTAATTAAACAAAGACGGCATGCAGCTAGGTGAGTATTGAAGCTGACTTCCATTGTTGGATATAGCAGGGAAAAATCCGCGATGCTTCCGGCTGCGTCCCTACTCTTCATTGTTCAACCTTCCGCCTCATTCCAATTTACGCAGCTTTCATGGCGTGACTGATGCATTTATCATTTGTATTTGAATTTCTTCGGCCCCTAATAAATTGTTTATTGAGCGGGCGTCTCTAATCGTAGTTGGAACGTCTCTGTAGATGTCTTTTTGATTTGAGCTCGATCGCCGGATTTGTAAGCATTTAGCGCGAGTGGGGTTTGGTTAGGCCTCCGTTCCCATGGTGTTAGGGTGTTACGCTATTTTAGTGCGTCGTCGCAGGGTAATTTATGAGCGCAATGCACACAAGCAGCCCTTGCTTTTGGGGTGATGTCTGGCGCAAAGATTTTCCTTGAATTTATGTTCTATAGATGATATGGTATAATAGATGAAGCGAATAGGTAATATTCTTTTAGACGGCATAAAATAACAGTCTGGCGATGTTTATGATTGCCGGAGGCAACGATATGGATCAAAATATTGATTCAAATTATAGTCTCTAAGTTGTTGTAGACCGTGTGACTAGTTATTATCTTCAGGCAATTAACACTAATACCTGTAATTAATCGTCTCACTCATTCATTCAAATTGAAGTTATTTATGTTACTTTTAACACAAAATTAGTCACAACAGATAGGGATACGCCACCATTTAAAAAAATGAAAATCGAAATGCGTCATTTGAATTTCAGTGTAAAACTGTTGGACTGTCGTCTATTTAATGACTTAAACAAACCCATTTATTGGTGAACTGTTTGGACCAATTTGTACTTAAATTATTTGTCAAGCTAGTCCATTCCGAAAATCGTTTCCAGATTTAGCGTCGAAGGGGTTTGTCATGGGTACGCCTCCCATGTTACGATTTGAGACAATACCGACAATCATAGCTGTAAGAATTTATTAGAAGTGATTATTATTATTATTTTACTTGTATAACATTCAAAAATATGTTAATAAAACCTACTACTAATTATTATTAGACATAATTAAAGAAGTAGGATTTAGTACAAAAAAAGTGCCACATACCAACCAAAATCAGTATTTAAGATATTCAGGAATATTTTTATCTTAAACATAAAGCTTCAATAAAACACCATAAATCAAACGAGATACTCCACTATTATTGCAAAACTCAATATCTTTATGGAATCGGGCAATGTCACGGAAAAAGCAATGAGCTGTAAGAGTCGTGCAGCTGCCGGCATTATACTCATAATGATCCTGTTTGTTGCATACAACTTGTCTGCGGACTTGCTCCGTTAGTTGGTAGTAAAAAAAATAGAAAAAAAACTCAATGTTTTTAGCCAAATATTATTTACGGCAACGATGGTTGTTACGATTATCACCAAATAGTATGATAGCACCCAGAATTTACAACTTACTGGTCTTAAATAAAAAAAAATCTTGGCTGTATTTTTAGTAATGTTGCTTTTTGTATTTGTGCTGTTTCTTTTTTCAAATTATCATAAATATTAAAAACAATTGTTATATTTACAACACCATAATAATTTATACATGTGACTATTTTCATGCCACATCTGTGTTTTTCAAAGTCTATGGGGCATCCCTCCGGGAATAGAACAGTAAGTTGAGTATATAAATTAGCTGTCAGGACGCTAATCGCTCAGACAGGCCGCGATGAAACTTTAGAGTCCATCAGTGGTTGTCTAAAAGGCCAACGTGTGTTCCTACTAAAATAGATACACAATAAACGCAGTTATTTATCTTGTTATCCTTTTAGCAAAAGCCCCTGAGAGTAGCTCGTTATTTTTAACGAACATTGCATTTGCAGTTGTTTTCTCAAGACTTTCTTTCTGACTATTATAGTAATCTTGGGCTTTTAAATCGATCGAGAGGATTACATACTTGAAAAATAAACTTCTAGAGAATTTTGTAGTCGCTAGCGCAATTATTTTGAAAAGTCAGCACAAATTTCACGGGAATTATAGTGTCCCCTCGTCCCAGATTCACACGGTTTGGGGAAAAATGGTCGTCTGCGGACTGGAATACAATGGGGCACAATTACGTTGGCCGGAGTAATGAGCGCGCCAATGAGATAGCAATAAAATTTCGCCTCACAATACGGCCATAATTAGAATTAACTGTCTCATTCCCGCCTACATCCGATGGCTATCTCTATTTTGCCCATTGATGTTGGCCAGAGTTTTCTGGAGACTGTTACGTCACGATCCATTATTTAAATCGGTTCGCACTCGAGTCCTAAGGGTATAACAACCTTAATGGTGACATATAGTCTTTTCATTGGAGTGTCTTTGGTTGATTCATAATTTTGTAAATCATTTTATCTTCGGTATCGTGTAATTTATTTCTATTGAGATAATACGTAGAAGATCGAGATTATCATATTTTCAACTGTATAAGGAAAATAATCCTTAAAATCCAAAATAAAAACAAACACTACAATAAGGTCTCAAAATAATCGATTTTAGCTCTATTTTTTTAATTTTCAACAATGTTTTTGAAATTATATAGTTTCAATAAAATAAAAAGAATGAACAACTAAAAATAAAGCAAAGAGCATCCTCTAGAACATCTGTTGTTTTAGTTGAAGGAATACCTTTATACGAAACTTTTCTGGAGAGCTCGTGAGGAGTTTTTGTTAAGCCAATTAAGATACTGTTGCGTTGGGAGCGTTTGTTATTGAAATTCACGGATTGCCACTCAGACGGCTCTTCATTTAGAGGATTTAGTGGGAATTAAGAGAGGCACGGGAGAACAGTGCACGTACTGTGGCCGCTTTTCGGGAACAATGCACTATTGTGTCTTAGGACCTAGCGCTTAAATGTTGCGGCTTTCTCTTTGTTCGTTATTCATACAACGTTACTCGAGTTTCATATTTTGTGTTAAGATTTTTATTGAATGGAATATGAGCTTGAAGTTTTTTCAGTGTTTGTTAAACAATTTATTATTATAATATGTGGAGTTCAAATTAAAATGTAAAGTTAAAATCTATATTATTTATTGTGATTTTAAATGGTTTGCATTTCAAAATTAAATGCTTCTCTAAAAAAAGGAAAGTAATGGAAATACATAACTAATATACTTATGAACTTTTTGTTTTCTCCTTTCTATTTACCTAACTTTGAAACTCTTTTACTCAGAAAGGTAAGTAGATTGACAGTTAGGCGTAAGACAGAGGTAGGCGGGCCACAGATGTCTGAAGGTCTATGTTAATAATGTATTGGTGTTCTACTAGTTGCTTTTACTTTTGTGAGGGGCGTTAATATTTAGAGGGAAGCAAAGCTTTTTAACCCTCCACCGTCTACAAACTTTTCTATGTGTACAATATAGGTTAGTACAGTAGTACCCAACTAATATGGCTTACCGATGTACCTGCGCAGAAGATACATTGTCAAAGCGCGGGAAACGCTATTGGTCGGCAGCTGCCGCCATGTTAGCGCGCGCCGTGCGGAGGGGCGTGACTTGCGAGTGAGACGGAACTAATAGCTGCAGTGTATTATGAACCTTATAGTAGTGATCTAAGGTTGATTGTAAGTTTTAAGCATTCTTTAGTTAATCTTCGGGGCCATACTTTCTTTTCTGTGCTAACGAAGATTCACGACGCGTCATATCAGTTGGGTAATTTTATAAAGTTGTATTTATGTTTTAGTAATAATAACGGGTAAGTATTTTAATTAATTTGCTAGGAAACCTTGGTCAAATACATACCTACATGAAAGTATAGAGTCCGCTCGTAAAGCGTGCACGAATGAGTCTTTAGGTACCTAATTTCTAAAAAATACTTCCATATAACATACATTTTAATTTTATTATATGGAATGAAAAACCTTAATGTTTCAATAATTTTCAACTTTTAAATTGGCTTTATAATAAAGAATAAAATGTAAATATTCGTAATTACTTCGTATCGTAAATAACGTTGCGTAGCTTTTGGCTCCAATAAATAACAAAATGGTATATTTAAACTAAATTCATAAAGCATTGCCCCTGAAAACCTGAGCCCACCTGAATATTAACCCGAGGTAATACCGTGCTAAAAGGTGGAAACATTTTGACAGTTGGAGCTAAGAAAAAATACTGTAGGTACCTAACTCTTTCAAATATCGACAAATCTTTGGCAGCAATTTGAAAAATATTAATTTGAAGAAAAAACTCGTAACCGAATTTAATCCAGTATAAATATTGTATGCTTTTTAGGGCTTCGTCCCAAAGGGTGCCAACGGGACCCTATGCGTCCGTCCGTCTGTCTATCAGAGGACTGTATCTCATAAATCGTACTAGGTAGACTGTTGAAATTTTCACAGAATGTGTATTTCTATTGCCGCTTTAACAACTAATAATAAAAGGAGGTCCCCCATACAAGAACAACTTTACGGAACCCTTCGTGTGTGAGTCCGACTCGCATTTGGCAGGTTTTTATTATTATTATCATTATATTTAATCTTCTATACCAATTTACACTATAATTTATTCACTTAATATTGGTTTGTCTTTAAATATTTGTTTAATAACATCATGAAAATATTTGTAGGTAATAAAATAACTTAGAAATGTGTCTTAAAAATAAATATAATTGTATATATTTTTCTATAAATATCAACATTTTTATTTTCCTCTTGATAGTCGGTTATCGTAACCCAGCTTATGATAATTAGGCTAATAAATATTGGAATTTTCAAATCAACCATTATCGAAAACACTACGCCAACGTAAAGCTATCAATCAAAGCGTTTGAAATTCAATCTGTACTTTTAGACCCTTCAATTAAGCATAATTTAAGATAAGCCTTTAATTTTTACGTCTCCGGTGGGCTCAAGGAAAGTGTAAGGCAGTCATTAGGCAGTTTTTTAATAACTTCTTTTTACCTTTTGTCTTAAAGCACGTCATATTTCTCGAGCATAATCCATAATACATGAGATCCCGTGCACCTCATAGCAATTACGTGTAATAAATCATAACGTAGATCAACAGCTGATGCCTAAATTTACGTTTATTTTATATTGAAATTTCTCTCTAACATTGTATGACGAAAATGCTGTGTAAATTTTTGGAATTAAATTATATTTGTTCTTTCGTTAGAAGTGGCACTTCAGTGACCTAAAATCACTCGACATTCGGTGACCGGCGTTATCTTCCAAAATAAATGACCAATTATACAATCTAATTCATTTCGGTCGGGACCCGGTCCTCGATGGGGTGGAAACATAAATCAACATGCCGTCGAGTGGCGATAAACATTTTGTGACTTCCAAACCAGGTGATAAAAAGTGTCCACTTTTTTGGACTCTGCACACGCAAAGTGCCTTTGAAAGGGTGACATTTTTTAACTCTAAGGGCTCCTTAATTGTTACAGGCCACCCTTTATGTTTAAACGCATACCTTTTTAACAAAAAATGGTCCTAAATAAATGACCCTAACGAGCTATTTCAAATACGGTAGGTAGCCTTAATTGGTCATAATGTGAGTTTGATAAGATTGAATTCCTTGCACTTACCAAATATTATTTTTAGTGCCGCACGTCGCACATTGAGTGCTAGCTAATGGGGTAAGCAAATAAAAAGGTGCATGCACTTGTATCTATTAAAGTACCACAATGCAACCTCGATGCGGATAAGAGCGTCAATATTTTGATAGCGCGCGTGTCCGATGGTAGAAACATGTGGTCAAACATTGTGCAACGTCGGTGTGGCGGTTCATTCGCTGTGGTTGGTTAACTGCTCGTAGCAAAACAAATGTAACCAGCCTTTCGCCACGCTCGTTGTAAGTCACACGCGTAAGGAACAGGCGCCAAAAATAACCACTGGAATGAATCAACCGCTAACTTGAGAAATTCCATCACATCAAAGGCGAGTCTTCTCGGAACACGATTTTATTTTTTTGCCTTATCGTATATTCGGAATGTTTTTGATTGAGATTATGGTTAGTGTATAATCAAGCGTTTTCTGTTGAATAAAATATAAATTCGAGCGGAGATTGCATAAAGTGTTATGAATCTAAAACGCTTGTAAATTTTTAAGGGCAATTTGGAAGTTAAAGGAAGGTTTAATGATGTGGAAAATTTGACACTTCGCCCACGGCGCGGCTTGCTCGGCTCAAATTATTCAGAGTTTTATTGACGGGCGGTGAGATTTACAAGCGCAGCTGCCTCAGCCTGCCCCACGCCTCATGGCAACATACATGTTCACAACACAACGCTTTACATACGTGCTTGCAAAAAAATTCTTCACTGTCAAATTCAAAACATATTTATGCATCAACTCCAGTACTCGCATGCATATTGACATTTATTTTGTCGTCTTATAATTTTGTGACTTAATTTGAACTGGAATTTGTCGCTCATTGGTCTAGTTGGATATTATCTTCTAGATACTTGTTACCTTAATTTTAAACATTTAATTAATACATTTCAAGTTAGTAAATAGCTTGTAAATAAGAAAGTTCCTAAAAAAACCTGCCAAGTGCGAGTCGGATTCTCAAACGGAGGGTTTCGTACAATATTAACTAACTCATTGTCTTATGAAAACAAGATACCAAAGAAAAGACGTCTGTTGTATGGGCGCCCTCTTTAATTTTTAATATTATTTCATTTTTATTTATAGTTATAGCGGCAATAGAAATATATATTTTCTGAAACAGCTGTCCGCCTATTACCGTTCATGAGATACAGATCACTGACAGACAGACGACGGACGGACGGTCCTGTTTGCGCCCTACGGGTACGGAACTCTAAAAAGAATGACTCATTTACAAAACATGTGTATTTTTGCTAACAATTTTTTTGATTATTACAAGTTAATGCTTCCTAATTATTTATTATCTCTGTCTCCGTAACATTTCCATTTAATGAAAACAAAATTAACGCTTTAACACAATCCCCCTTATTATAAAACATGGTTTAAAGCAAAACCAGGTTTTACTGTCATTCTGTCACCTTCTAATGTCATATATTAAAGAGAGACGAGGCTATTTTAAAACCTGGTTTTACTTTAAACCATGTTTTGTAATAAGGGGGAATGGGTCTCAAAATTCTGAATTTTTGCACACAAAATAAAAAATATTACTACTTAGAAATAATTTTAGGTAATTTCACTGCAATTAATTATGATTAAAATAAAATAAAACAGTGCTTACATTTTTTTTTTTTTTTTTATTGTTTATAGACCTGTGTTTGACCGCAATCTCACCATGGTAAGTGATGATGCGGCCGAAGGTGGTTAGCACACAAAGCCTAGAAGGAACTGGCTCTCAAGTGCAGCTATCGGAACACACCGAAAGGTGCTTGGCGACAGATTTTCAACTTGAGGGTGGTAGCCAGCCAGGCGAGTACTACAAAGTACCCTACCACCGTGCTATGGTTTCCTCACGGTTTTCCTTCACCGAAAGCTCAAGCTCATTGTAGGATTCGAACTCGGGATCTTCATCTCGGTATCCGACGTCACTACCACTGAGCTATCATCGCCTTCCATACACATTACATATAATGTACACTAGGAGTAATGTACTTAGCGTGTTTTGTAATTTAATAAGATAGACAAGTCTTGTTCTCTTTGCAACAATAATATTATTATTGTAATTGATGTTATTTATGTCGTGAACCCACAATAGAAGTAGGTCTCAGAATTCCAGAAGGATAAGGCGTAGATAATCTCCCTTATCTTAGGTTATCAATACTCAATTAATTGAGCTTATAGCTTATATATTAATGAAACAAAGATATCTTAAGGTGTGAATTTGTGGAAATTGTTGTTGGTAATAGTTGTTCTTTGTAGTTGAAAAATGTTTATAATGTAGCGTTTATCTCTTGATAAAACACTTGATGTTCTATATACAGGGTGTATTTCGCATGGTAACGCAAACTTCGCAAAAAGGCTACACCTAATGCCACTAATCAAATTGTGAAAGTCATTCACCTCGCTAATGATCGGTTATAGAAATTGTCATTTTTGAGCGCGCAATGTATTGTGAACACCGTTGTGCCTACGTAGAATGTCGCTGACTGCAGGCGAATATCGCCATAAGACACCGTTTCTAGTTTTATTTACATTGCTAATTTTAGTGAAAGTAATGAATTAATAACTTATTTATTTTAAATCTCTTTGGGTTAGGTAAGAATAACGATTATGAACAGTCTAACGTAAAAAAACTCATTTTTTTTTTTATTTGGGAATAACCGACGAAAAATTCTAACATGGGGGGGTCCAGAATCATGTCCTGGACCCATGGTATCCGTTTGTGCGGCGATGTCCCTTACACGCTGTATAGTTACAAGCTTCTGCTCGCGGCTTCGCCCGCGTGGCCTGCAGGAAACAAATGACATATTTTTCTACAACAATAAAACAAAACAAAACAACTTCATCCCGCTTCGAGGGTAGAATTATTAAAAACGCTGAGACACATATAAATTAATTTTCAATCTTCAGCCTAAACACAAAATTTGAAGATCCTAACTTCGAAACTGACGGACTTTCATACAAACTTTCATCCCCTATTTTAACCCCTTAGGGGTGGAATTTCGAAAAACCCTTTCTTAGTGGATACCTACGAAGAGTAGGTATCCACTAACAAAGAAAATACCCTCTAAATTTGATGTCTCTAGGAACAGTGGTTTAGGCAGTGCGTTGATATATCAGTCAGTCAGGACTTTGAATTTTATATTATAGATTACGTTAACAAATTTATGGGTTGAAGACAATGCTTTTTATTATAATATCATTGGTTGAAGATTTAATTAAACAGTATGCAGTAAGCAATTCTTTTAGTTTCTACAACCAAAAAGTAGGACGAATGTTGGTACTACCTGGGAATTTTAATTAAATGAGTATACAAAGAAAAAATTGTTTTTATATAAAAAAAAAACATACAAACATTGAATACAAGCTTTGTTTGGTGACGGTACTTGCTTTATCATCGAATATACTAATGTATACCAAATATCAAGTCAATCCGACCACTGGAAGTGGGTGAAATTTGACTAGTAAGATTCCACCCGAACAAACATAGTTACTAAATGGTTAGTTACTCTTTCTCGTTTTCTCAAATGTAATGAACCTAAAGCGGCGGTGTTGGGTTAAGATTGATATAAATGCCATCTTGATAAGTTTTTCTTACTACATCTCCTAATATTGAAATAAAGAATCATCAAAATGTAATATAAAGAAATAAGTAGCCTAGGAAATTCCTCACACGCGGTTATCTGATCTCAAACTAAGCAGAGTGTGTACTATGGAAACCAGATGACTGATATACTACATATACTACTTTTGTTTATAAATACCTACTTAATATACATAATTACACCCAGACTCAGGACATACAGACATGTTCATGCACACAAATGCATGTCCTGTGTGGGAATCGAACCCACGACCTGCGCTGCGGCGCGTAAGGTGAATCTTTACCAACTGCGCTATAATATAATATACCTAACAAATGCATCTATAACGCAACACTAACTACATTCCAGTCGAATTCACAACTGATCAAAGGGTCATATATATGTTTAATGTCATCGCAGTCAATAACACAAGGTAGTAAACTGCTGCAAAGGAATGCACAACTTTGATCGGCGAATGCGACCGGCACCATATAAACTTTAGCAGTTCTTTTGACCGTTTTGACAAGTCTATTTTGAACAACTTCAAAGTTGGTGGCATGCATTATTTATAAATAAAATTTTGTTTCGTCTGAACCACCATGGCGCGACATGGCGAAATACTAAACAAACTTATTTATTTTATAAAACTATTTGCTCTTTTGCACGTTCAACCCCGATTTTACATCTTCACTGAGAAAATGGATATAATATACCTAGTAGACATGTTTAATTTTTTGTCATTGCTAACGATAGTTCTTGTTGTCGTCATTTGAGGTGTTATATCATAATTTCATACATACATTTTCATACCAGAGTCTAATAGAGCCTACAACACAATATGAACGTGGCATTTATTTAATTATTATTCGCTTTATTATAAGTAAGTTCATTTAAAATGGGAATTTCATCCTAATTAAAACAAATGGGTCGGCTTATGATTCGCTCTTCATATTGTATTTCAAATCCCCAATCATTCATGAGCCAAAACTCTCCCTCAACAATAATCTCTGGGTCGCTTTGTAAAGCCGCTTCCGCTGCTCACAATAGATGCACGCAAACTTTGTGAAATGGGTAAAAATAATCCTCTACCAGAGCCCAATACATCACCAACTGTCAGTAGAGACCGCACGAACAAAAATATACCATTGTGAGACGAGCAACGCTTTGTCCAAAACTTTAGCAAAAACTTGTGCAATTTTTGTGACGCACGCACCGACGCAATCAACAAAAAAAAAGGTGTAAAGTCGCTCTAATCCTCAACTGTCAAACATATTTTCACACATTACATCTTTTTAAAAAAACCTTTTCAATTGTCCATTAAAACGTACAGATCGTTAAATAGTAAATCAACGTCGGCCGTCAACGGTTGATGATTCCAGCAATTAAAAAACTAGCTTCTCCATCGACAAATAAGCGTCTGGAACGGTTCTAAATTGGACCGAAGAACGAGTCCCATCTTAGCGTCACAACTCACAATTAATCAATTCCAAAAGTGGAGCACCGTTCATATTTTACAAGATTGGAGCGATCAATCCCTCTTTGTGTGGGTCTAACATACGTCAACACTCGCTCCTGTAGTGCACCGTCTTTATGGTAGCCCTCGTCAAAACAAACATTATTCAAAAAGTATGTTTTCATTTATTTTTGTAATAACACCCACGGTTAAAAACGCAGCCGCGTGTGATCGCGCCCGCGGCGGAGGTTTCGTGAGACTCTCCTATAAAATTTAAGGCTGCAGTCAAAATATTTTCATATGGTTGTGCTCAGCGGTTATAGTAATCGTTACAATACGTCGCGATAGGTGTAGTTGTGAAGCGGTAGCGCTGTTGACGGTAAACATCACACATCCAAAATATCAGCAACATTTCACCCACATTCTCAGGAATTCGTACGTTGGCGTACCTATTACAAAGCTTTACCATTAAACTAGGAATAATATTAAACATTATGTATACAATCTTCAAACGTTAATAATCTATGTATGTTGACGCACGGGTATGTGAAGAATCAACACCATGGAGCTCAACGCGTTTAGTGCGTTTGCTAAACTTATCTCTAACCGCGCCTTGAAAGTTTAAAAAGTCAACAGTCGCATTGTGTCTTCGAGTGTCGCTACAACACTAACGACGTTTGCTGTCATAAAAAATACCTCTCACTTGTGGATGTATGTGTACTACATAAGAACCCTGTGAGTGTATCAAGTTGTTTCTTTTATAGTAACATTCCTTGTTCAAAACAGAGTGCGCTTAAAACCTTTGTACAGCCACCAGCAAACTCCGTCTGGCCCAATTAAGTAGCACTTCATATGCACCTAGCTTTACAGCACTGCACTGGTGTTCCAATAGCTACAGAAAGAGGCTATTGTTTGTATACATTCCGATACATTTTTTTCACTAACTGTTGCCTTGTCATCGTTCAAGTGGCAATAAATTATAAACTTAACCTTGCACACGTTTGTTTTGGTTAACCATATCGTGGCTAGATGCATATGTGCATCGTGAGAACCCTTTTCCATGTTAGAGAGGTTAGTTCCACTTTGAACTATTAAAATTTTACTTATTATTAAACCAAACATAAACACTTAGGTAAAATATAGTAACTGCCAGTAATGAGCTGTTTAATATTTGTATTATTTTGATATGGAAATGTAATCGGATACGCAATAATTTCGAATTTAGATTGTATTTCAGAAACGGATGTGATTATCCGGACCGGTAATGAACAAATTGAATATTACACGGAAAATTCACGTGAGCTTTTCCTGTTTATCTATTTTGACACCATTAGCTTTATTAGTTGTTAATAATCTCCCTTTGCAACGTTGTGTATCGTTAAACAGTGATACATCCGTTATCACAAAGATATTTCTGACTTTATTGGCTGTCCTATAATCCACAGATATTTATAACACGTGTCATGGATACCTTATCTCCTGGCGGCTACCGCAACATCTTATTACAGGCTATATGTTTTTATATCGTAAAGTAAGATAATATTTAAAGGAGAGTAAAATATGACCTCAATAACAATCTCTGCGGGTCTGGGTATAAGGGAATTGATTACAACAGGAAGATAATTTTAATACAATAACTTATACTAAGCTACATTGAGCTATTATTCATTTTTTTCATTTAATAATCATTTATTCACTCCCACATAAAACAAAGAACATTTTTTTAATTTTTAACTTGGCAGGTACATTTAACTTTGGGAGACAGGAGCTCAAACTAGGTTACCCTGTACTATGAGTCTCCTAGCTCCCCCTCTTGGTAGGATCTAGTTATACAGTTACTTCAATATATATTTAAAATGAGAGATACACCTCTCGCCCGCAGTTTCCCTTAGGTATGACCTGCGTTCTTATAATTAAATTCAATTGATTTTCGGTACCTATACAAATGCCAACTCTTCTGGTTTTGAATTATAGGCCTTTGAAATAGTATCATAATATAGGTATCTACATTTCATGAATAGAGGTGAAGTACCAAAAGAACCCAAACTAATATAAAATACACAGGGATCAAACTCATATCAAGCACTTGACAATAGCGGAAGTTGTCAAGAGCATTTGAGTTTAGAAACTAATTTGAACCAGTCAAAAGTTATATTAGGGTTGCACTTGCTGTTACTAACCCAATTATCTCTTCAGATTTAAATGATATTACCCGCAGATTTTTCCCTAAGTAGTTGAACATAGAGTTCAAAATTGATCGTTTATTTATGGTAAATTATTGCCAAACGCATTTCATTTTAACAAGGGTATTTGTTTTCAATCAGGCATATCAATTATTTATTGGATCAATGAAGGAACTGTCAATTCTAATTGAACCATCCTTGTCAATCAGTGTGGGTTTGACGTTCGGGTGATCGCAGACTTTGTGTGGACGCGACTCGAGACCGGACTTTTGAATGAGACTGATTTTTTGTAGGACTGTAGTGCAATTCTGTTCTTTTTTGACAGCTGACGACGACGACGTCCGTCGTCGCGGTCTATTCTCTATACATTCGTAGTGCGGTGCTACATTTTTCAATTGGTCAATTAATTAATGTTTAATTTTAGGAAGCTCCTATTAAGGTCGTATTATGTATCCATTATAAAAAAAACCTGTCACTTTGTGGATCACTTTCATTTATGATAGTTTCTGTGTAATGTTATGATATTTGAAGTAAGTATATTTTATTACAAATTATTTATTATAAATCCAAGACTGTTCTTTGTCGAAATCAGTCAAAAACAAAGGCCCAGTTCAGCAGAGGACATCTCGTGACAGAATATGATGATGATACTAATTTTATAGTGGTTACAGAGTTTGTATACATATTTCAGATATCTGCAGCTCGGATAAGTCATATTATGGGTATCCTTAAATCAGCCAATGATGAAGATATCTTGGAAAAACGTCGTCAAGCTCAACAGTTGAGACTTTTGGCGAGTAATTCTTTAACTATTCTTGTTGAAATAAACATTGATTAAATTGTGCACAGCACTACAAAGTCAATGCATTTTTATTTACTGGAAATGCTAAAATTCTTCCAAATTCTATATAGAAGTCTTTGATATCTGGCTTATTTTTATTATTCCTTATAAAAAAATACCTCGTCAATTTAGTAGTATGTACTTACATACGAGTATGTTATTAAACATTATTCGTGAAAAAATGTTAATTGTTTCAATATTTTCAAAATATGGGCGCTATATCTAGCTTTCTTTTTGTGAAGTTTAAGTCGTAATATTAAGATAAAGTTAAACCAATGAATAGCCTTCATATTAAACCTTTAAAATTGGTATATTCAGTACATTAAAGTTTTACTAAAATATGAAATAAAATTAGCCTTTATCTAGTTTCCATATCATAAGTTTGCTTAGCTTGGGATTACGACTCAGATCATTAAAATAAATGAAATCCACTCGCAGAGCGCAGTTGATGTTTACAATACACCTTCCAGCCCATTTTAATTCTTTTGACCTATTCAAGTATTCAATTGTTTCGACATGCAATAGTCCGGGAGGTACTGATGCATTTTAGGTAGTATTAATACGCCGATCGATGGCCATCTTTTTCAATAGATCTTGAATGACTAATATGTGAACCACGCATCAGCGATGCACCCGCGGTGGGTTTAGGATTGGAAGGTTACGGCAGGGGTAAACTTTTTTTTTTACAAATTCATGCGAGCAGCTGACGCGTGTTCCCCCCTCCACCATGCAGCAGACGATTTTTTTCAGCTCAGTATTATGTCAAATACTTATGAAACAAGTTTGAGCCGGCGTACTATGTCTTTTTTTTTACTGGGAGTGGCTGATGACGGATGTAGAAGACTTGAGCACTTACTTGAGCAGACGGTCGGTTCACTTATTAGTCATATAAGATCAACTGTACATTTCAACGTCAGCCGGCTTACTATGACTTTTGTGTTTGCAACGCTACCTCCCGGACTAACCGTCACAACGGAGTCGTCGTCGGTTGCTGTCAAAAACGTTTCAGAATACCAAAGCTGCACTTTGATAAAATGGGGTCACGTTATCAGTACTACTCTCTGAAGATTCATGTACATATTTTATTCTCCGATTAAAACTCGGTCAACCAAAAGTCTGATGACGTATGCTTTGCATGAAAGTGTTACAGAAAATGTTTATCATGAAATAAAAAAATATTTATATATTATGATGCAATAAAATACCGAATTAACCACCTTCATAAGTAGGTTTCTCCGCCAATTTGTTATAAGAGACTGGACATAATGATTTTTATATCTTTCAACACGTGTATCTTTCGGTGTAAATTTTATAAACATGACAGTTTATTTCAAAAAAGCTTCTGAATCGAATTGAATTAAACGGGTCACCAAAATTGACATGTATATCAAAAGTAAATAGAGTTGAATTTCGAATGTTATTTATCGGTGTATTTTCAATAGTCGTTAGCAAGACAAGTTTAAGAGTTTCAAATCTCAATTTGACAGATGTTTACGATGCTCATAATAATCCAAATAAATAGAAAGTTGTTTACACAAACGCAGAAGTCCGGGGAAGTGTCGCTAGTTACTAAACGTTTGTTATTTGTTTGTGTCATTTGATTATGTAGGCTCGTTAGTTTACTGAAACAGATGTGGCTGTCCCGTACTACAGAACCATCTGACATAAACTGCTATAATATTTTGAACCGATAATTTATAATATTCTTCTAAAAACAAGCCTCTAACCGAAAACTTTCAAATATTAATCCTCCTAAATGTAAAGTTTACTAGGCTTTATTTAAAAAAACCGTACATAAAATATTGTCATAATTGCATTTGCATTGTCTATTCAAACGACATGTAGTTTGACACCGCATATAAACTGCTTTGAATGATTACCACTAAAACGAACAAGCTGCGATTAGAACTATAAAAACACTTTTGGCATTTACGGCACCAGTCATAAAGCAACTTTGACATCGCACCGTTATTTTGTCATACTTGTGAAATAGGCAAAGTAAGTTGACTGACGTATGGCTTGGAATAGGGTCATGTCGCTTCCCGTGGGTGTCTAATAAGCAATTAATTCTTCAAGGCAGAACTTAGTAGGTGAGGGGTAGTTTGATGATTCCAGGAGTGAATAGTCAGGTACACGTAATAACTATTTCTATCCCTCGCTCTTCTTGGATTTGCTATTTGTTTAGTTATTTATGACTCTTTAACATAAATTGAAGTTACATAATTGTATATCATTAACCTATACATTCAACTGTCTGGATTTTATTTTAGTGTTCCTTAAGAACTCCGGATGATTATGGTGAAGAGATTTGTGGGCGCTTTCTTTGATGTGATTAAACTATCGAAACTAAGGTACAATCTTATTTAAATCACCTAGGTGGTGTTATAAATCAAATCGGTTCGAGTTCCAATAGTAGTGGTATTTGTTAGATGACAGTTCTTCATCCCTGAAACTGTGGTAATGGTAGGTCTGCGGGCCTCGTTAACTCGTTACATTTTATTAAATAAAGGACAAGGGTTTATGAAATTCAACGAGAAACGAAAACTGAATTACAATGCGGTTCTGAAACAGATGACTTTGACAAAAGGTTTTATTACGAAAGTGATTCTGACAACACAAATTAAGGTATTATATAATCTAGTATAGATTAATACTGTACAAAATCTGATTATAGACTATGTATTTTTAAACATTATTACAGTTTTATATTTATGACTATGTATTAGGTTGACTTGAAATGAAAAGTTCTAACGCTTTGCCCACTGGATTATTGCTTATATACATGCTGCAGTGAAATTACCGTCTTTCCCGTGCCTGACCGAGCTTTGCTCGAAAACTCGGAAAAATCGTTTTCCCAGAGATGAGACTTAGCTCGATTGATTTTTCGCCCACAAACAGACCACCTACACCTACTTTAGTAAAATCAATATTATTATGTAGTGGTACGACTTCCTTAGATACTAACTTTGGATACACTTGGGTAGCTTTATTAAAATAATCATAAGTAATAGTAAAACATTGTCCTATAACACGTTTTCTTTATTTTCAGATGTTAAGTGACAATGGTAAGAAGTGCCATCAAGAAAGAAGTAGGAACATTACGCTGAAGATGTGGTAGTGGCCACTATAATGGATACCCTGGCTGTAGTGACCTCTTTATTAGGCCTCATTTGCTTGTACACTGGTAAGTTACCTCCTTTAAATTTACTCGTACGCTCTGACTCTAAACCTCCTTTTATACATCACAATTGCATAAAGGAGGTTAAGATCCGAATTTTAGAACATCAATTGAATTTGGAACGTGCACCAATGAAATTAGGTCTATTTTTAATTAACTCGATCACCTCAACAGACTTACAGAAAAAGACCCAAATTACTACCCTCAATAATAGACAAACATTATTGAAAAGAAAAATGGGGGTACTTATGAATTTACTTAAAATAAAATTACCCAATGTTGAAGTCAGAGTTCAGACCAGCGCTAATGGCTTGGCATTCGCCCTCCCTAGGGGGCATTCCCCCACACTATTTGATATTTAGTGCCATGCCGTACCATCTTAGATTTGTGGCACCACTTAGTGACGAAAATAAATGTGTCACTTTTACAGTATTGCCGTCTTTTGTCACAAGTTGGCCAAAATGGGGTAGTCAATTTTGGAAAATTGAATCAAAATGCAATATACAGGGTGTTGTTTTGGTCGGCGACAAGCGACCCAGGAGCGGTAGTACAAAATATATATTCCCCAAAAATGGACTTAATTCCATTAAATACTGTAAATATGATGAGAAATACCTTATTCAATTTGAAATAAAATTACCGCAAAGTATGGTTACTAGGCACGTGCACAGACTAGAGCTAGGCGCAAGCCGCGATCGCCCCACCCCTTTACTCCCTCGTACTCCCGTTGAGTATTATGTCTACACTTTAGCTTATTACATGATTTTCAAAATTTTTATTTTTTATTTTTATTATTAAAAAAAATAAAGTATTTTTTTTATATTTTTTTTAGCACCAGTATCATTTGTATTATCGACCCTGAGTCGCTCGTTGCTGACCAAAACAACGACCTGTATTTGTCTTATGCTATGTAAGAAAAAAAAACTAAAATTCATCATTTAGTTTAAGATAATATATATCTATGAATGCATCTATATGCAAACTGCTCCCGCTTCACACAAGGTAATGTTGTAAATGTTATCTTAATATATAAAATGATAAACTGATTGTTGATATATCAGCCCACAGCCCAAACCGCTGCACCTAGAGATTTGAAATTTTGCACAAAGATACCTTATACAGTGGAGGCATCCACTAAGGAAGGATTTTTGGAAATTCCACCCCTAAGAGGGTAAAATAGGGGATGACAGTTTGTATGCAAGTCCGTCAGTTTTGAAGTTAGGATCTTCAAATTTTGTGTTTAGGCTGACGATTGAAAATTAATGTGTAGTTATCTCAGCGTTTGTGATAATTCCACCACCGAAGGGAGGAAAAGGGGGATGAAGTTGGGTATGCAAGTCCTTCAATTTCAAAGTAAACGTCACTAAATATATTATTATACGGTGTAGGCATCCACTAAGGAAGGATTTTTGGAAATTCCACCCCTAAAGGGTAAAATAAGGGATGAAAGTTTGTATGCAAGTTCGTCAGTTTTGAAGTTAGGATCTTCAAATTTTGTGTTTAGGCTGACAATTGAAAATTAATATATAGTTATCTCAGCGTTTGTGATAATTCCACCACGGAAGGGAGGAAAAGGGGGATGAAGTTGTGTATGCAAGTCCTTCAATTTCAAAGTAAACTTCACTAAATGTATTATTATACGGTGTAGGCATCCACTAAGGAAGGATTTTTGGAAATTCCACCCCTAACAGGGTAAAATAATGGATGAAAGTTTGTATGCAATATATCAACGCACAGCCCAAACTTTGCACAAAGATACCTTATACAGTGGAAGCATCCACTAAGGAAGGATTTTTGGTAATTCCACCCCTAAGAGGGTAAAATAGGGAATGACAGTTTGTATGCAAGTCCGATAGTTTTGAAGTTAGGATCTTCAAATTTTGTGTTTAGGCTGACGATTGAAAATTAATGTGTAGTTATCTCAGCGTTTGTGATAATTCCACCACCAAAGGGAGGAAAAGGGGGATGAAGTTGGGTATGCAAGTCCTTCAATTTCAAAGTAAACTTCACTAAATGTATTATTATACGGTGTAGGCATCCACTAAGGAAGGATTTTTGGAAATTCCACCCCTAACAGGGTAAAATAAGGGATAAAAGTTTGTATGCAATATATCAACGCACAGCCCAAACTTTGCACAAAGATACCTTATACAGTGGAAGCATCCACTAAGGAAGGATTTTTGGTAATTCCACCCCTAAGAGGGTAAAATAGGGGATGACAGTTTGTATGCAAGTCCGTCAGTTTTGAAGTTAGGATCTTCAAATTTTGTGTTTAGGCTGACGATTGAAAATGAATGTATAGTTGTTTCAGCGTTTGTGATAATTCCACCCCCGAAGGGGGCAAAACGGGAGTGAAGTTGAGTATGCAAGTTCTTCAATTCCACAGTAAACTTCACTAAATTTAATATTATACAGTGTAGGTATTCAATAAAGAAGGATTTTTGGAAATTCCACTCCTAGGGGGGTAAAATAGGGGATGAAAGTTTGTATGAAAGTCCGTCAGTTTTGAAGTTAGGATCTTCAAAATTTTGTATTTAGGCTGACAATTGAAAATTAATGTATACATCGTTATTTTATTTTAGTTTAGTTTAATAGTCTTTTAGCTAAGGTTTTAATAACAATCCATAAATAATTTAAACAAAACTATACTAAATAACTTAAACTAAAAAATAAAATACTAATAATTAAAACTAAATCTTAAGAAAACTAAAAAAAATATAACTAACTTATAAATAGGCTAGCCTATCAAGGTCGCTGCCAAGTGGTAGCGTGCCCAGAATGCTAGCGGCATTACCTCTCTGTATAGCTATGCTTATACGTTGAGCGAGGTATTCGCCAGCCCTCTGTTCACGCGACGCCTCGATCAGGCGCTTACAAATTCCGCGGTAAACGCGATGAGCAGCAGGCCCCCATGGATCCAACGTCTCTACCCCAAACGGCTCAAATATGTAACTGCTATCGAGGTTACTATATTTGCGCCGTTTGAGGCCTTCAGCACAGGCAGCAGCACCGCCGGCCTTATTCATGGTCTCTGGAAGATGAGACGGTGCCAAAGTATCGACACACGTGGCGTCCCAAACTAAGGGCCGCCCTATCTTCCAGGGAATCAAAGTCATGCCGTCGGGTCTCTTACCATCGTCACGCATCAACCCATTTGGTTCCAAAAGGGCTGAAACATTGGCGCTGGCAAGAGACCGACGAATGATGTCATTAAGGTCAGCGTGCCTAGCTATTCTGCCTGCTCTTCTCTGACAGGAGAGTCCATGGTGGCCAAGGGGATCGACGGCGTCACCACATTGGCAGCATTTATACATGTTTCAGCTTTTTTGACAATTCCACTCCCGACAGGGTGAAAAGGTATGGGATGTATGTAAGTCGTTCAGCTTCAAAGTAAACGTCACTTAATATATTATTACACAGTGTAGGCAACCATTATGGAAGGGTTTTTGGATATTCCATCCTTAAGGGGGTAAAATAGGGGATGCAAGTTTATATGAAATTCCATCAGTTTCGAAGTTAGGACCTTCAAATTTTGTGTTTAGGCTGACGATTGAAAATTTATTTATATGTGCCTTAACGTTTTTGATAATTCCGATCCCGAAAGGGTAAAAGTACACTAAATTTATTATTAAAGCGTATGGTTATAAACTAACGTAACGAATATCGGTGTTGTTCGAATTTGAACCCTTAAGGCGGCCCTCTGTGGCCGGCGCAACTTCAACGCAAGCATAGTCTAAAAGCTTGTTGTTTCATCCAACGTAATGTTTGACTGCGAAAAAAGAGAGACAGCATCAGAGCCGTCGGTTATCAGTCGGTAAATTCCGCTGATCACTCTCGGCCGCTTCGCTAGGTCGTTATTCATGATTTCGCATTCATAAAACTTGTTCCAGGAGTATACTTCTTGTGAAAAAATCTTACAAGTTTGTGAAAAAAAAGTTTGTTATTTAGAATCTCCAATATATTTGCAAGCCTGGTATCTAAATGTTTTCTTTACTTTTACAATTTATAGGTACATTAGATATGGCCAAAGTTCAGGCAAAAACGCTGTTTTTCGGAGGCTTTGACTGAATTTGTTTCACACTTTTTTTAAATTTCGCCTAGATACACGGCTAGATATAGTGTACAAGATACTAATTTATTCAAAACATCTAAGGAAAAATGTTTAACAACGCCATAATAAGTACAGAGGTTTTGTATGAAAAGTATGACGAATTGAGTCCTCTTAAGGAGTGAAAAGGGGGATTAAATTTAGTATATGAAGTTCTTTATTTTCGGAGTGAAAATTACATAATTTATTATTTCGGCTTATGGTATTGGCGTATTGAAATGGTAAAGGATGCAATGTCTCGCCTAAACAACATCAGGAAAAAGAGAGGAATCGGTATTAAAATAAAGATCCGATTAATACGAGCATTGGTATTCCTCATTTTTATGTATGGAGTGGAAGCGTGGACTATACTGGCCCGAGAAAGAAAAAGGATTGATGCATTCGAGATGTGGTGCTGGAGACGGATCGCTGCTCCAAATTAAAACCCGATTGTCTACCATATGCCATATGCATATGGGGTTGCCTGGTATAGTGTGCCGTCTTTTATGACCGAGAGGTTGGTAGAGGTGGCCACTATAGAAAATCTCAGTAGTTAAAAGGGGGTATGTCCACCATATGCCACCAACGTATTCTTTCGTATTTCGACCATATGGTGCGCAAAGACGATGAAAGTTTGGAAAAACTGATCATAGTTGGAAACACGGAAGGAATACGACTACGTGGTCGTTCACCAATTAGATGGTCCGACCAAGTAAAAGACTCTTCGTCCTCCAAGTTTTACACGGTCGTAAGGGACGGGTTGGACAGAAACCGGTGAAGGCAGATCATCCGCTCCAGATGATGCCTACCACGATCCTCAGACATGAGGGAAAGACTATAGTGAGAAAGAGAGATAAGGCCTCCAAAATTGTGTTGTGGAACTAGACTACAAGTAACAGCTCTCCGCCGCAATGTTATTGAGGCCAACATATTTACTGGTTCTGGCAGAGGAGAAACAGTCTTCTTGCCGCGTATACCATTGATCCCAAATCACCTTCCGTTTGAATTTAAAAGATAACAGTTCCTAATTAAGGGTTGTTTCGCGATGGCTATTAATAAATCACAGGGAAAGACTCTGAAATTTGCTAGAGTTGATTTGCGTCAGGACTGGTTCAGTCTTATGTGGCATCCTCGCATGTGAGCTCTCAATCCACCTGAACTTTGTCAATATCACACGTAGTGGCGGACAATGCTATGAACAAAGCTCTATATTGTTACGATGATACATATCTAGAAAAAAGAAATAATCTACGCGGACGAAGTCGCGGGCTATAAAGCTAGTCACTAATAATATTCTTACTCTATGAGTAAAACACTCAATAGCATATAAAAATACAATAAAAAACATTCCTTGCAGTAAAAACCGTGTAAACCACATAAACGTGAGGTAATGATCCTCTTGAGACTAACACGAAGAGGAAAGCGTAACTTATTGACGAAGCCCATTAGGTTAACAAAACACACATGCGTAAATTCTGTCTCACATCTGTCTATTGCATATATTTTACAATCAATAGACTATAAAAATTCCGGGCCTGGATACTGTCGAACCCTCAGTGAAACGGTGTCATCGTGATTTAATTATTTAGTCTGTGTCGGCAACAGACTGAAAAAAGCGCCCCAAGCGGCTATCAAAGCGTAAAGAAGTTAAGCTAATGTTAAACGACGCCTATCTTTTGTATATAATGCGTGATGGATGCAGCGTAAAATGCGGTAAAAAAAGAATAATAAAAATAAACAGAGTCAATCGGGGCGACTGACAATGGGCATACTCTTATAGTGCATGTCATTGTACACGGAAAGAAAAATGGTTCCTATCTCAAATCTACTCTAAACAAAACTTTGACTTTTATGAATATTGACGCGTGTGTGACCCCTATAAAACGGACGGACTCGTATTTATACTTTTGAAATACAAAACGTGTAAACTTTTGTTGGGAATAACGGAGGCGGAAATTGAAATAAACCTATGCATAAGCTATAAATATGTAGGATTTATGTAGGTACGACTGCTTGAAATGATTAAATAAGACATAATAATTCGGCTACTTAATTAATAATGATTATAATTATTTTAAGATTATCCCTTCAAACAATCAAGTTTTGAGTCAAATATATCCCACCAAAAACATTTTAATGTAAAATGTTGCCAAGACATATGGCTCGCACTGTCAAAAAATTATCAGATCCCATGTAGAGCCAAGCTTATAACTCTACATGCACTTACTCTACAAGCCCTAACTTCACAAACTCTACACCTACACCTTCGTCATAATATGTGGCTTGGCCGTTTCGCTACCGTTACATGGGAGAAAGGTGAAGAATGTATTCACTGTTCATATCTTTTGTTATTCAATAGTTTTTGTAGTAGTGAAAAGGCCAAGCCACATAGTTTGACTACGGTGTATAGAGTTTGTGAGGTTAGGACTTGTAGAGTAAGTGCATGTAGAGTTATAAGCTTGGCTCTACATGGGATCTGATAATTTTTTGACAGTGCGAGCCATATGTCTTGGCAACATTTTACATTAAAATGTTTTTGGTGGGATTTCAGTTATTTTTGTAAGTCGCTTGTTTTTTTTTTTTTTTGAAATTTCCAAGTTTCATAATTTTTTTGTTGTTTGTGTACTAATAAAAGCTTACATACCAAATTTCAGCTTTCTAGGACTACAGGAAGTACCCTATGAGTTTTGATGATCATGAGTGAGTCAGTGACGAAATCGGGTTTTTTTAGATATCAATAAAATCTAAAGTTTAAGAGCTATATTATTGAAACTTAATATGTTTAATAAGTTCACTATTGACATCATGTCCTGAGAATTTTGTTTATCTGGTATTATCCAAACCCATGTTATGAGGGTTCAAAAAATCGACGAAGTGCTTCGAGAAAAGGTAGGTAGTGCCCTTTCGCTTCGCTTGGCTGTCTTGTCGGGGGCACTTCCGTGCCCCCAGATGTTGACTTTATTTCACAAAATACATAATTGAATTTGAATCTTAAACCTATGACATTGAGTTTATTGTTGACTACAATCCTTTATTGATTTAAGTATTGATTGTTTTTAGTGTGTTAAGGAGATTTAAAATGTTGCAATAACTACACAAAATGAAAAAGGTACTACCTACTATATGGTCACGTGTGTATAACTTGTCAGCTTTTGGCAATGTTTCAGCTTCTGTAGCCGACAGGTTCAAAATAGGCAAAACTGCTGAATTGGCTGATCTTATGTCTTGATATCGATATTTCAATGCACAATTTCATAATTGTCTAAAAAAATAAGCAATTCCAGTAGAAAGAAATAAATTTTGCTCTCATAGTAAAGTAAATAGAGCACAGTATTACCGCTAGCAAGTCTATAGTTTGATCTTTCTCTATTAATAGCAGTATTCATAACAAGCTCACAAAGGTTTGTTATCGAAACATTTCAAAGGCATTAATCTAAATATAGATGTCAGGCTAATCTGATAAAGTTATCGCGATGCGACATCGCCAAAAAACTTTTTGGGTAGCAACTACTGTCTTAAAAGAGCACGATCAGATAGCTTTCAGTTCGCAAACTATGCCTTTTTACTTTTATTTATGCGTCTACGTTTTTTGTGTGGCGATGTCTTATTAGATAGATTTTTTGCTTACATAGAGAATTAGTAAACGTATATTATATGTATTTGTAAAGTTTGGACCCGATTATTTGATGTATGTACTTTTATAATAAGGTCAGATTTTTCATTTGCTAGATAAACCTCTGATTTTATTCTTATTTAAAGCTTTTCTTAGCTCTAAGTAGGTACATCCAAAAAGTTTTTATGTATCTCTAACGTAATATATTTGTTCTACTCCATAGACTCTATAAAGTTCCGTTGTTAACATTGTGTTGTGACACGGTCTTTATTTATTTTTCTGACATCAAAATACCATGCTTATCTACAATACATTTTTGGGTATCAAAATCTGTAATTTCATATGCCCACGCGCCGAAGCGCTACAACAACAAGACGAAAGTGAGAACAGTCACAACTGTCACCGATGGCGACGCATTTCCGTAAACTACGCCGTTGAATTGGCTACAAACATAAAACAAAATAAGATTTATTATTTTCTATAATGTATCTTATGTTTTTAGTTTAGAGCCTCAATTAGCATGAGAGAGAGACAAAATTGCCAAATGGCATCTTCAGATGTCGCCGGGTGGGTGCCCCGGTTCCTTGCAGGTATATCGGACCCTATGAAAGATGACACTGTGTCAACAATTTGTCCCTGCGTGCATTAGAAGAACGCCTTACAAGACAAACATTGTAACTCACGAAACTCATATTAAACTAATCCGTCCATCCGTATAGTCGAGGCGGCTAATTCTCAGCACATGTGCTAAAGGAGCGTGTCCCGTTTTTTGCACCTTAAAATATAAGTGCTATTTCATTAACCGTGATATTTCATTGGATGTTTGTTTCTCTTCGAATGGCTGTTACTGCCGTTCGTGAAATTCATTTAATATGCAGTCTTAGTTTCACATGTGAGTGTGAAGTTTGTGTTTTAATGGTTGTGTTAAAAATATAAACCTGCGTAATTATTACTTACATATTTTGACACACTATTTGGATAATGAGCCTTTTCAGTTCACTTGAATGCGTAATTAAGATGGAAAAGTGTCAACTAGACGCAATTACGCCTTTGGCTTCAAATTGCAAAAAGGGGTCCCAAAATTGAACACGTGTTCGAAATTCGAAAAATCATGATTACCTCCTGAGGGAGCCAATCACTGCCATTAGAATTAGATATTCGACATTCAAACGGCTATCGAGTTACTTGGGGTGACAGTTATGAGCTCTAGATGTTAGTAGGTAGAGGTACCTTTAATATTAACATTATTGCCATTGAGTTTTTCAGTAATCAAAGGTAAAAAACACGCTCTGATGTTATTGATATGTTGATATATTATTTATTTACGATATTAGTGGCAAAATTAAAATCAAAGAAGGTCCGATTTTACACACCCATAAACCTAAATTATTACCACACGAGTGCAATCGTATGTTCACGTGAAAGGTTTTATAACTTTATAGTTCACAAGCATCTGAGAACGATCAATTCCAAACCGACAAAAACATTAACGACTTAGTTCAAACGGACTCGCAACATTCGGATGGCCACGCGGCCGACGTGAAATGCGAAAACCATGTCACTGTAACCGATTTTTTATTTATTTTTTCTTGCGTCACGTGTCGACATGTGCTAGTAGTTTAAATTAGCAAGGGGATAGTCACCCTCGCAATTTTTTTTAACAAAGATATTTAGACAATAGAACGTAACTACTAGCGTGTGAGTTGAAAAGTCACTCCCTTTGCGTTTCGATGTCGTCCATCGCGTGTAGGCGGCTATGGCTTGTTCGTACACTAGGATTTGGTTTATTGGTAATGTACTGTCGATAATTTATAGCAGTGTTTTGTATTGTTCAACTTAGAGATAAAACATTGTATTACCCCAAATATATTATTATTAAGTGGATAAATAATGATGTAGTGGTATTCGGGAACTAAATTTAAAAGGGATTTTATATACAGGTGTTTTTTTTTTCTAGCAGTATGGGCAACTTCTGAACTACAGCTGAATTTTGAAGAAAATAAAATTGCCAATAAATTTTATTTCATAAAATTAGTATTTTCAGAGATTTGTTATTTTTTTCAATGTTTTTTTTCTTTTTCTGCATCTACGTCACAATACGAACAAAATTATGTATGAAAAAATTCAACCTGTATATTTTAGGGTTCCGTACCCAAGGGTGCATACGGTTTGTGCTGTCTGTCAACGAGATGTTTTTTAAACCATAATTGGTATACATAGAACACGTATTATTTTGGACTCTCATTTGGCAGATATTAAAAATCAAATTACCAAACAAAACTACCTCGATAAAATGTGTCTTGAATACAATTATTTACACAAGCATCAACAAATATTTTCCCTTGTCCTTCAGAATATTGAGACTGAACTTTGTCTTTATATTTCACACAGACGTCGCCATGTGTGGAATTTGCGGGTAGAGTAAGAATTAGTTATCTATCTGCAATAAAAACCGAGTTAGAGAGGTAATAAATTCACGTTATCTCAGTTACAGAGGTCAATACTTATCAAATCCAAAGAAAACAATTTAGCAAAAGTATTCTTTGAAATAATATATTCTCAGTAAAAGAGGCGAAATACACTCGCTGTCTCAATTATAGAGACGATAAAATCGAAAGAACTAATCTCAGATATAGAGATTTGTTTTGTCCCCCTAACAGAGGTAATTCAGTGCTAAAGTGTCAGGACCTGAACATGAGTCACAGCTATGGAGGTTTCTCAACCAAGTTTTACTGTAGTTATAGGCGCGAGTCCTATCTGCCAACCCTAAATGCTGTAAAAATCGTATATTATGTGGTGGTACGGGGTTCCCTTTATAGGGTGCCGACTCACTCTTGTCCGATTTTTTTAAATCTTTACATTCAGTTGCTAAAATAGCTACTCATTTGTGTAACATCGAAAAATATTAAATCATATTCTATTAATTCACAGAATATTGTTTTTTTCTCGTAGAAATATACTAAGGGTTCTTCAAAAAGGGTGTGAAGAGATTTCTTCAGGGTCGGCAACGCGGGAGTGATGCCCCTGGTGTTGCAGCGTCCATAGGCTAACTGCTTACCATCAGGCGGGCCGTGTGCTTGTTTGCCACCTTAGTGGTATAAAAAAAAACCCCATGGTTATGTAGGTACATGTTAATCTATACTATACTACTATAATAAAGCGGAAGAGTTTTTTGTTTGTTTGTTTAAACGGGCTAATCTCTGGAACTACTAGTCGGATTCGAAAAATTCTTTCACTAATAGGAAGCTATATTATCCCCGAGTATTATAGGCTACTTTTAAGCACGAGAACGCGGGTGAAACCGCGCGAGACAGCTAGTAAATTAATAAAAGTTATGAAAAAATATCCAATAAATCGATCGACTTCTAACGTCCAAACTATGCAATAAAGTTTTATGCGCAATAAAGTAGCGTATCGAGAGTCCAGATCAACATGAGCAATATTTTATGGTCTTCGCAATCAACTGAATCTCATTTTTATCTTCTATACAGAATTATCCAATGTATACCATATATTCCCGAAATTTGTTTGCAAATCATCAGTAGAATCTATACCCAATAATTTTATTTCAAAAATGATCAAAAACCGCTGTTTTTTTTTTTAAATTTTAGTTTGTTAAAATATTTGGAAAACATTGCCTATATCGTCCAAAAATATTTAAAAAAGGTAACCTTGGTGAGTTTCTTGCCAGTTCTTTTTTTGAAGGCTGACTTCCGAACTGGTGGTAACTTCATTTGCTTTGACCTTCATATGTGCCTTAGTAAGGCTAAATTGAATAAAGGCTTTGATTTTGAATATTGTATGAAAAAAGCTCAGAAAAATGGTACAAGTACAAGAAGAGATAGACCATAATATCTGCATTATTAAAAGGTTTTTGGAATTAAATTTATTATACAGTATTTTCAATAAAAAACGGGGTACATCGTATGTCTAATCGTAATTCCTTATTTATAAGTGTCCAACAAATATATTGAAAATCATTCATTTCAATGAAAATTTTATCAATTATAAACATGAATGTTTGTTTATGTTTGTTACTCACTATCTAACGCTGTAGGTGAATGCATACTGAATACTGAATGCATTTGGATAGAATTACGGCGCATAGATAGATAATAAATTAGATCCCTCAAGGATTAAAACTACTTCGTTAGACATTATTTTATAAAACGTCAAGGCTATTTCTTTCAATTCATACGTTCTTTGCAAAACCGCTATTTTATGTTACTAAATATTAAAAACTCGCTGTCTCCTGTGGCTTCACCCGCTCTCCATACTATGGGCTATCTGTGTTCCAAAATTCAGTGGTTTAGGCGTAAAAGAGTAACAGACAGAGATACTTTCGCATTTATAATATTTGTAAAGAATGAATTTTGTAACCTATACAACTATAGATGCACATATAATTTATCTGATACCACGCTCGGGATGGCTTCCTTTATGTTGACAGTTATTTATTGCTGTCATGACTATTGTATGGTCAAAATTTTTTGCCGTCTCCTCTGGCGATATCCATTCATATGAGAATGCATGGGTGCTATCTATTTGATCTTTGTCATGAGATGTTGTGTTAAAATAAAAAAATTATGGTTTATGCTACTGTATATAATAATATACTTAATAATTAAATATATTATTATGACTATCCCACGGTTAAAACTTTGTTCTCGAAGGACCTCATATTTTTCCGGGATGAAAAGTATTATTATGATTTATCCCAGGGTGTGATTAGATGGTTGCCAATTTTTATCTAAATAAAATACGTAAAGTTTTAGGTTCAAAAATAATTTAAATTTAAAGTTTTCCATGTGAAATTTCCCAGACCTTGCGAAATTGTATCAAATATATTAGCTAAAATGAATTATAGCAAAAATAAGGGAACACAAAATCAAACGATAGCAAATCGAATGGAGATTCAATTATAGATTAGCCCTTGTATTGTACCGCATTGGCTTCGTTGGGACACGTGAATAAATAAACACAATTACTTTGCACAAAGAGTAGGTAATCCCTATTGATTTCGTTCATAAAATACAACCAAGTCTCTAAAATCGCAAACCGTCCCCAGAGGTTCATTCTGCAGATAATCAGACACCGAATCGAATATTTTTTTTTCATCGATCGATATTTTACTCCGCTACAATAATAGTGAGGCGTAACAATGAACATACATCAATTCGAGTGTCAAAAACTAACATCTGCGCGTTCGTTGTAAACAGAGTAAAATAGTGGAAGGGTCCCGAACCCAGCATCTATGGGGACCCGAGTTTTAGCAAGCCTGTGTTTATGGCTCATTATTATTGTGCGACGCTTTAGAGTAGCTGCAAATGATATACTCCACCTATTATTAAAATAAACCGTAGCTGAAGCAGGGCTTTTGTTACGTAAATTTAAAATAAGGCTCGTGTATGGGAAATTGCAGTGGGTGGGACCATGCGAGACTTGGCGGCGGCGTCGCCTTTTATTAAACTTGGCTCAACACGCTAACTGCAATGTGTACTCGACCTCAAGTGTTTACATGGTAATCAATATAGTGTAGGGGGTAATGAATAAATATGCATTGTCAACAGGTCCAGTGAGAGGAGGACTCAGTGATGATTATGTCGGGACCGGAGAGGCGCCATACATCATTGAGCAGCCATTAGATGTAACTGTAGCTCGTCATCAGCCCGCTACATTGAACTGTCGAGCTGGAGGATCACCGAATCCCACTATAAGATGGTACAAGGGTGGTGTGATTGTGGTATCTGATACCCATAGAAGTCTTCTGCCGGCTGGAGGGCTGTTCTTCCTGAGAGCGACACATGGTAGAGCGCACTCGGATGCAGGCGTGTATTGGTGTGAAGCAACCAACCCTTATGGAACTGCGAGGAGTAGGAATGCAACCCTACATGTTGCTGGTTAGTTTATTAATAATACATTATATTTTTGCTATAAGTTTATAGATATTAGATTGTGGTTAATTATAGATTTTTTGTTTTATTTTTAGTGTTGTTAGCTTTTTAAAACAAGTAATTACTCAATTTCAACACAATCATTTCTTACGTTTACTTTTTGCACAGTTCTTCGTGAAGAGTTCAGACTGGAGCCAGTCTCAACGCAATCTGCACAGGGCGAGACGGTTATATTAGAATGTTCACCTCCACGAGGTTCACCTGAACCAACTGTATACTGGAAGAAAAATGGACAAATGCTCCATTTCGATGCAGATTCCAGGTAATTCATAATTTATATTACCTAGTCAAATAATTTTATATATATCATTAAAATTAATTTCCATTAGGTATTATTCAGTAAGATATTGACAAAATGTTTTCATATAAATGTATTACTCGCAATCTAAGAGAAAACTGGTTGTTAGTGTTCCGTACCCAAATGATGCCAACGAGACCCATTACTAAGCCTTCGCTGTTCATCCATCCGTCTGTTTGTCAGTAAGCTGTAACCATGAAACATATTTCAATTGCCGCTAACAAATAAAAAAATAAAGGGCCCGCCCCGTTTTAATTTTTTCATTCCATACAATAAAACGTCTTTTCGGAATCCATCGTGTGCGAGTCCTAATCGCACTTGGCTGGTTTTTATTATTCCAGTATACTCTATTTGGCTGAAACAAAACTCATATCACGAATACACAAAGTTTTGGGGAGCTGGAATGTACCTACTCAACTTCGCAGTTACGATATTAAAATAAGAACTTTGGTATTCAACAAAAGTTACGAGTGAACCGGTAGCCGATTTGATAAAGCGTAGTTTGAAGCCAATTCGAGGGTAGTCTGTGAGTGCTCTCATGGAGCCAAGTGGGATGGTGGAAACGAGATAGTCTTGTGAATAGCTTTTCCGAATAGAGCCGTTTGATATTCGATATCTCGCTCTCTGCTATTTTAATCACAACGCGATTTCATGAGCAATCAAAGTATTTCAGTTATCCAGACAGCCATACCACATCCTTTTATGACCTTGTCACTTTGTCGCGGTTACAATAAACTGTCTGGCGTGAATATTTACAGTACTTACAGGACCCTCATTAACTTGTGTAAACAATAATTAAAAGTTAATTTTAGTAGCGCTCTCAACAAATATTTGACGAAGACTCTTTGTTTATAAACTCAACGTAATGTTAAAACAGGCGACAAATTGAATTTCGCTTAAAAGTTTTATTGCCTCTTTATTTCTCTTCACTCTATGAATTTTTATGAGTTAGGCTATATCTTGAGGGCGCATGTTGTTACGTATGGTGAAGCATAAAAATAATTAACAGTTGAAGGGAGGGTACATCAAAGTTATAAAAGAAGGGGATATTTGAAGAGCTCGACAAGCAATCAAGTAAAAATCTCAATAGTTCTGACTCACCAGACCCCTTATTAAATGTTAATTTCCTATTGAATTATTCCGCCCTACATTTGAATGACTTTGTTACATTTTGCTTTGTTCAAAGTAATGAAAAACTTTCATGATTATTACTTAGTAGAGATTTTTTAATATTGAGGTTAGTTATCCTGACTGACATGCGGTCATGGGTTCCCATCTAGGATAAACATCATCTGTGTGTCTGTTATTTACAAGTAGATTATCAGACATTCTGGTATCGATACCATAACGTCTGCTTAGTTTGGTATCAGATAGCTATCTGTGAAAAAGTCTCAGGATATTTATTACTTATATTGTATTATTTCTACATGATCACGTAAAATATACCATTTTATTTCTACAGATTGCATCTAGTTGATGGTGGCAATCTCGTAATTCAAGACGCCAGGCAAACAGACGCCGGCAGATATCAATGTATTGCGAGAAATGCAGCGGGTACCAGAGAATCAGCTATTGCTACGCTCAGAATACACAGTGAGTACCTCCACATAAATTCATTTCATACCTCGAATTTCCACACCAAATGCATTGCAAAGATTTGTCGTATTCTCTAAGCTCGAGTTCTACTAATTTCTGGTTGTAACTCGACGTTTGCAAGCCATTTCGCGCGGACGCCTCTTTTGTTATGTAATTCTGAGCGACATTTCTCATTGCACAGTTAAGCCGTACTTAATCACGGGCCCCGAGGATGTCGTGGCACAGACCGGCGGTAGCGTGACGTTCCAATGCCGGGTGGGTGGGGATCCTCCCCCTGACGTACTCTGGCGAAGGACCGCTGGAGGTGGAAACATGCCACTCGTTCGCGTCAAAGTTTTGGATGACAGAAGCCTCCGCCTCGATAACGTTATTTTAGGGGATGAAGGAGAATACACTTGCGAAGCGGATAACTCAGTTGGCGCTGTGAGTGCTAGTGGCTATTTGACTGTATATGGTAAGTTTTCAATATTATTTCAATTGGATATTGCTTTATTTACACCTACTAGATAACTGAAACAAATACGTCAAAGGAGATTTCGAATAGTGTTTTACTATTTTGAAAATATTAAGCCACATAATAATTATAATAGGAATAGCAATTAATTATTGGCTTTTCATTTGTGTATGTCCTTGTGTTGTCCAAAATAATAATTAAATCCACTATAATTGTGTATTAATATTTTTACGTGTTTACAGATCCCCCTACAATAATAATGAAACCGAATTCAGTTAATATTGAGAGTGGTACCATAGCAACGTTTACATGTACAGCTTCAGGCAGACCAGACCCAACCATGTTCTGGAGTATAGAAGGGAATCGAACAATTATTTTTCCCGGAACTACAAGAAACAAATACCACGCTTCGACTGTACTCGATGGAGTCACTGTGCTAACAATCAACGATACCAATAAAAATGATAGTGGAAACACGATAGTTTGTTCGGCGGTAAACTTCGCTGGCAGTTCGTTTGTTAGAGGGAAACTAACCGTGACGTCAGACGATGACCGCCCACCGCCAATCATAACAAACGGGCCCTCTAACCAAACGTTACCTATAAAATCGATGGCAGTTTTCCCCTGTACAGCAGTCGGCACACCTGAACCAATCATTGCATGGTATTTTGAAGGGGAAGCTTTAATACAAAATCATAGAAGGAATGTAACTAATGATGGAACTCTCATACTGAAGGATTTGGACAAAAGTGATAGTGGTACCTACACGTGCGTCGCCTCTTCACAACACGGGAAATACGTGTGGAATGGAGTATTATTGGTAGACAGCCCAATAAATCCAAACATACATTTTTTTCGAGCAGCCGATGTATCGTCCTTACCGGGACAACCTACAAAGCCTCAAGTGTACA
This sequence comes from Polyploca ridens, assembly GCA_951394255.1. NCBI lineage: Eukaryota > Metazoa > Arthropoda > Insecta > Lepidoptera > Drepanidae > Polyploca > Polyploca ridens. Next base: position 6,306,770 of record OX596249.1, read on the forward strand.
ACGCAACAGACAACAGTGTTACTATAACATGGAATCAAAACAATAAGATTGGATCTTCATCTATTTTGGGGTATCAAGTTGAGGTATTTTCTAGAGAAACACTTTCGGGAAATAATACACCCAGAAATTCTCGAGGATGGGTTGTTTTAGCGAGACGAATACATCAAACTTACTATACAGCCAAGTCTCTTATTCCCGGAATTACTTACATGTTTATGGTTCGAGCAGAAAATTCACATGGTCTCTCCGGACCCAGTGCCGTCTCCGATTCTATAAATGTTGGAGAAAACTACAATTCCCTTTGGGATAGTGGAGTATACTCAAATAATACAGAATTTAGAAATAACATCCTCACCGATAACATCATAGAGTTGATTGAAGCTACACCCATAGATGCTAAAACTATCAAACTAATGTGGGAAATATTGAATTTTTACTACTTAGAAGGATTATTTATTTATTTCCGACCCTTAGATAATATGACGACGGAGTATGAGATGAAAACTATTTTGCATTCCAACGATGTCTCGGGATATGAAATAACATCTTTGAGAAAATATACAAAATATGAGTTTTTCCTCATTCCATTCTATAAGAAATTCGAGGGTAAACCTTCGAATTCGAGAGTGGCACAAACTTTAGACGATGGTAAATATCTATCAGAAAATATTAGATACAATGTTTACAAAATTATTTCCCGTCTTGTATTAAATTGTATTATTTTTCCACAGTACCCGATGGTCCACCAATAAATATTGAAATGTTTATTTTGAACGTCACCACGGTGCATCTAAAATGGTCCCCTCCAGAACTCCATTTGCAAAATGGTATTATAACCGGTTACAACGTTGTGGTCAACTGGTTAGATATACCAGCAAATAAATCAATGGTTGCCATAAATACGACAGTCCATCAAGCTACAAGTCTTATAATGACAAACTTGACCTCTGGAGTTAGTTATTCAGTACAAATTGCAGCCGAAACGATCGTCGGCTTGGGTCCATTTAGTCAAAAAGTCTACTTGAATATTGATTCCCGGTCCGTTGGCCTCGACCCTCTCTCCAGGTAAATATGAAAATAAACGCCACAAACTTTCATTATAAATAACGTATACTGTTGAATGTAATATGAGATCAACATTTCTGATAAAAAATGTTTCAGATACCCAGTAAATGGGGAAGTGTCTATCGTAGCTGGGGACTTCGTGATGGAAACATGGTTTTACGTTTTGATCGGAGCGATTGTTCTGTTCAAAATAATTGTGATTGGCGGCATTATTTACGTACGGAAACACAACATTTTTGCCAAAAAGTCTGCGCTTCCAAACATTTATGGTGAGTATCATTTGTGAAATAATATTTACTGTCATGATAATAAAGACAATAATGGTATGCTTGCATTCGTCATCATTCCGAGCGCATTCACAGAGCACATAACTCGAAAATAAACAGTTATTCAGCTTATCTCGAAACGCTTACATTTTTTCCGTGGAATCAGCATCAGAATTTCAAAATTAAAAACATTCCACGGGTGTCGTGGGGTGGTGCAGGGCGCCGAGCATTTGTTTGATGGAGGCTTTGCCATGCGACGGGCAGGGAGGGGTGCTAGATTACTTTCGAGTTGAAAGGTAGCACAAGCCCTCTCTCGTGAGCGCAGTGGATCTCTTTCACTTTGCATTCACGTTCGGGGCACAAAGGAATGATACAAATCCGAGAAATAAAGACCCAGTAAATGTAAATGTTTTCTATTTTGTTTTCTCGAGGCGATTCGTTTGTTGACTCACCCAGTTACCTTTAAGCCAATTTTCTTTCGCTTTGTTTGTTCCTTACTGCGTTTACATTTTTAAAGCTTTCGGTAAACGAGATCGTTAGCATTTGATTTGTGTAATTGATTACAAAGATCATAAAATGAACATCTATTTGTATTTGTTTTAGATTCTAACGGGACAAGTTTAGTTACTCAAATGAACATAAAAGCAGCGGTGTCGTTGTCACATCCACTTAGCAGTTGTTACAACAAAAACACTGTAACTAAAACTGAGTCATTGCTGTGGATGGAAAATCAGCCAGGCTTATGTATGTCTAGTACTCAAACGAGTCAGAGTAAGGAGAAAGCTAATTCTGAATATGATAAAGTGGCTCAGCCATTGCCTGAATATGCTGAAGTGACATCTGCACGAGCCAATGGAAATGAATGGAACACGAATAAAACCGCAAACTCGCCAGCTGCGTACGCTTCGGTGACACTAGTTGCAAATACGAGACAGTGTGTTAGCTCTTTGGTAAGTGGATAGTTTTAATTTCTAAAGTTCATGGTAGTCCAACTTTACAACATCCATAAAATGTTCGTAATTTGATTTATAATGTGATAATAATGGCTTTTAAAATATTGAGATAGTATACAAGTACTCAGCTATCAGAAATCATTAGTTACTACCTACAATGTTTGATAACATTAAAACGGCCAATTTGGTGGATTACTTAAAAGCATCATAGCATTAAAAGTTTGAAAAGTGTTTTAACGCCATTACCCAAATCCATTAGTTTGCTGCTAAAATGCTTGTTGTTTATGATTGTACATTAAGATAGATAAACAATATCAATATTTTATAGGTCATCGACAAATTATACACTGATAAACCTTGGGTAAAATTGGTTTATACGGTGAATGGAAAAATAACATTTTCAAACCAGTGATGGTTTATTATACTGCGCTGCGTTCAAACTTTTGTCACGTTTACTTTTTCAGATATAACACATGTTTTTTTTTTCTAGGGATGGTTCCCTCCTACTGGAAAAAATGTCGATTCTTTCGATAATCGCTACGCACCAGATGAAGAATTATATCCAGCTAGCAATGGTGGATACTACAATCGAAACGTATACAGCGAAAAATATTTCCAAGGACATCCAAACGTATTGAAATTTTACGATTTACCATCAATGGATAAAACTCAAAAAGCTCAATTGAGATACAATCAGAGCTTAGACGAGAGAAAATGCGATAAGAGTTCTAAGACTGACGCAACACAATCGCTCATAGGTCGAACATACGGAATAAGTTCAAGGAAAAATTCCGAAACTGAAACGACGTATAGAGCATTTGGTGAAGACGAATCAGATGAGGAGAATTACCCGGAAGACACTGGTTATGACGAGTTACAGGCCATGCAGCCTCAGAGGCAAAGGCCACAGCATCAGTATGAAAGGCCTCATTTTGATAGTGATGGGGCGAGAACGCTGGCTCGGCTGACGTCGTTTAGACACGGACAAGGGGTGTTAAGTAGTGCTTCAAAGCCGTCCAGTGCTCCGAGCCACCCGCCTCCCGCGCCACACCCCCGGGTGGATTCCGTCACGCGGTAGTATCACGCCTTGCCGGTTTTCGGCGACCTGTGCCAAACGGACGTATAGACCGATGTTGTTTCCTATTCTAGTGTATAGTGACGTCACAAAAGATCGCAGTTCTTCCTGACTGTACAGAATTGGTGTATCGTGCTATTTGACTACACTACGTTTTTTGAAGTGACAGTGTTTTTTTTTGGGACAGACTGTGGCCTAATAATATATGTGACGAATAGAACTTGTGGCCTAGTTTTTATTTATGCAGCGCACAATAAGTAAATCTACATTATAATTTTATTGTATTATACCTAATATATTTTTATTTAAAAAAGTATTCCTAGTCTCTTGTATAGTATTTATAAGGTGTAAATATTGTAAATAGAATATGAAAAATCTGATTATGAATTATTAAGTAATATCGGTTAAAAGTTAAACATCAATTCTGATAAATATTTATAATGTTATTATTGGAGTTGATAGAATTCAATTGATATGTCCGTCTCGAGTATCAAAAAACGAATTTGTAACCGTAATATCATTAGAGTAGGAATTAAAATAGAAACAGAAACAAATGAACGCTTGGCAATAAAATAACCTAACTTAATAAATTCACTGTTCACTATAGCATAAATAAATAGATAGCATAGCCTTTAAACTCGATACAAATTACTAGCATATTAATTTCCTTCGTCGAATATTTTATCAAATAATTAAATGTTACTGAACATTTTTTTTTAATTAAGTTAAGTTTTATTTTACGTGCCATAAATAGCTTTTTATAGCTGAATACTTAAATTATATGATAAAGTAACCAATGGAGTTGTGAAATGAAATTCAAATGAAGCTTTTACAAAACTAAAGCTATAATCTACGTAAGATATTGTGATATATGAGTTATAAATTATAGCCACTCGTTATAATAAATTAAATAGCACATTGTATGATTGCATATCATCTGTATTAGACATGTAATAGTTAAAAAAAATGTTATAAATTAGGACGCTTCCATATTTCACCGGTATCACACATCTTGGCCGTTTGTAATCGTCCTTAAAATATACAATTATTTTGTAAATAAATTATGTAAATTTAAAATTATCGCCTTTTGTACTTCGAGTGTAACTACAATATGTTTTGTCTCTTTCTTATTGATTTCCATTTGATTCTGGATACCTTGCTCGGTACAAAGTAGATGTTATCAAATTATGTTGGATTTTAGGCAATATGATAATAATGAATCAATTTTTGCAAAAAATATTAATTTAAAAGAATTCTCAATGAACTGCTGTTACTTCAACCTATATTGGTAAAACGTATGGCCAATATATATAATAGGTACCTAAATAGATACTAGATGTTACAATAATTCTTGTAGTTCCTATTTTCACACTTCACATAAATATTAAAATGCATGTGACAACTCGCATTTTTTATATTATTAATATTATCAGCCTCCTCTATTCACGTATTGTCTTGGAAATATCGTCATGTTTAAAGAGATTTCTGGAATATGATTCATTTTATTATTGTCATGAAATCAATATTTAATAAAATATCTAGCATCTGTAGCGTTATATGCCAAAGATACTGCAAATCGTAGTATCGTAAACGTTCATAAACTATAATATTTATGCGTTCTCCGTATGCTAGCGAAGGCAATATCAAAATAAAACAATAAAGCAAGGTGTCTGTTTATTTTTCTTATAAATTTAAGTTAATCGAATGTATTGGAATACAAAAATACCTATTTTTGTGTGTTAAGACCATTTGATGAAATATGTTAATGCAACAATAAAATGTAAAACTTTTAAAACGGATCTTAATTTTTGTATTAGTCTTTGAATACCTATTTTTAATAAAATAATTTAAATTACTAATAAAACTGTCTTTTTATTAAATATTCCTCCCTTTTTCGGTATGAAAACATATTTAATGTTTTCGGAAAGGAATTAAATCATCAATTAAATTAGGAAAACGGAAAGGAAATAAATCTACCAATAATACCTTTCTAATGGCACGTACCAAATCAAATACAGATTTTTTATCCTAGAAGGATAAAAAAAGCCTTCTATTAAGCTGATAGTCCATCTGATATTAATTTTTGAATTTCTGAAATTAATTTATTTAGAAAAATATTGTATCGTAATTTTAATTACAATTTTAATTATTATAATCATATTAATATAGTGCTTAGGTAGATTCATCACTAAATATTTGTTACGAAAATATAAGTGGAATAAATCAATTAATGTTGTATCGCTGTTTTTGATGTTAAATCAGTGTACTAATATTTCATAGTGAGTGACTCATCGGCTCAACCGTTTTTATGGTCCAAATTCAGGCGAGTACATAGTTTATTTTGATTGTTTCACATATATGTTCTATCTCACAGACTAATTAATAATATCTATAGTAATAATCCTGTTTAGTCGCTAAAATAGTCGTAAGAAAATTTACAGCAAATTGTTCATACCTGTACCTATTATTGTTTTTGTTATTACTTGCTCATTCAAACTCTATTGGTCATTTAAATACAATAACAATCCACCATGGTTGGAACGCGCAAGACCTCAGCTCGTCAGACAGAAGATAAACTGCAGCTTGTACTGCAAGAACTTAAAATTTCTAAAACCAAATGTGAGCAATTAATGACAGAACGCGATGACAGTGAAAAAGAAATGCTAGATATATTATCTATGAACAAAAAGTTAAAAACTGAGATGGCAGATATGCATGTCCGGCACACAGAAGTAGCTGAACAACGGGATCAGCTTCAGAGCATTGTCGACGGGTTCAACCAATGCAGCTATGAGTTTGAAGAGGCCCTCAGCCGAGTTACTAACCTTGAGAAAGAATTATGTGAGGCCCGTAACTACATCACTCACTTAGAAAATAGTAAACGTGAAACCGAGGTAGCAGAAACCAATACACTTTTTGATGAGTTGGTCGGACCAGCTCCAGGTTTGGTTTCTGGTGCCTCGGCCCAATGCTCAAAACCCACTGTCACAATAGATTTAACATGTGAAGATTCAATTGTTTCTAATGGTGCAGTGCGGATAATTAAATGTAGTAAAAATAAACTTAAGAAATATATAAAAATCAAAAAATTAATAAAAAAAACACAAAATCTCATCAAAAAAAATAAGATTGTATGTAATAACATTAAATTAAGGAAGGAACGTGTAAACTTAATAACAGAAGTTAATATGTGCCATGTAGACTATGAAAAAGGCATTTTTAAATATAACTCGGATACAATGCAACTCCAGGCTGAAATTATTTGTTTAAACGATAGGTTAAAGTTTTTTTCAACTAATTATGAAACTTGTCAGAAAGAGATAAATTCCTACATTCTGGCCATGAATGAGTTGGTGGAGGGGTCTAAAGCAAATGCTGATAGATTTGATTCCCTTGTAAACAATTGTAATTGTTTAAAAACTCCATCTAGCTCCTCCATGTCAGATTGTCGAACTCCATTGTTAAATATCACAATAAATAAATGTAACACACCAAATCCTACAAAATCTTCCATCCCAAAATGTAAACAGAATTTAAATAATTTAAATAATATTGTAATGTTTAGTGATGAAATAGGAAAAAATATGGGAATATTACTTAGTCACTGTTTGGGCCAGTCTATAACTAATATGTGTATGCCCGGTGCTTCTTATAGTCAAATATTAGATAGAATTAATAGCATTTCATTTAATAATAATACTACATTGATAATACTTATAGGAAGAAGGGGAAATGTGGACAAACAAAGTCTAATACAATACTTTAGTACACTTGCACAATTAAATGTAAAAAATATAGTTTTGTTTTCATTCCCATTTCTTCAAAGTTTGCCACAGACTGAAAATATTTATAGACACAATTTAAATATGACATTACACACTTTGACATCTCGTCATAGTGATAAGTTTCACTTGATTGATATGAATAGTTATTTAAGTAATTTGAATCATTATTATTATTTGACAGAAGATAATTTTTATCTTCCAAAATACCACAAACGACAAATAGCAGAATCGCTATCATATTATATTAACTCAGCCAATTGTTTGGCTACTCGGACGGCTGCTTCTATTGAGCAGCATAGCTATTTACAACCATTGGAAGCTATTCCAAATAGATTGGATTCATTGGAACCTAAGTACTTGGAGTACTAGTAGTAATTTAAATTAGAACATGTGACAATAGAGGCAATCTCTAGCATTAGTCATAAGAATAATAACTATGAAATTATAAGTGTATCCTGCCCATTATCATTAGATATAAAGAGTAATAAAAAGTATAATAATAACTGTAACAAAAGTAATATTAACCTGGTACACCAGAATATACAAGGAATTAAGGGCAAGGAATTAGAACTAGAGTTATTTCTGAACTGTGATAATATTGACATTTTATGTATCACTGAACATTGGCTAAAGGCCCATCAGTTCATGTTTAACTTTAGTAAGCACCAGGTTGCTAGTTCATTCAATAGAAAGATTCTATTCATGGTGGCTCACTAATAATAATTCATAACAATTTGAAATTTAAGGAACGCATAGATATTCAGAGCCTATCTATTGAGCGAACTATAGAAATAGCATGTGTAGAGCTTGAGCAATTCATTGTCATGAGCGTATACAGACCCCCTACTGCAGTATTCAATTTGTTTGAAAAATGTATGGATGAAGCTTTGTGTAAACTAAATAGTATGAATAAAAATATAATAATATGTGGAGATTTTAATATAAACTTGTTGGAGGATAATGCGATATGTAATAAACTCAAATCACTTTTTCTGTGCTACAATCTTGTAAATCTTTTTTTAGAACCAACTAGAATCACTGCCACTTCAGCAACTTGCATTGATAATATTTTTACTAACTTACAGCCAGTAACAAAGTCAATAATAAGTAAATTAAGTTCTGATCACTGTGGCCAGTTGGTCTCATTTCATATGCCTAGAAAAAAAGTGATAAAAAAAGATATTAAGTGTGTTCCTATGAGTGAAAGTCGCCTTGAAAAATTTAGAAATAACATTGTCAATAAATTACCACACGTACCTTACGATAATAATAATGTTAATGAACTTTATAACTCAATTTTTAATTTAACCAAAAATGAGTATAATTCAATGTTCTCTTCAAAACCGGTAAAACGGAAATCTAATACGGTCTTCAATGACTGGGCGACGGTGGGAATTTATATAAGTAGGCGTAAATTGTATGAATTATATAGGGAAAAACAGTATAATCATGATGCTGTTTTTCTAAATTATGTAAGGAATTACTCAAAAACATTTAAATGCGTTTGTACTGCGGCTAAATCAATACATATAAGAAATAAAATTAAAAATAGTCAAGATTTATAGATCAATAGATCGCCGAGCCAGGAGACTAATTGGAGATGAGTCTTTAATTAAGGCGAAACTCACGAGCCTTGACCATCGAAGAAAGGTTGCTTGCTTATCGGTTTTCTACAGGATATATTTTGGAGAGTGTGCGCAGGAATTGTTCAACCTTATTCCACCATCCCCATTTTTACACCGAACCACAAGACGCCGGGAAAATTTTCACCCGTACGTTGTTGACATACCGAATATACGGACACAGCGTTTTGCATCCTCATTTTTAATGCGGACAGCAAGGGAGTGGAACTTGCTTCCGGCGTCTGTGTTTCCTGACGCTTACAATCTAGGTACTTTCAAGGCCAGAGTGAATAGGTTTCTTCTGGGTAAGCGTGTTTCATCCTAGGCTTCGTCATCGCCCCTTATGGGCGGGTCAGCGGCCAAACGCAAGCCCATCTAATTTAAAAAAAAAAAAAAAAAAAAGATAAGATCAAGATGACTTGGAAAATTACCACAAGGTTCTATCCTTGGACCTTTTCTATTTCTCATTTACATCAACGACTTACCATATCTTGTTGAAAAAAAACATGAGATAGTATTGTTTGCTGATGACACTTCACTTCTTTACAAAGTGAATAGACATGATTTTAATTCTGACGATGTGAACAATGCTCTTTCTGAAGTCGTTGATTGGTTTACTATTAATAATTTATTGCTAAATGAGAAAAAAACAAAATGTATCAGATTCAGTCTACCCAATGTGAGACATTCGGACACAAATATTGTAATTAAAGGCGAAAAACTGGATCTTGTTGAAACAACTGTATTTTTAGGTATCACTTTAGATAATAAGTTACAATGGAGCCCTCACATTTGTAAATTGGTGGATAGACTTAGTTCTGCAGCTTATGCAGTGAGAAAAATTCGCGCTCTCACTGACGAATCTACGGCAAAATTAGTTTATTTCAGTTACTTTCACAGTTTGATGTCTTACGGTATCCTCCTCTGGGGTAGTGGTGCCGAAATCAATAGAATTTTTATACTGCAGAAGAAGGCTGTCCGCGCAATATATAAAATAAGGCCTAGAGATTCTTTGAGAGACAAGTTTAAATCTATTAATATAATGACAGTGTCGTCACAGTACATATATGAAAATCTTATTCATGTGAGGAAAAACTTAAATAACTTTCCTAAGAATAGTGACACTCATAGTTTGAACACTAGAAATAAGCACAAACTTGCTGTACCTTTAACTCGGCTCAGCAAAGTCCTTAACTCTTTCAAGGGGCAATGTATACGTTTCTTTAATAAAGTACCCAAAGAAATCCAAGAGCTTCCTATACATAGATTCAAAAAGATAGTTAAACAGAAGTTATGCACGAAAGGGTACTATAAAGTTTCTGATTTTGTAGATGACAAGAATGCATTTGAATGAATTGTTCGCTTCGCAGGCTATTGTTATATATATTTTGCAATTGTAATACTTCTATTTACATACTTAAAAAAAAACAGTTGCTGAGTTTCTTGCCGGAGTCTTCTCAGTTAAAGTTGTATTTGGAACCGGTGTAGAGCCATTTGTCAACGTTCATAAGTGCCTTATTAGGGCCTAAATTGAATAAATGCTTTTTGAATTTGAATTTGATAGTATGAGCACACATCCACTCATGAACATAAACAATAACAGGATTGCAAATTTGTGTTTAATAATATATAAATATCTTAAAATTTGGAACTTAGATTATTTTTCATGTCAAATAAATGAATCAAGACAACCGCAAGTTTTGCCAACATGAACAATCACGAATATACAATATAGGGTGACTGGTAATTAGTAAACGACACTTAGACACATGATTGTACCCATGATAAGAAACATCTTTCCCAATTTTTTTTTTTGCACTACTGCTACGGGAACGTGGTCAATCAACTAACAGCAGATAGCGCGCGCGCGATCCGTACGGTGGTTAAATGAATAAAAAAGATTTATAAATCGTAATGCTATAGTTTTGTTTGTAAATATAATAATAACTAAATTAAATAAAAGCTGATGGTGGATTCTTATTCTTGTTAGTTACTAAATATTATGGGGTCAAGTGATAAGTAATTATTATTATTTTTTTTGGTAAAGTTGTTTGTTATCATGAGTACAATCACGTGTCTTAGTGCGTTGACTAATTATCAGTCACCCTATATATGTATAATAAATCAATTTAAACATAAAACCAAATTCACCATAGAATCAAAAATATGAATCACGTGATTCGAGGCAATATATTTTAGTGAATAAAGAATCGATTGAACAAAATGAAAGCGAAATTTTAATCGCATCCAAAACACGTCACTATTGTTGAAACATCGCATTCAATTTGCGAGGTCCCATTTAATAAAGCAAATCTCGACTCTACACTCACCATAAGTACATTATTGGCTGGTATTTAGCATCGGCCTGCGGTCCGGTTGGCTCGTCTGAAACTGCCTGATAACCGTATATTCAGCCCACATTAAGGCATACATACCGATCGCGAATGCCATTCCGCTTTGTCTTGCTAACCGTAGGGTAATGTCCAACCAGATTTTCCGACGTGGAGTGTCATTGTTAGATAAATTGAGCGCTTCCCCAACTAACTGTCGATAAAAAAATGTACACCACATGTATAAAATGTCGCGAATACGGTGCACTAGTGGAATGGAAGCAAAAATGGCATTAAAAAAACGAATAAAATCCGTTAAACCCGTATACGCGAGACCGATAAACTTTTTCAGTGAAGTAAACGTATGAAAACACGCGAAGTTTTTCTCTTCGCTCCAGTTTTGCATATTTTTACAATGGTGTATGGGAGCTGTGTGGAGGACGCGCTCGCCGCGGGTATCGTTTTAATTTTCCGCTGGCCTGAAAATTTACAGCAGCTGAATGAACCATCTATTTTAATGAGCTTTATAAGTTAACAGATCGACGCGACGTTGGCTGCGAACACGGTTCATTGAGAAACCTCGGTCTCCGAGTAAATAATCTACGAAGAATAGTTTTTTTTTATGTAACTTATTAAGTAGGTATTATAGATTTTTGTTTTCTGTAGAGAAAGCTCTGTTTAGTTTGGGATCAGAGAGTCACATATTAAGAATAGGATAATTAATAATAATTAATTGCCAGAGTCTTCTCAGTTTAAGTGTATTCAGAACCGGTGGTAAATTCAACTGTATGTACCAATTGAATGTTCATAAGTGCCTTACTAGGGCCTAAACTGAATAAATTACTTTTTGATTTTGATTTGATTTTGAATAAAAACTGTTTTGCAAGCAATATTTTGTAAAAGGTGATGAGCAGTTGACCCTCTAAAAACGAGAAATAAAAATAAACTGTTTTGCTAAATAATATTACTGACTTCAAACCTACACTAGAAAGTATGAAAAATAAAAAATACTCTAAATCTATCTAATCTGACACTGTAGGTGAACTATTTTCTATGGAACACGTCGTACTCTTTCGCTGACTTCAAATCATTGTCATTATGTCAGTATTTTAGAGTAATACATTGGGCATGTAAAGGCTTTTATTTATTTAAAAAAAAAAAGGTAATTATGACATGTCTTCCCAATCGACATCTAACTAAACAATTGGCGAGCATAATAAATTGTACTTAAAATTGATTAAAAAAAAAACAAACATGTCAAAGAAGTCAGCACTTAATGGAGTTCCATTTCCAAATCAATTTAGCGACCCACTCATGAGTGACGGGCATAATTCAATTAGAAATTAATTGTGATATTGAGTTGAATCGGCCGTCAATGGGCCTATCTATAGCTCCAAATATGATTTCATAGAGTAGTTAGTATTGTATTGTATCTACCTCCTTCTAGGCTAATTACGTTAATGGAAATTATTAGTGTAGCATGAATTCAGTGATGGAAAATAGATATACGAGTAGATTGAACTTAGGCTAATGGACTAGTACATTATTAAATGGAAACTTATAATCTTTTAAAACTGGTATATTGCTTTCTTTATTGTCTTACTTCTTTGTTATTGTTCTGATAGATATAAATAATCTAGCTGTCTCCCGCGGTTTCACTCGCTTTCCCGGAATGTACTGTTTTATAGTACTCGGGGACAATGATGTAAATTTTTTTTTTAAATTGGATCAGGAGATCCGAAAATCACCTCCTTCAACCAAACTTACAAACTTTACCTCTTTACAATATTATACATATAATACAAGCTGCCCGTCGCGACTTCGTTCGCGTGGTGCTACCCTACCCTACCATCCAGGGAGTTAATTATACTGTACGTGTGTATGTCACTGAACTCCTCCTAAACAGATGGTGCTGCAGTCGGTATCTAGGTTATATTATCGACTGCCATCTGCCGGGCTGATTTGTGAATCTAAACCATCCAGGGCGCCACCCAAACGCATACAAAAAAATTCATTCGAATCGGCCCAGCCGTTTAGGAGGAGTTCAGTGACATACACACGTGCAGTAGAATTTTATATATAAAGATAGGAAAAAATAATAATAACCCAAAAGTGAATAAACTATAATATTCATGATCATGAAAATCATTAGCGCAAAAAGTATGAATAGCAATTCAGCAGGACACGACACCAACAATAACTCCATGTTACACCTAATACAAGATCTCATTTACAAAATATAAAAGCTCATAAAATTTTCCACTCGGCGAGAAAAAGGCCGCGATAATATACGGTTGCCCCTAAGCTCAAAGTGCCCTTAATACAGTGCTTAAGTGGGCGAGGTTCAGAGATGTTCAGAGGCTTTTCAGGCCTAACACTTCTAAGCCTTTTAATATCGCCCTTCGTAGACGCGTGCTCTTATCGGTCCCTTGTAGGTGGTATAATGTTACCTTTTTAAATAGTATTTGCAGTTACACACATTTAAGTGCTGATGGGTAATTTTTACTTTAGACATGTTTCTCATAATTTCTTTAAGAACAAATTAATTTGAAACGTTTATTACATACACAGAACATTACAGAGATAAACAAACAAATAAGAACACAAATTATAGAAACACAGCAGACTCTACAATAATGTGTGATGATTCAGCATTAGGTACTCTATGGTAGGTAAGTATTATATACCTCAAAATAGATTTTCAGGAGGACCCTTTGCTGTCGCAACATAAAACAATGAAAGAAATATTTTACTGCAGTAAGGCTTATGTTTACCACTACATCTATGTCTCATCATAAGTAATGAATTTACTCTGATAATGATGTAGACACTAGTTCATAAAACTAAGTCCGTATCGTAAGTATGGTCCGTATTCTAGAACGTTAATCAATGGTCAAGTCGAGTTTAAAACAATTTATTGTATTTGGAACCTGCACCAATGATATTAGGTTTATTTTTGATTAACACATTCTAGTCTTGAGACTTCTACAATACAAGCATGAGTTTCTTTTATAATATCACCGAGGTGTATGTCATAGCTGAAACTACAAGTGTGTGCCAGACTATAAACTGAATTTTATAAAATTAAAATACATGCCCCCTAATTCATAATCGCTTTTTAACTAAATCAGTGTAATAGTGTGCCCCGTCTCACTCTTTCGATCACCAAATGTTACCTGTCAGATAAAGACTTCGGAATTTTAGCTAATCTACGTTTGATTACTTCGTTATGAATAAGGGGGTAAGTATTTTTTACGTTATTTCATATTTTTAACATTACATAAACGCATGTTATTATGTTAAGGATATTTACCTATATATGCCATAGTATTGGTACCAAGTATGGAAATACTTAATATAGTTTAAATAAAGTCCAACTCACGCCTGCATTACGCGATAACCTCGTCCAAACGTGATTCAACTTAATTCACTTAATTCTAACATTCGGGGTCATTGTCAACTGTAACGTCCTTATAAACTAACGATGACGATTGCCTAAATTTAATTATACCACTGCATCTCAACCCTTTCGATGCGATGGGGCAAAATGGGCTGTAAAGTGTGGATCGTTCGGCACATGGGGCCAGACTTTTGTAATTTTATTAATGATGTAATAACAGCTTTGGTATTCTGAAACGTTTTTGACAGCAACCGACGACGACTCCGTTGTGACGGTTAGTCCGGGAGGTAGCGTTGCAAACACAAAAGTCATAGTAAGCCGGCTGACGTTGAAATGTATAGTTGATCTTATATGACTAATAAGTGAACCGACCGTCTGCTCAAGTAAGTGCTCAAGTCTTCTACATCCGTCATCAGCCACTCCCAGTAAAAAAAAAGACATAGTACGCCGGCTCAAACTTGTTTCATAAGTATTTTACATAATACTGAGCTGAAAAAAATCGTCTGCTGCATGGTGGAGGGGGGAACACGCGTCAGCTGCTCGCATGAATTTGTAAAAAAAAAAGTTTACCCCTGCCGTAACCTTCCAATCCTAAACCCACCGCGGGTGCATCGCTGATGCGTGGTTCACATATTAGTCATTCAAGATCTATTGAAAAAGATGGCCATCGATCGGCGTATTAATACTACCTAAAATGCATCAGTACCTCCCGGACTATTGCATGTCGAAACAATTGAATACTTGAATAGGTCAAAAGAATTAAAATGGGCTGGAAGGTGTATTGTAAACATCAACTGCGCTCTGCGAGTGGATTTCATTTATTTTAATGATCTAAAGGCTAATTTTATTTCATATTTTAGTAAAACTTTAATGTACTGAATATACCAATTTTAAAGGTTTAATATGAAGGCTATTCATTGGTTTAACTTTATCTTAATATTACGACTTAAACTTCACAAAAAGAAAGCTAGATATAGCGCCCATATTTTGAAAATATTGAAACAATTAACATTTTTTCACGAATAATGTTTAATAACATACTCGTATGTAAGTACATACTACTAAATTGACGAGGTATTTTTTTATAAGGAATAATAAAAATAAGCCAGATATCAAAGACTTCTATATAGAATTTGGAAGAATTTTAGCATTTCCAGTAAATAAAAATGCATTGACTTTTTAGTGCTGTGCACAATTTAATCAATGTTTATTTCAACAAGAATAGTTTAAGAATTACTCGCCAAAAGTCTCAACTGTTGAGCTTGACGACGTTTTTCCAAGATATCTTCATCATTGGCTGATTTAAGGATGCCCATAATATGACTTATCTGAGCTGCAGATATCTGAAATATGTATACCAACTCTGTAACCACTATAAAATTAGTATCATCATCATATTCTGTCACGAGATGTCCTCTGCTGAACTGGGCCTTTGTTTTTGACTGATTTCGACAAAGAACAGTCTTGGATTTATAATAAATAATTTGTAATAAAACATACTTACTTCAAATATCATAACATTACACAGAAACTATCATAAATGAAAGTGATCCACAAAGTGACAGGTTTTTTTTTATAATGGATACATAATACGACCTTAATAGGAGCTTCCTAAAATTAAACATTAATTAATTGACCAATTGAAAAATGTAGCACCGCACTACGAATGTATAGAGAATAGACCGCGACGACGGACGTCGTCGTCGTCAGCTGTCAAAAAAGAACAGAATTGCACTACAGTTCTGTCAAATGCATGTGTGCCCATGAGCGATAGTGAAGTCGTTAGTTGCGACGGGTTAATATTGGAGGGTTGAATGGGGATTATCTATGTATTCTATGATGTCATTTAGAATCGAATGCACTACGATTTTTTTTTATGTGCGGCAATTTCTGAGTTAAAAGGTGATTTGCGAGGAAATAATAAACTCGTCAAGACAATCAAAAAAGACGAGCTGGGGTTTTTAAACTAACTGTAACATTTATTGAAACATTCTAGACTTTTTATCTAAACTCATCCCAAAGTCCTGTGTAACAAAATGGCAAATTGCTACAATTTGCAAGTTTGAAACTAGCGCCATCACAATAACGGGAAGGTTTTGTCGCCGTCACCAGATTAAGCTGGTGCGTTGTCTACAACAAGCCCCTATTACTCATGAATTTGATGGCATTCAAAGTTTTACGACGGCTGAAATATGAGCACGGGCTCACTGAGTCCGCTCGAGTTTAACTTTGTTTTAAATCACAAGAATTGAGTAGGTAATTTTGGAACATTAGGTGAAATTAACTCGCGCTCCAGTGGTAATACATTGTCGTTGTAATTTAATGGGAGTTCTATTCTGGTTACTTCAAGCTTTAATGTTCATTTGTGTTCAAGTTATGTAGGTATGAGTATATGTTGTGAAAATTTAACGGTTTAATTTGAATGTCTCCCTTGATAAAATTAGAGGGATGGTAACTCCATCACGTCACGTATAATCGTACAAAACAATTCTCGAAGTCAATGAACAGAAAACGGAGATAGATTTTTGTCTGTCTAGTACTTTTTTTATGTACCGCCCCTCTTTTTATTATAATATCATTGGTACCGCCAGTTTCCGAAAGCCAAATCAAACTTAATCTCTTGTTGAAAGTATACCTGTCACTGTCAATGTCGTCTGAAATTACAAAGACGGCAACAGTTTTGATTATAGATTAACTTTGATTTGGCTTTCAGAAACTGGCAGGTAGTATGATGGCGAGATCCTGCGTCGCGCTGATTAAATTTAGCGACCTCAATACAATGATGCCGATTCTGTTGTAAATCGCATTAAACTAATTTTCATCTCACCACATCTCTTTCTTAAAAACATTATTGGAAAAGGATAGAATATATTTAAAGCTGTCAAATTAGTATTTGCCGCTTTCATTTGCGAGTAAATAGAGGTAACCAACTTTGATGGCGACTTTTACGTTGAAAATAGGCATTGGACTAATTCGAGAGGACTAAATTTCTTACATCCTTTTCTTATATTCTTCATTAGAATGAGATAATATAGTGAGTTTAGTTGTGAATAACAGAATCAGCACCATTATCAACACACTTACTTATAATGAATCTTCAACATCCAAAGATGAACCACTGTCCCGAGACACAATGACCAAGCCTGGTGCTTCATACTTTACTAACTTTGCTCCTTCATACTACAACAGCTGTTTGGCAATGGTAGTTCTAATTAATCAAAACATTTTATCAATTTTGTAAGTAGCTGGCGTGCCTACTATCAATAAATATAGGCACAATATATCTTCTATGTGCAGTGCAACTTATGGGACAAGTTTGTCACGGGCCCGCGTCGCCCTTCACTACGTCTAGACACGTAAACATCGCATATGTTATTTATTAGTTATTAAAATGCATGATAACAAACTTTGGAAGGGATTTGATTATTTAGTATTCCAATAACTTACATAAAATAAAATGACGTTTTGTTTTGTTATCTTTTGGAACTTTTATATATAACATTTATTTTTATATTACCAGAACGTCTTTGTACCGTAATCTATATGTATATGTACCTTTATAACCACGGAATTTTGATAACAGCTTTTTTGTTTTTTTTTTTGTCTAACACATTTTATTTTGGGTGGGACGTCGGGATATGTTATTGGTGGGAATCTCCGACGATGTAGTGAGGCCAGCATTGCCCAAGTGAAAAGCCAATGAAAACCAGCTGCTGTGTTTAAGAGCAGAGCCCCGACTAGTCCGAGTCTTCCACGTCCTCGTCGTCCATGTGGGAACTGCTGCAGCCGCGTCACTACTACCTCAGGGTCGCAGCTCAGCTGAGGAGGCAGGGCAAAGGCGAACATTCAGCGCCTTAAAAAATAATCTCGTCACTAAAAGAGAGACCCGAACAAAACCGAGCATGTTTGTAGGCTCTGAAGTCTAATCTCTGATGCGGAAGCCCCGCTAACGGACTAAGGCATAGTGGGTTAATCACCTGCTTGCTTGGAAAACCTCGATTTAAGAAACCTAAATATAAGTAAGTCACACAATAATAATTGATTTATGTATTTTAAAGTACATGAAGAAAGTGAAGCTTTCGATTGACTTGCGTTCATAATACCTTTTTCAAGAAATATGTATGTATAGATTTGGCATCCTTACGATTTATTATATGTATAGATGTTAAAAACAGCTGTTGAGGGTCTATATGTATAGAACACTTACTTTTTAAAAATAGTACAGAATTGGCTTCTTTACGATTTTATTGTTATGTGTAGACAAATATAAAATAGCAACGTTTCAATATATCACAAAAAGCTCTACCTACATCTGCGTAGTTTTCAACTACTTTACCCCGAAACACAATCAAATGTAGGTAAATAACTTAGTGGGGTACACCCACAACAAAGGAGCCGAAAGCCGATGAAAATAACTGTTTACAGTGCGGACAGCGATGTCGCCGACAGATAAGTGTAGTACGATCCATCATTGCATTAGGGGATACAGTTTATTTATTGATTTTCTACAGAATTTTTGCTTAAGCACTTATTACACCTTCCTATTTTTAGGATCCTAACTAGGAAATAGGAACGTGTAATCGCAGAAAGAACGGTTAGTGTCCTAAGTAGTGAGATAGGAAGGTCCCAACCGCTCTGCTTCCTTAAACAGGAAAGTGTAATCGCGTCGCTCCGATTTAGGACGTTTAGGGATGTAACATTGTTCTTCAAAACATCGATGTTTTGAAATAATTATATAAGGCTTCTAAAGTCTTGGCGTATATTTTAAGGGATGAATGTATAGGTCATTAGTAATCTAAAAACAATAATAGAATAATAATCCGTACAATATATAATTATTTCAAAACATCGATGTTTTGAAATAATTATATAAGGCCCTTCTAAAGTCTTGGCGTATATTTTGAGGGATGAATGTATAGGTCATTAGTAATCAAGAAACAATAATAGAAAAATAATCCGTACATTGAAAGTACTACATTATTTATAAATTAATACTTGGTACTTACTTACATAAAGTTCAATTTTGTTTTATTTTAACATAAAGGAGCTCATTTGTATTCATTGAAATTTTAATTTGTGTGATCGGTTTGAGAGAATAAAAAACTTAAAACATCGGAGAACATCGATGTAAGTATAGTTATATTTTTTTTAAATCGACCTTTGTTACATCCCTACGAGTCGTCCGTCCCGCTTTAAGTATAGTTGCTATACTCTTTGCCGCGTCCTAGTTAGAAAGTAAGATAGTGTAGTGTAATAAGTAGCTTCCTGCTTCCTTGTTAGAACCATCCTAGTTAGGATCCTAAATATAGGAAGGTGTAATAAGCCCTTTAGCCAGCACTGATATAACACTCGTTCTTGGTAATGTGATTAAACAAAATATATTGTTATTCTTAACTCTTTTCTAAAGGTTATAGAAAATAGTGAAGAATAACAATATTTTTTTTGATCATAAATCGCCGTAAAAAACATTAAAAGATAAAAATTAATGTTACAAAGTGGTTAATTAGTTTACTTTTTACTGACTTGCATTTACTTATAATATTCAGGTTCAGGTAACTTTATGTTTAGTAGTTGATAGCATGCAACATACCTTTAGCATACTTTTTTACTTTTACCCTTTTATGATATTTTGTGATTCACCAGAATTACGCGCAAAAAATGGTCACAAAATAACTTCTGAGAAACCATTCAGTGCAACACTTAATTATTTGTGAAATTTAAGCAATAATAAACGGGAAATAACCTAAAATAACTCGGCCGCACATGTCGGTGTTCATTCAAATTAAACTCAAATCGACTGCCTCCTAAAATACTCCAGTATATATTAAGCCCAGCTGCTAATTCTTAATAGTTTATGCAAATCTGTGTCAAACAGCTCCAGAGGCTGTCTCTTTCTATCTTCATCTAATACCAAGATGAAAACAAAATGCTGATTTGCATGTGCAAATAACTGTGTAGTGAAATCCAAACAGCAATTTGGCAGACAATTGTATGCCAGCTGCGTCAGCGTCCTAAAAACAGGGACAATAATTAAACAATAATTTGTTGTCGTTTCGTTTCTTTGAGAAATGGCATGTTTTGACTGTTGTGAAGATCCCTTTGTTTTTGTTATAATGATGATGAATTTTTTTCTCGTTTGAGATTATTTTCTTGAGCTATTTCAGAATGAAATGTTTATGTGCTAGTGATTCATGAGTTGCAGTTATACAGACGCACACGCCCATTTAATATGGAAATGTATACCGTATTACTGATGCCATAAAGATTGGAATAGCTGGGTCTCAAAACCACAGATTGATTTTTATGCGGTTTTTATTTATTATAAAAACCGCAGGCCTGAAGAAGAGCTACGACATTCTGTCTAATTGAAAAATGGTATTATAAGCGTAGTGTAAAGTAGTTAATAAAAAATATAAAAACGTATCAACTAGAAAATACGTCAAAAATATAAAAATGTAATTATAACTTTTCCGGGAAATAAATGAAGTATAGTAAAATACAATACGACAAACGCAATGCAGAAAACATAAATGTGTCATGTGCATAATGCACCCCATAAATATCATTCCCTATAGATATCGCTAATGCTGTTTAGTCTCTCTCTAGAGATGTAGGTCACCATGTTATCTATCCGCATTATGATAAAATCACACTTTATGCTTTCGACTCCCTCTCATAAAGTCTAATTTTCATATTCCCAAAAACCGAAACATCAAACTGGATAAAAGTAAACTTTATGACATTGACAATAGAACTCCAAATATGTTTCGAATTCGCTAGAAAAAAGATTTTCCATATCTGGGGTTACGGATTTGTTACATGTATTGCATTGGGGTTTCTAATGGTTGCAGCAGGCGTTCGTCTGCAAAGTACACGACTGCACTTAATTTATGGTTGTAAGAAAGGGTGCAGTACCCATTGTCAACATTATCTTAAATATTCTATGTCCAATTAAGTCTCCTTTTATTTCGCTAGCTATAAATTTTGCTGCGGCTCAAGATATTGCGTTTGGGGCTCACACGTGTATGCAAACTGTACCCTTTGCAGTTCTTTGTACTCTATAATATATGACTTCACATTATTTAATTAGTTGAGGCTATCGCAAACATGAGATTGTATATTAAATATAATGTTAAATTTTATGTGTATTTTATCACAATATACATACTATCCATAGTAAAAAACTGGCCAAGTGCGAGTTGGACTCGCACACGGAGGGTTCCATACAATAATAACTTATCTAACTTTGCTATAAAATGAATAAGTAGGCGCAATAAAAACAAATGCCAAAAAAGACGTTTCTTGTATGGATTCCCTTTTTTTGAATTTAGTTTAATTTTTATTATTTGTTGGTATAGCGGCAATAGAAACATATTCTGTGCAAATTTCGACTATCTACCTATTACGGTTCATGAGATACAGCCCACTGACAGACAGATGGATGGGCCGACGGACTGACGGACAGCGGAGGCTTAGTAATAGGGTCTCGTTTGGCACCCTTTGGGTACGGAACCCTACAAAACAGTATATTTTTAGCTAGCCTTATATAAAAACAGTTGTTATAAAGTAAATTTCCTTAAAACTATGAATATTATTGCAGCTTATTAAGAGTCATCTATTTTAAATCCTTATAACTTTTATAGCACCATCCAATTTACCTCAAATAAGCTGGTAATTAAAACAGACATAAAACTTTATCCGCCTAGCCGCACGTCTTTAACCGTTCAAGTTGATGGCGGGTCTCAAAGGCCAACCACCCCCATATCTGTTTGCACAGTAACCTACATAACAGCGTCGCATGAGGGATGGCATCATTAATGATCAACAAGGGTCATGATTGGGGGACCATACCCTTCGTGACTGTGAATGCATTGGCGACATCTCGTAGATTTGAAGAATGCGGACATTTGACTTAACATATAAATTGTCTAATGGGTTTTGAAACTAAAACAAAGAGTTAATCCAGTCTTAGGCTTGAAATTCATTGCTTTGATAAACCCTTTTTAAATTAACATGATTTATGTAAATTTTTCAATGTTTTAGAATTGCGTATTATATTTAATTGGGTATTTATTTTTAGAACATAAATTATTAATGTAAATAATCAAATTATTCGCCTATATCCAAAGTGAACATCGGTTGCCAAACAGTCCACTAAAAAATACTAATTCTAATTTTTCCCCACAAACCGTCATCTGATTGGATTGTACTAACCAGAGGGTCAAATAAAAGAAAATAGACGTTAGTTCAGCTCCAATTTCAATATCAGATTGAGTCCGTGCTTGTATTGTGGCCAGCGTCCGAGTCGGAAGCATGGTCGGTGAACGGAGTGGGCGTCACCATTGCCTTTCATTCCATTTCTACGTATGTACCATTCAAATTTTTACCCTCAGAACGTTGGGAACGCTCGATGAGTGCTCTAACGTCCATTCACTGCAATTTGATGAAGCCAACGCGGTGTACGGTATTCAAGCTGAATAGGATTGGCCACGACAATGCGGTGATTTAATAGAACCATTCCGAAATACCCGTTTGCATGCCCGTGCCTTGTTTTCGACTAGATTAACGTTAGACTAGATGCGTGTTCCATTTTAGTTCCATATAGGTATCATCACTACATAGTATAAAATGAAGTCGCTTTCCGCGTCTGTCTGTCTGTCTGTTTGCTAACTCCTTCTAAACCACGCAATGGATTTTGTTGCGGTTTTCACTATAAGTTAGATAATGTTCCCAGGAAGGTTTATATATATAAAACATCTATGTTATATATACAGAACATATAAAAAGTCAATGTTTCGTAAACACATAGAATTGTTGGCGCTTTCTTTGCTAAAGCTGACTAAACTTTACATGACTAAATATCTACAAAAATGTCCGCAATGTTATATGTCTATATCCTATGGATAACCCATAGTAACCATTTTTATGCGATTGAGATATTTTTTGTGGGTTATAATTTTGAAGTTATTTTGACCCATATAATATGAATCCTTATCGAATTATATAAGTTAGTTACGACGGGCATTTAATGTAGATAAAGTTTGCTCATTACAGAAAATCCTTATCATTTATATTTCAAAAGATATCACAGATTTAAAATTAACAAAAAGTGGCAAGAAACAGTATTCGCGATACAGTGAACGGGGGGCCGAGAGAGGCGCGGGCGCGTAATCGCTCGACACCACACGACATTACACCCGTGCGAAGTCGAGGCGGATCGCTAGAAAATATATATATTTTTAGTTTATTTTACAATTGTGGATGTAATTGAACAAGAATTATGTAAACTCGAGCCGAATAATCTAAACCGTTCCTTCGAGTCCCACATTAAACATTGTATTCATGTAAATCGCCCTATATGTAAATTGTAAATACCCAGTGCAATCATAACAATAGCTGTCACTTGCTAGCGGATTTCGCTAAAGTAATAAATCTGCCAACGGCGACAAACAACTAAAACTGAGTTATAACAACAAAGTCAAATTACTGAAGGAGTTTACCGCAGCCGGAGGGTTGGAGGGGGAAACCCACACCGGGGGAGCGCGCGAGTTGAATACTGATGCAGGGATCCTAACTCTCCCAAGATTTTCGGATCGGGATTTTCCTTTCTTTACAATGGGCCTACTCTCGGGGCATATCAATTGCACGCGGTTATGTCGTTAGAAACTTTCTTGGAGAGGGCACGGCGACGACGCCATCGATTTTCGAGCTTAACACTTGAGTGTATCTTTCTTATAACTTTGTATAGGATTTGTAGCAAAGATCATGTTAGTTCAGATACATTAGTAATAAAATTTTGTATTATTGTAGATATTATAATTTGTCCACTTTTTATGCAGTTTTGCAACAAGCCAAAATAATGATGGACTTATGATATGGGTTACAAGATTTGTAATTCAAACGCGAAAGACTCTAGGATGTAGGTATAACTGTCGGCAGGCCAATAAAGAAATAATAGACATAACAGAACAGACTCTCATTCCTTTCAGAACAGGAACTGCACTTATTGGCTCCAAATCAATCTTTCACTATAGCACAGTTGTCCACAGCTGGTCTGGTATTAAAGGCTTCGAATTAAATTATCATATTAAATAATCAATCGCACTCATAGGATAATGTTTGGCACGAACGATCCCTGCATTTAATTTACAAAAGTGCCGTCTATTCATATTTCTGTAAAAGGGGATTATCCTGGCTAAATAGTGATCCCCTGGGCATTAGCTCTATTGTAATATACTGCTGCCCGCATGTAGGCCACGGTAATAGATAGTCATCGATTGTTAAAATTAATAAAGTAGAAAACTTGAAAATTAATATTTACCTTGAAATAAATAAGAAGCTGAGAAGTAATTCAGGATGAGACTATAATACAATAGAGAAACAAAGCTTTTACTCGATAATTATGTGGATGCTTATTTCAACGATAGGCTACAATACCGGATGTACATACAATTCAATTTAGCTCTGCATTTAATTCATCAATATACTCTGAACATGAAGCTTAATCACGAACACAATAAGAGTAGGTATAAGAACCTGTGGTACCAAAACTGGTACAATAAATACACATATAAAATTCAGGTGATACTTAGGGTAAAGATCCCGGGATCACGGCGGCGGGCCCCACCTAAACTCTGTTCACGGACTTGGAAAATTGCATTCGTTATCGCATATCCGTCTGGTACTTGCTTTTTTGCACTCTTCGTATCTTCATATAAATGGACGGTTGATTATTTTATTTACCTGGTGTAACTTTATCGTGTTATTACTCAAAATATATAATAAAAAACATTTTCAATCAATCAATCATCCATTTTTAAATATCATCACTAAACAAATAGTAAAAAAAGGTATTCGACAGCGATGTGTTTCAATTATTTAGTTTGGATGCGATGCGATATAATAAAAACAAAACAGAGCTGCCATTATTTTAACCTACTTCTGTGTCAGTTGGGCGGCGGTGTTACAAATGTCGTTCGACCACCTAAATAAATTCCCGATACAAATTGATTTATTACCGATCGCGCCTCCAATCCGCTTTAATGTCCGGTCATGATGCGAGACCATTACTTTTGCGAAAAAAAAACTCTGAAAAATCTGTAGGATATTTGCAGGCTTTCGCAGTATAATCCTACTTATAGGTACTTAGTATTAAAACATCACGTCGTAAAAGTTATAATGCACATATTAAGATAATATCTTGGATTATAAAGATAGAGTTAAACATGAATCCTTCAGTAATGCGGGATCTAATTGCGAAAATATTAATAGTCAATGATTAGCAGGACCTCCGATAGTTTCTGTAGGCAGATTTTTATTTGAGTTCCATCCAAATAAACGTAGTATTATTGACGATTACATTACAAACATTCCGATAAACCTCAATTCAAGTAAACCTAGTTACAAATGTAAATTTTTAAACAATTGCAGCAATATACTAACAACTAAATCAACTACATATTTTTTTTATCAGTTGAATTGCATTTCCTGGATATCTAATTTGTTTTCATATATAAGACACGCATCTCATCCGTGAGAGCAACAAAATGAAACCAATTTTCTTGATTAATTCGCCCAATGTACTGTAGTACCTATACACGTACGCAGACACCATAGCTCCCCGTCTACCACCTACTGTTTTCCCTTTACCTACAGTATTCCTGCGACAGTCGACATCTCCTGAATGACCTCTATTCATTCCCCGACGCTCATTCTACTAATGGAGTTGCCTTTTTAAGGTGCAAATAAATAGTCGGTGTTGTCAAAGAGCCCTCGATGTGAAGCGTCTGCTAATTAATTAAAAATTTCCTTCAGCTGACTGTACTGATATTGCTGGTTGATATTACAACTGAATTTTATGTCGGAAATTAAATATTTATTTTGTCAAATTATGTATTAAAATAAATAAAAATAAAATGCACTTATTTTCAGACAACAGGGTCCATAGATTGTTAGTAAATACACAAATCTTAAGACCTAATTAGTACAGATTTAAAACATTCAAACAACAGAAAAAAAAACGACAGCCAGTTTATTTGTTTGTATTGCTTGGTTTAAAAGTGTTTGAGGACTTTATCTGTACTTTGTATTCAAGCAATAAAAGAATAATTGGACAGTTTTACAAAAACCTTAAACCGACTTCAAAGTACACTAAGAAGTAATCAAAGCCTGATCTGATGACAATGGGACCAAACGGGAAGTGTACTCTTTCAAATAAAAAAAGAATTTTCCAAATCGGTTAATAAACGACGGAGTTATGAGGTAACAAACAAAAAAAAAATTAATATAAATATTTGGACTGTTTTACAAAAAACTTAAACCGACTTCAAAGTACACTAAGAAGTAATCAAATCCTGATCTGATGACAATGGGACCAAACGGGAAGTATACTCTTTCAAATAAAAAAAGAATTTTCCAAATCGGTTAATAAACGACGGAGTTATGAGGTAACAAACATAAAAAAAAAAAAAAAAAAAAAAATACATTCGAATTGAGAACCTCCTCCTTTTTTTGAAGTCCGTTAAAAATATCTAACAAACATAAAAAAAAAAAAAAAAAAAAACAAAAAGAAAATACATTCGAATTGAGAACCTCCTCCTTTTTTTGAAGTCGGTTAAAAATATCCTATCCTAACTGATATTATAAATGCGAAAGTGAGTTTGTTTGTTTGTTTGCTACGCCTTCACGCCTCAACTACTCAACGGATCATCATGAAATTTGGTATGTAAATAGCCTATGGTATGGAAAAGGGCATAGGCTTTTTACACCGGAAACGCAGGTGAAACCGCGGGGGATAGCTAGTAAATAAATATCCTGAGTTATTCTTTACACGGCTATCTGATCCCAAACTAAGCAGAGTTTGTACCTTGGAAACCATAAACTGATATACTACAATATATATATACAGTACAACCTATTTACACAGGTGTCCCTGGAAATATAGAAGACATCAAAAACTTGCAAGGAGGAGGTTACCAAGTATTTTTACCCCACCTATGCCCGTTATTTTTAACGCTTCAAAAGTTTTGATCAAGTTTTTGTTCTTTTGCTTTGGGTAATCAATCGATTGGTTCGAAAAATAATGTACCATGGAAAGTGGATGATGATAGGTAAAAATGTGTGGTAATAATCTTCCCCATTCTGTTCCATTTGATTCATATTTTCAGGAAAGCCTGTTTAGGAAGAAAGCAAATAGGAACCTCATAAAAACAATCACTTGATGCATGATACAGGAAATAATATTAATATTCTTGCGCAGCAAAAACGAATTCCATACATTTCATCCTCATTTAATTCAACAAATAGCAATGTAAAAATTCCTTCATACATTGTTTAGATGTAAGACGCCAATCTTGTTTGGCAGCCGACATTCTTAGCGCATCGAGAAGCCCTATTAGCAGACATTGCTTTTCACATGCCAAGGTAATTGAACATTCTGTCGGGCCTTGAAATATTTCTCGATAACTTGGCAATAAAATCCTCTTTTGCATTTATAATCCTAGCTCATTGTGGCGTTTTCAATTCACTCTGAACCCGTCTTGTATTGGTAATGAAAATTCGAGACGTCTCGCCGCGGATTTACCGTTGTTTGGGGAGTCGTATTGCTCCTTTATAAGAAAAGGATTTATTTCAATTTAAAAATTTATCTTCAATTTAAATATTTTGGGTTTGTTTAGGATTTACGAAAATCACTGAGGCTTTTGGATAAAACAAAAAGTTTATTTAGTTTGAAATGTTGCTAGTCAACGTATGTATGAATAATATAATTTTTTTTTAGAGAGCAAGACAATTATTTAGTATTTTTTTTATTTCTACTTTTCTATGTAACTAACAACAAACAAACTCTACTAAAACAATGCAGTATTTTTCAGAAGGCATGTAAAATAGCTTTCATCGGTTATCCGGGAGTTATGCTGTGACGGCATGCGACGGTACCAGGGAATCATGAATGAGTAACGGAGGTCATGAATGTTTTATGACACGCGCTGGTCGATCACACCTCGATCGCCGCCAAGGACAGCTCTCCAACGAAACATTATTAATATCGACAGTTGGGAGTTTTTAGGGTTGTGCACTTTGATTTGTTTATGTTGACAGCTAGATGTACCGACTACTTACCAAATTAATGCTCAGAATATTCGTATTTTTATTACATAGTACTTTTTTAAATCATGAGTTTAAGTGTACTACGAAGCTCTTAAATAAAGTTACTCTACAATTAGTAATGATCCGAGATTGGAATTCTAACTTAGTATTTAAAAAGCTGATAATTTTCATTTTAAAACTCCTCAAATATAAAAGGTACAATATCCATAAAGCTCCTAGACACAACAAAGTATAAAAGCAAAATAACGAGAAGACATGAAATAGCAATTGTTAAGAAATACACGTTTCTGACACAACAGATTTCCCGGATCGAAGCGACGTAGCCCGGACATCCTTACCCTATCCGATAATGGCGGCGGATTTATAAAATATTCAACATCTTCAACCTTATTTATGAGCACCTTCATGATTCGAACAAAAGGTTTATGTTTGGAATCTCTCAAATCTTATAGTTTCCTACCGAATTAAATACAAACTTATTTACAATTATAAGAAAAATATATGATTTTGTTTATATTTATATACTATTCGTATATATTCGTATATAACTATATTAGTCGTATAAAAAAAAACTATTTTAATATAAAAAAAAATTATAACATACATAGAAATAGTCGTATTACCTAACAAAGCATCAATTTCACTTTTTGTGTACTGTGTATATGCCTGTGTTTGACCACAATCTCCCCATGGTAAGTGACTATGTGGCCGATGGTAAGCACACAAAGCCTAGAAGGAACTGGCTCTCAAGTGCACCTGTCGGAACACACCGATAGGTGTGGGCGACGGATTTTTAACTTGAGGGTGGTTAGCCAATCAGGTGGGTACTACAAAGTACCCTAGCACCGTGCTATAGTTTCCTCGATTAAGCTCATTGTAGGATACGAACCCGGTACCTTCATTTCGGCGTCCGAAGTCACTACAATTGAGCTATCTAGTATGCCTTTAAAAGAATATGTATAGTAAAGTACCTAGCCTTTATATGTTATACACAAGACGTCAGATTCTTGGAAAAATTACGTCATCGCAGAAAGCATGTACATGAAGTTAATTGTCATTGAAAATCATGTGCAAAGCGTATGCGAAGACGTTCATTGATTCAATGAAGGGGTCGACAGATAATAACATGTTTTGTTCATGCATGCACTCTGTATGCTTAGGGACCTGACAGAATATACCTTCCCATCTTTTAATATTCATATTTGTAAGGTAAAGTTACAAGAGGATGACATTTAATCAGGAATACATGTGGTTTGTATGTAATTATTTGTTATACAAAAATATTGATCAGCCAGCTTGATCCTTTAGAATCGGTTTCACGACGTGCCATCAGAATTATCAACGATCCCGAGCTCACAGGCGGCTTAGAGCCCCTCAGTCTGACAAAAGACTTTGCCTCCTTATGTGTGTTCTACCGTTTGTACAACGGACAGTGTTATGTAGGATTGTTTAAACTGATGCCCACGGCCATCTTTCACCATTGCAACTCTCGCCATCGACGGGGAGTCCATCCTCACACATTGAAACCAGAATCGTTTCGAACTGTGCGGGCTCAAAGGAGTTTTCTTCCGCGGACGCTCAGATTGTGGAATGAGCTCCCCGCCGTGGTTTTCCCAATGGACAACAGCATGGGGTTCTTCAAAAAGGGTGTGAAGAAATTTCTTCAGGGTCGGAAACGCGTGAGTGGTGTTGCAAGCGTCCATGGGATACGGTAATTTCTTACCATTAGGCAGGCCGTATTTTTGTTTGCCACTTTAAAAGTATTAAAAAAAAAACCTAGTCATGCAGATTCCTTTACCCCTTATCTTAACTCCATTGGTTAGAGAAGAGATGGAATCTTTATACCACGATATATGTTTTTGAATGTGCTTTAAAGCATTTGTTTCTTGCGGACCGAATCTACCCCTTCAAATTAAGACATATCAACATTTTAGGCTTTTAAGTACGCGGACCGCACAAAGAGTGGACCGAAAGTACTAAAGACCCATAAATTTAAAGTTCGTACTGAAAAACAAGTGTGAAATTACTTTTAAGTAAACATTCTAGTGAAAACTAAGCAACGCCTTTTGCGTGTTGCAAATAATAATTACACAGTTAATTACAGTGCTAAGCTCGTGCTAAGTGTCTGTTCTTGTCTATTAATTTGGTACTGTTCCCATTGATTAAAATGATATATCATTTGTTATATATAGTAGACTTCCCTCTTTTAGAATAATTCATTGCTAGATAAGTATAATGCAATTAGAAACAATTATATAAAATAGATTTTTAAACTGTGAATCTTACAAATCCTACTTATATTATCCTACTTAGTCTCAAATGCGAAAGTTTGTGTTTATTTTTGTCTATTTATGTCAGAACTAGTTGCGCCCCGCGGTTTCACCCGCATTCCCGAGGGATATATTGATTTCCGGTGATAAAAAGTCCTATGTGTTAATCCAGGACATATTCTATCTGTGTGCCAAATTTCATGTAAATCCGTTGAGTTATTGAAGCGTGATTGTGGTACAAACATCTAAACTCACAAACATCCAAACTTTCGCATTTATATTAATTTAATATTAGTGAGAGTGAGATTAATATTTGTTACTAAATAGCGCTATTATGACAGGATTTAGGGATGAAATTTGGAATTTTAGCATTTACCATTTAAGTAAAATAAGTATACCCGCCTGATGGTAAGCGGTTATTTTAGCCAATACGCTTGCAATAAAATCTCTCGCGCGTTGCTACGTTATGAAAATGGCGGACACCTCAAAAGTACAAATATAAGCTCGGAGCGGAATCCAGCGTAAAATAAGTCTCAATACCTTAGTAGCCTTATTAAATAATCAAGATAACTTTAATCTTTGACATTTGGAATTACAAAGCTGACCTTCACCACTTAAAAGGTTTAAAGGCCTCGTTGAGCCTCCAAAATAAACTGAAATCAATTTCGTTTAAATTAAAAAATAAAAGAGTACGTTGTCCAAAGGGGAAAGTTTCACGAGATTAATTCTCTTGATAAAATTTCACGGTTCAAGAAATCCAACTACCGGTTGCGTGGGGCGATGAACGATACTGATTACATTCGTCTCAACACTTGCTAAGAATTGTTAGAATAAACAGTAATATAATTTGTCAAATATCTAATATTAGCTACCTGCGATATTATTTCACGATCATCGTTTTTAATACTGGTGTTTTAATAGTCATCGATCAATCCACGATTTGACCATTTGAAAGACAAACAAAGATTTTTACCATTATTCGAAATTCATCATACAAGGAGCGAAATTTTTTTTTGAAATGTTTCACGCTTTGTGCTTTGTGTGCTTTATGTACAAAAGAACTGTAATATTTTTAGCACAGGCGATTTGCTGGGACAGAGACTACATTGGCCATAGCAATAAGATTTTCAAATGTTTGACACTGTAATTTTTTTAAGAGAGGTAGAGTCTAGCGTTATTTCACTCAAAGAGTAGCTTGTTTGAGGAACCAACCTTACATTAATTAGCACGGACAAATCGGCCACCAAACTCTCAAAAGGAGACCTCCACCTTACAGGATACCGCTGCCAAATGACATGTTGTGTTCATGCACGTAAGTTCTTCAGAGCTAATCGGGAGAAGGGTAGGAGGTGGGAGGGGGAATGATGCCTTGTGTGTGGCAAGCATCTATAAGGCTACGGTGACCACTTACTATAAGCGAGTCGTATGCTTGTTTCCCGACTTAGATAGAAAACAAGTAAAAATTAAATAAAAAGAAGAAATTTTCACTAAAAAAAAATTGAAATTATAGGATAAATAAACGTTTTCTATTTTCTAGAATCAGTTCTACGATACTTCTCAAGTCTTTATTCGTTACCGTAGTCGCTCCGTCTGTGCTACGCCGTAGCTGGCTACGAGTCCCCAGAGATAGAGGCCTTCGCAGCCTTACAACGTCCCTGCCTTCGCTTAGAGCTTAGCTGCTGTCTTATTATTTCCTAGATCACTTTTAAGATCAGTATATTTGAATGGGAACTTTCATGTTATTAATAATA
This sequence comes from Polyploca ridens, assembly GCA_951394255.1. Lineage (NCBI taxonomy): Eukaryota > Metazoa > Arthropoda > Insecta > Lepidoptera > Drepanidae > Polyploca > Polyploca ridens. The sequence continues at coordinate 6,339,393 of OX596249.1, forward strand.
AATAAAATAAAAAAATGATTTAGGTATTTTTTGGTCACGTGGCCCTTACTACAGATCTCATAAATATTATACATCTCCAACCATTTTTTTGTCATTACTATTAGCATAAACCATACTAATAAAGTAATAATAAACTCTAAATAAAATAGCTAGGTATTTCTTTTGAACTTTTTCTACATTAATATAAGTAAAACAAAACATTTCACGAGCAACTTACAAGTAATAACGAACTTAATCAACAAACCAAATATTAACCTTTAAACGGGCACCGGGCAAATTAAACCCATAGCATATTAGTAATTCCGAGCTGTTTATGCGACTTGTAGCCCATAAAGCGGACTATTGAAGATAAACTATCAAATTAAGCACCAAATTGAGCCGCAAATTGCAAGCAACAATTTCGAGACGTTATAATAGGTAACTCTGAATTACGCACATAGAGTTACTGGATCTGAAACTAATTATAAATTATATTTTCACCGCCTCAGTCATTCTTTTTTTAAATTCATATTTATTAGAATACAGAAGTTATGGTAACAAACCTGAATTGTCCCTAGACTGTGGTGATGTGTCAATAATGTAAATTTCGTACAGTAGTACCCAACCTTTACCCACCTAATATGGCTTACTGATGTACCTGCGCAGAAGATACATTTTCAAAGCGCGGGAAACGCTATTGTTCAGCAGCTACCGCCATGTTAGCGAGCACCGTACGGAGGGGCGTGACTTGCGAGTGAGACGGAACTAACAGCTGCAGTTTATTATGAACCTTATAGTAGTGATCTAAGGTTGATTGTAAGTTTTAAGCATTATTTCGTTAATCTTCGGGGCCATACTTTCTTTTCTGAGTACTACTGTACCGTTACTTTACAAATGATTCTTATCTATATAATTTAAACAAATTCAACTCATACCATAGACATATCCACAACATCTATAGCTATGTATATTATTATCGTACACTACACAGCGTAAGTTCCAAGAAACTTGCCACTCTGAGTTGACTCATGTTGCAACCCCGGGCTATGAGCCAACCCAATCTTCTGTGTTATTTTAGACAATTAGGCAGACTTCTCTTGTGATACCAACTTTGTTGACATATTGTACATTTGTTTTATCTGTAAATGTAATTTAAAACTATAAGGCCTCTTGTTTTAGGGTAACTCTAAAGAATTTACTACTTATGGAATAGCCTTTATTTTCAGACAAGACACATTTAATATACGCTATTTTTAAAACCACGGGGTAAAGTTGGGTACATAATATAACAGCAGAGACACTGTCGGAATAAGATATATCATATTACAATAAATATTTTTAGCGCCTATGATACTTTATTAGCACTGACATAAACATTGCTATAAGTTCTACTCTAGGCGCCGAGCAATTTCCTAATTACTTTTAAGTTAAGCAGTACCTATCAGAATATGCACGTTGATTCAGTGGATATCTTCAGTGAAGGAAACCAGATGTGCCCGCGGCTAGGAGACCTCGCCACCCTGCCACATAAATTATGTCTCGTCGAGACCCTTGTTACTATACGTTCCACAGGATAGAGAACAGGCCAGAAATATTGAAAGACACGGAAGAGACAATTTTATATATTTAAATTCATTTAAACTCTGTCATGTTAGAAAGCTTTTGTAATAGTCTAACTGACACGACAGACCACACTTTGCTTAGCCACATGTAAGAAAATCTTACGAGGGAAACAGAAAACCTTATAATATTTTAAAAATAAGTAGGAAGAAATATGTACCTAGAAATAGGAAATGAAACAGTTATTCTATTTAAACGCGGAAGCTGATTTAATTTACCCTAATCTCAAGGAAAATTCAAACCTCGTTTTATGGCTGCAAGAAAGTTAAAAAAATACTCTGAAATGTTTTATGGAGAGGGATATCTTAAATAATTACCTACGTGCAAGCTGACCCCTTGTTTCGATCTAAGAAAGTACAACTCGTGCGTAACAGCTTGGAGTAACAGTTATTTATGAAAGGTCCCCGAGATTTCGGCAGTTAAAAAAAGTTTTTCCATTACGAAACTTAACCGAAACGAGAGAGGTACCTACTGAAACATGAATAACAATTAACAAGTAACAAGTACAATCTCATTTCGACTTGGAAATTATTACTGTTATTGCTTGAAAACATTAACTAATAATTTTAAAGGTAGCTTTTAGTGTGATCGCCAACCGTATCTAAGTATGTACAGTCGAAGACATACATATGTATACTCTTAATGAAATTCAACAACGATTCCTCTTGATTAACACTATTGATTGAAATTATGTGATATTATGCAGGCAGAATCTTTTAACATATACTATTATGATTGTAACATGTTTCAACATTTGAATATATATTTTTTTGCCGCTGCGCTGGGTCGCGCATTTGTTGTCAGTGCGATTAGAATGTAAATATTATGTAATGAATCTAAGCTTGTTTTGAGACGAGTAATTACTGAGTTTACTGCCAGTCTTCTCAGCAAATGCAACCTTCCAAACCGGTATTAGAGTATTAGAATCAGACTTTTCATAAGTGCCTGCGAAGTCTATTTAAATAAATGATTTGAATTTTAAAAAGTGTATACTTATTTTATCCCCTTGACTATACCTTATTGTGTTAGACGGTATTACGCGACACACATTCAAAACAAAAAACTAAATTTTGTACATACATAAAAGCTATGTATAAATAATATATCTTTTCTACAAGATATATACGAGAAAACATTTACACTAAACTGAAAATTTAAAGGTGCTACACTCAAAGGTCGAATGGGGATGCTCTATCAGATGTAAACCGGATGTTCTCTCTTTGAGTTATGGCCGACCACTTCCGGTGAATGTATTTCCGGTAGGTGTGTGGCTGCGGCCAACGATTGCAATGGTCAGTTAATTGCTCAATGAATCATGACTAATCAGTAAATGTGGGTGGTGACACCCTCTAAACTTTTGTTAGGTTCTGGCATCGGTAAGGGATATTTATTAAGGCAGTTATGATATCTATGCATGTCCTGTGCGGATGTATTACCTACATGTTTTACTGCTGTTATGTAGATACCTTTAGGTTGTACGTAGTATATTATTAACGCTGTGCTGCATATATTTTGAATGTTTTTTTTGTTATACCACTAAGATGGCAAACAAGCATACGGCCCGCCTGATGGTAAGCGGTTACCGTAGCCTATGGACACTTGCAACACCAGGGGTATCACTCGCGCGTTGCCAACCCTGCAGAAATCTCTTCACACCCTTTTTGAAGAACCCCATGCTGTATTTCATTGGGAAAACCACGGCAGGGAGCTTATTCCACAGTCTGAGCGTCCGCGGAAGGAATCTCCGTTGAGCCCGCACAGTTCGAAACAATTCTGGTTTCAATGTGTGAGGATGGACTCCCTGTCGATGAATGTGTGAAAGGTTTTAAATGTAGGAAAACTATCTGTGGAACAGTCAAATTCAAAGGTGTCTGTCGAACCGTATTCGGTCCACTTGGATTTTGGTCTTAGATCTTTAAGATGGGGAGATTCATTCAGTTGCAATACTTCCTACATTAAAAATCCTATTTATTTAGACTTCAACGGAAGAAAATTTATTTGTGTTAATGTATTATTGCATCATTATTTATTTTAGCACCTTTTTATTAGTTTTATTAATAATTCATACGGTACATGTATTAACACAAATAAATTTTCTTCCGTTGAAGTCTAAATAAATAGGATTTTTAATGTAGGAAGTATCCTTTGGATATTTATGGTCGAAATGTGCTTGCGTTAAGAAAAACGCTAAAGAAAATCCTGAAGAACGAAGGAAATGATGAAGTGTTTGGAAGAGGTTAGTTAATAGCTGTCGTAAACCTCATCACTTCATGAAAAGAAGGTAGATTCTTTATAAAAAGCCTTTACGTGTCTAAGCAGCAGGTTACGACGGCCATAAAGCTCGCTTATCGACTAAACTCGATTTGCATTCCAATGCCTCTCCTCTAAGGCCCTATTATGATGTAAAAATTCATTTCTTTATCTACATGTACGGAATATTTAAGCGTTCATTAATGTTTGACTTTCTTTCCCCGATCTGGGTTGAAACAAAACTCATAAATATGTAATGGTGCGATGGTACGGCGCTCGGGCTATGCAAAATCGCCCGCCTCGCTTCGTTTTATAAACAGGTCAACTTCAATTTTACGTTTCGTAGATTTAAATCTGAATCAGATTAAGCCATGATGATACAGAAATACGAATCGCAATATATTTTCGAATGTCCGTTTCATTTTGTTTTATCTTTAATTATTTTAAAGCTATTACAACAGTTTTTATTGGATCTCTTTTACTCTTCACGAATTCAAAATAAACATCGGTTTTTTATAACAAACAAAGAGGTATACTTGTATAAAATAAATTGAGTTGTAACTAAACTATTCGAGATATTTTATAAACGGTCAAAATCAAATTCCGTTCTTAGCGGCGGACGATTTGATCCTATTTATTAAATTCCCTTGTCTTCCTGTAGGCAATGTAAGCAAATTTAATACTTTCAATATTTTAGATATACAACAAAATCTGTGGGTACCTATTGGTTGGTGGATCACTGTATGAAAATATCCTAATATGATAAAGAAAAGGTTGCAGATTCGCTCTAATATTTTATATATTTTTTGACAATCAAGGGGCAATAACTGAGGTAAAGGCAATCATATTATGAACGCCTACGTTGTGTGATATTCTTCGGTGATTATGGCCTGCAGAAAAACTCACAGTAAAGAATATTAGTGCACCATTCACTTTAATTGTATACAAGATATGTTGAACTAACAAAGTTTATATTATTTTAACACATTTTAACGTGGTTATTATGAAACAGTTTATTTTGTACACTAACTTATACTTAAATACGATTTAGGACATATAGGATACTTTGTATACCGGGAAAACATTAGATCCTCGGGAACGGGGGTGAAACCGTAGGGTCAAAACTAGTAAATTATAATTATAGAAATAAGTAGGATAATTATGGAAAACTAGAATATTTGAGTATTCGATTTTTTTCAGTTTCTCATAACTTTCCATAGTTGCGAATATTCTCAAATATATTTGCACAAGTCATACATACGTCCAAACAATTGAACGTGGAAATTTTTCCACTCGAAAATGTTATAAAAAGTTACCCCTTCCGCTTGACCGGTCGGCTCCTCATAACTTGACTCGTCCAATAATATCGTCATATTTTTCTAACATTGCGAAATTGGAATAAAAGGACGGAAGGGAAAGTTCCGCATCGAAATTGCTAGGGTCGTGTACTTGCCATAAATAATAGACGCAATCTGTGACTGTGTCCTGCCTTGGCTGAATGTGGGTGGCTGGCCTGCAGTCACGTTGTATAAGCCTCTAGTGTAGTCATACCTTGTAATTTAGGCTTCTTACAGATTGCTTTTTCTGAGTAACGTGTCACGATATAAGAATGGGTTATATAAGCAAAGTTATGTATTACATTCAGCGTTTAATTGAAACTAAATACATTTATTTACCTACTAGAAATTTACGATCTGAGGGCGAACCACAAGCTCTTAAAACAAGATTATAATAACCTTATTTGACTTTTGTCTTTCTTTGACATCCGACGTCAAAACGGGACAAAAGACAAATAAGGTTATTTTAACATTGTTTTAAGAGCTTGTGGTAGGGCCCCAGAAACCATTGATGAAGAATTAAGGATTATTGTAATTTTAATCATTTGAATTCAAAACGATAGTATGAGTAATGTAAACTAACGAGAGATATTATTACTAGAGGACTCGAGTTTGGTTAAACTATTTTTTACATAATTATGTTATGTTTTAATTTGTGACTTGAATCTTCTTCAATATTTATCACATTTAAAATTTAAAATAAATCGTCACTAATAATATTATATGAAGGTATTATGAGCAAAAGTATAATTATACAATAACTATGAAGCTTTATATTATTCATGTCGGAAAATACTTAAAATATTAGCGAAGCGCTTAGTTCTTTTTTGTTCGGCGAAACACGCTATCTCCATCTCATCTCCACGCGAAGATTAGACATAAGTTTGTTTCATCTGACATTGCCATATTTTTCTGGCTTGGAACGTTCTCTTAATACCGCTAACAATATTAGTGACTGATTGTTTGGCAGTATATTTTATTTATAATTTAGTTAAATATCATCACAGAAATAGGTTATATCTATTTCTGTGAATATCATTATCAATTTATTATACTGTCAAATAAAAAGTTATTCCAAGTTCTTCTATTCTATATATTTTTTACCATTTTGACTTTGTTACGTGAACCTTCAGTTGGCAGAAAATGAATGCAGCCGATCGTCAATTATCGTAAATAAATGAAGAGACTGTCGGTAGACGGTGTGACGGGCGGCCCGCCTATTCCCTGTTTGTGGCAAATGAGACGGGACCCTGATGCACCCTAGAGTCTCCAAGATTTGGTACAGTCTATATGAAACGAGCGGAACTTTTCAGGGCTGCTAAACTAGTTATTTATATACTAGGCGTGTGTTTTTTATAAATTAAATTTAATAAACAAAAATTGCTTTCAGTAATAACAGAGATAATAATAATAATAATAATAATTTATTTATTTGCTCGAAACATGGTTGATAGGTTCTTAAATATTAAAATGTATGTTTCACATATTTCGTCACAGTTTATGACATGCAAATATATTATTATAATAGCATATAATCTAAACAAGTTACATACTAAAGACGTAACTACTCACCCCCTTACTCATAAAACGTTATTTAACTAATAAGCTGATTAAGTGGTCACCTAAATAACGTCAAATTGTTTGACAATGACAGCAAGGTGACGTTATTTATTTGACCATTTATTCATTAGATTTAGTAAAATAGCGTTTATGAGTAAGGCCGTCAGTATGTAGTGTGAAAAGCAATATTAAATTGTAGGTACTTATTCATTGTAACTTAAAAGTATCTTACCAACCAATTAGGTACCTATAGATTTCATAACATCATATTAAAAAACTTTCAGACCCATTTTTATTGGAAAAAATATTGTGTTATCACTACTTCAGAAAACTTTAGTAATCTTTCCTTTGTAAGCTAAAACCTTTGTAACCTTAAATTTATTTATTTCGTATCAGGATATTTTTGTTATGTAAAGGATTGTCTTCTACAAATATTATTCCCACGGCCTTCAAACACGTACCCGCTAATATCTTATATCTTACACAGTACACATCACAGATACCTAAGAAGCTTGGATCCGTACCTATCTACGTATTTTCATCAATTCATGTAATCAATCATTGATTAGTATTTAGTATTGGGAGTTTAAGTACAAGTTTCATTCATCCCGCAACATTACCTTATGAAACGTCAAGATTACAATGTGAAACTCTCTGAAGACAAACTCCGAAAAAAAACGGTATATGTCAGATGTAAGTATGTAGATGTATGGGAATATTTTGCTATTTCATTCAAATAAAAAAGCTGAGTGCCAACTCTAGCGTAAAATTTATCAATATCGTATCTACTTGTCATAACGTATTACTTCATACAGAGTGAGTTTTTCTATAGCAGCTACCGAGTCCCAATACATAATTCACAGTTTTCATACAAACAATCAAGATTATGTACATAGATTATTGACATTCTCAACGATGGGTTATAGCAATTAATATCCAAATAAGTAGATAATAGCAAGAGAAAATATTTTGCTAAGCTACATAATAAAACACCTTTTTTGACCGCTTTGCACTACTGTAGAGGGAAGTCGCAAACGGCGGTTGTCTTTGTGACAGGACACTAAAGTTTGTTCTATCACACAACTTGTATGTTCCTACATAGAAAGTTACATTATAGGGCACTATGTGGAAACTGAACGCTTTATAAGCTTAGTACGATAGGTTAATGGAGCCATGTCTTGGTAGTTTGAGTATTGCAAAAATCTACATATTTTTAATTAAATTAGAAAGATCTTAATGCTATTCCATTATTTACCATAATTATTGCAATAACCTACAATTATGATTTAGTAAAAGGTAAAAGAAAAACATAAAAATGCTAAGCCCATTAAAATCATAAAAAGCTCATGTAAAAGAAAAAAAAGTGAATTATTAACGCATGTGCGAAAAGTACCATCACGCACAAAAGTTAGTAACAATAATACTGTCTGTGTGCACAGAATTAACATAATGCTGAATAACAGCGGTGCCGCGTGGGAGCACGCACGTGGGCAAACATCGGTACAAACGCTGCGCCCGACTGTACACCTACTGGAAAATATTGTTACAAAAATATAGAAATGTAAAAATATAGCCGCCGGTTCGCGGTAGGAAAATATACATTTTTATTTTTGAAATTAAAGAATTACCTTGCATATATACTTTTTTCATTTAAATAAGTATTAAATTACTAAATAAATTGACTCGGTCAAACAATGGACTAAACAGAGAAAAGCGTAGTGCAGTACTCTTACTCTAAACGATTATAATTTATTTTTATACTTAGTAACATAAACAGCAAATCGGCAAATATTTTAACTCTAAGTTTACGTTCAGTAAAGTAGGCAAACTTGTTGAGCCCACGTAATAACTGGACGAAAACATCTGACTTTGTACGGTAATATTTTAATGACTACCCTCTTATTGTCTTATAAACTTTGGAGCGTATTGTGCCACCCGTAGAGTAATTAAGAAGGCCTGTTAATTAAGCCTTTTCATACGTCAGTATTACATAAAGGATATCAAACGTGTGTTTTGTAAGTGATTCTATTAGTCAGAAGTTGAATACGAATCCTTAAAGCCCGTATGATATATAATATGATACATATATCTGTCATATTTTATGTTACATAGAGCAATTAATGTTATATACCTACATAAAATCATACTTTATATTAATGCTAATTTGAGTTCCTTTGTTTCTATATGTTTTACGCCTCAACCCACGTAATAAATACGTAAGGAGATAATATTATGACCTGAAATAAAATATGTAGGATAATTTTTATCCTGGTAAAATGTCAGATCCCATGGAAAAACGACATAGTGGACATAGGCCTCCCCTGTAGTCCACAATGAATATTTTGGCTTGCTTGCATCCAAACTCCTAGCGAGTTTATCTAGGTAGTTAGTCCAGCTTACGAGATATCGTCCCGCTCGACAATTAGGCCGCCATTTCTCACCCATCGACTTTACGAGCGAATAGACCAATTATTTTAATTGTTTTACTAATATAAACAAAATTAATTATTCGTAACACAAACCAAGATGCCACTAACATGGGGATTATCAACCATAATAACATATCTAAGAGGCAGCTTCTAGACATGGGTCAAAAGGAATTATAAATCATCCGAGTACGCCTCTGGCCTGTCGGGAGTGTTTAATATAATATTCATGCCAGTAATGTATGGTGTTCATAATGTTAAGAGTCGAAAGTAGGTCGCATTAGCATACATTTTAGACTCGCGTCACTTTAGGTTCATATTCATGATCATCGAGCTCGATTATGTGAAATGTGCAATATTTGACGAACAATGATCCCGACGTACATTATGGTTATTGAATTATGGCTTAATTGTGTCCGCTTGATTTATCAACTGATGGAGTATTTTAGTTTTAGTCATGACTAGTTTACGCCACTGATTATCATGTTTTCCTGGTATAAAAAGTGTCCTATTTGTTATTTCAGAGTATTCTTTTGAGCCAAGCAAGTTTCATTCACATCCATTAGCGTCCATTGATGCGTTGCATTTGGCCCACAAACATCTAAACATCCAAACTTCACATTTAGAATATTATTAGTGAGAAGAGATTAGATATCAACCAAATCGGTAAAAAACAGACAGTTGAATTTGGATAAGGTATTTTTAGAACGGTTATATATGTATTCTCAATAAGAATATGTTGTCAAGCTATTCTCCTATTAAATGCCTCAATCAGTTTCAATGTAGTGTAATTTGCCATCATAAGGAATATTACGTTACACAGCTGACTATTTTCTGTATTAAAGACATCGCATAATCGGTCAAAGGGGAAGTTACTAAATAGAAAAATTGCAAAATTATAGACTATGAACATAACTTAGTGAGTAATTGGAAAAATTGATTTATACAAGTGGCTTTGTGGAAAGCTAAGCCTTAAGGGAACAAAAGGTTCTTAACCTCTTTATAATGGCATCGATTTACAACTTCAAAGTAGAGTTAGGGTGTTCGCCCACTATGTCAGCACCGCTCCATCGCAGCAACGGCCCGGCCTCAATTCAATCCAACCACTAGCCACCAGCGCACCGCCTCTTCGTAGGCGGTGCGCTGGCGTCTAGTGGTTGGAAAAATTGATTTATACAAGTGGCTTTGTGGAAAGCTAAGCCTTAAGGGAACAAAAGGTTCTTAACCTCTTTATAATGGCATCGATTTACAACTTCAAAGTAGAGTTAGGGTGTTCGCCCACTATGTCAGCACCGCTCCATCGCAGCAACGGCCCGGCCTCAACTCAATCCAACCACTAGCCGCCAGCGCACCGCCTGCGAGGAGGCGGCTCGCGGGCGGTGCGGCACCGGTGAAATTGGTGGCGCGGCTATGGCAAGATACCGCTTGCTGGCGTCACGCAGCATAGGAGCGGACCGCTCGCTGGGACCGTGTGGTCAGCAGGACTACAGGCTTGTAGCGAGGCGTCAACTATTTTATATAGTCATTGTAAAATTTACTTTTACGCATACGATTCAAAGAGCTCGCTTGCAAGGCAAGGTAAATGCCAAGGCGTTGCTGCGATTGAGCGGTGCTGGCATAGTGGGCGATGGCCTTAAGCTTTCATTTGTGTATCTTTTAAATGCTCATAAAAACTACTTATTAAGACACAGACAAACTACAGATAAAATATTCTAGATGTGTTCTTTAAGGTACGCTCTTAACCGTTATGAGTTTTTAAAATGATGATAGCTCTATGTGCAAGATCGTGAGTTCGAATCTAATAATGGGCTTGATTTCGGGAAAGGTAGGTTTCTTAGTATTATGCTGACTAGCCGCTGTGTTTTTGCCAGTTCCCTATGGCCCGGAATTACTACGGATTGTGTGTTAATACTTTTGGCCACATCATCAATGAAGTACCAATCAATTAGGCCAATCCAAATAAAAAAAACGTTCATGTTTAATCGTTGCAGTTCCGTGTAAAAACTGTATTGCGTCATCCGCGTCAGTCAGCATCACGGTACGGCATAGCAGGTATTTACATAAACCGTCATCGGAGACATAACAGTAACAAGAACTATGTTAAAAAAAAATCAAATATAGCTTGATTAGAAACCTAAATTTTTTAAGCTTTATCAAAGTACTTTATATCTCATCTCATCTCACTAATCTTACTATCTCATCTCATCTCACTAATGTTATAAAAGTTTGGATGTTTGTGAGTTTGGATGTTTGTACCTCAATCACGCTCCAATAACTCATCGGATTTGGATGAAATTTGGCACACAAATAGAATAAGTTTTGGATTAACACATAGGATATTTTTATCCCTCGGGAACACGGGTAAAACCGCGGGGCGCAACTAGTTTTAAATAACACAGAAGCAAGCTTTATCCTTAAAGTAATATTACAATATTACTTTAAGGATAAAGCTTTATCCTTAAAGTAATATTACAATATTACTTTAAGGATAAAGCTTGTTTCATAGTATCAAAAAACATTTTGTCAATATCTTATCATCTTAAAAAATGAAGATGATAAATTAATGGCTTTTTAGGTCACGTCACTCAAAACTGAATAAAGATTCGGATAAGATCGAAGAAATTATTTATTATAATAAGATTTTTCTTTGGTGAGAACCCTTCCCTATAATTACGTCTTTGTTCAGCTGCGAACTTCTTTTGTTTAAAGGTAAGGCTTGAATAATAACAAAAGCTTCGCCGAGGGGAAGCAAACAATGATGTCTGCAGCCGATGAAACTGAGAGGACGGTATATTTTCCATTCACGTCATTAAAAATCAATATCGCTGTTAGACGACATAAGATATGATATGAAAAATTAATTTGTGGTGTATCTCTTACATGTATTTTATTCAAAATTATACTAATTATTATGACACGATTTTTCCTATTGTTGTTCACCGTTATTTAATGAGAATATATTTTACTAATAATTTGTTAAAATATCAGAACTTCTACGAACATATACTACCTATATTTTCAAGTATCATGTGAAGAGTTATAAGCCAAAATAAACAAACTTGAACCAAATTTAACACGATACTTTTATTGATTCGTTTTATACGTACAGAGCACATCAATGGTGGAGACAAAGAGAAAGATGACATACATAGTGACATATGTCATGTAAATTAGACGTTTCTAATTGACAGATAGTATTACGTTTATAAATACACCAATACTAGCCCTTAAACTAATACAATATGTAATCTGTTTTCAGGATTAGAAGATATCGGTGACAGTTCACATTTTCCAGTTTACTCATACTACTTGCGAGTAACTAATATAATATTTTACAAAAAATATTTTAATTTCCATTTTATATCATTGCAAAAATACAATATATATCGCTATATATAACTAAGAAACAATTTCAGCACATTAATACTATAGCTTGATAAATTTAAAAATTAAGAAATAGGATGTACTTAAAATACTTGCTGCATGAAACGGAACATTGACCTATAGTGATTGACAATGCTTGATCGACAGGGAAATTCAAAAAAGTATCGATATATGTTATATCGATTATTTTTGAATTGGTTTATCAATATCATGTCTGGTCAATCACATACATTTTATAATTAGTGTAGAATTTACACGTATAGATGTCGCTACAAACATCGTTTGGACTGATTGAGAATTAATTCTTAGTCAAAACGCTACTAAATCACTTTTGATGAAGCTTTGTTGCAAGGGAATATAATTTGAGGTTTAATAATTTATTAAATTCATATTATGTAAAACTCGTATCTTAAATATTTGCAATTTATGTAATTTTACTTAAATCTTACGACCTTACATAGATGGCCTACGCGTCGCGCGTCAATTTACGATTTTTTTTAAAGGATAATGGGCGGTGTCGTACTTTGTGTTGTAAACCTTATCATATGAAATGAAATCTATGTCATATGAAAGGTCTCCATGAGTATTACATTTGTTAGTATGGGCATATTTAAGTATGTATCGCGTGCAAGGAAAAAGTTATAGTGGTTTAATTTATTCAACAAAATAGCTTAGATTACAATTACAGATATTAAGATACTTTTCAGTAAATAGACAGCTTTTACTCGGCGAATTTGCTCTAATATAGTAATGACGAGTAGCAGCTATATAGTAGCTTCTTAAACATGAAACTTGGGAATCGACAACTCTATTACTGCACTCATGTGTGGTATAAACGAGAAATGGTAGCTACTATACGACTATTGAATAAATTTACTATAAGAATATCGAGTAAACGTTTACACAACACGGTTAAAGCACTTAAAGCAAAAAATGCTAAAAAGTCGTAATAAAAGCTTTTACACTACATTGTGGGCACTACGTAGCAACTACTCAACATTTATTCCATCTGTAGCCGAATAACTCATTCATTATTCGACTGTTTGCTAGTTGGGGAGCTTACCCAGCAACTACATTGACGATAGGATGTATTGAAGTAGCCTGTCTGCACTTGCTTCCCTTGGCAGTTAATTCAAGGCTCAATTCTAATTAATAATTATGCATATAACAGGTAGAGATTTCGAGATGGCATATTAATTTATTACGAAAATTAGGTTTATCATGGCATACAGAGTCAATCAGGATGTGATAGAATAGTAGATTGTTATTTAAGGAGCTAAAATTACCCATCATACACGAGGTAGTTCTACTTCCGAGCTTTAGAGAGGAGTAAATAGAAACAGAGTAATAATGGGATTTTAGCGCCGTGTGTAACATTCTATTTTTCACTACAATTGCGACAAAATAAAATCAACCAATACAATTTTTTTTTTCTCTTTCTCTTCCATCTGTACATTATGTTCCTTCTCACTATATGATGACATGTTCACTATTGTAAAATAAATTACGGTCACCAACTCAATTTGCACTTATTCTAAAGATTTCACGCCAATGCCTTTTATTTAATTTCTTCTATAGCCGTAACGCAATGCAGTAGGTCTGTTTTCCGTAGTCTTTATTGAATGGATATAAATAAAAGAAACTGAAAAGAAAGCGGATAAATTTATTTTGGATGACGAGGATTATTTTTCAGTGGGTCCAATGGAAGAAACAACTTTTATTGGACTTGCTGAACGATAAGTAATAGTGCTAAGTTTCAAATTTATAAACCCAAGGAATGAGATTTTTCAAGAGAAAAAGAGCGCGACGGACTGAGCGAGCGTTGGAACATGACGTCACACGCATCGAGTACCGAGCGGTTGAATCGCGCGTCGCGCGCTCATTTAAAAATTCTATATCTCGGAATGTAATTGTCGTATTGAAATAATTCTTTCACATATATTTTTTATTTTCTACAGAAAATACGATGAGCTAACTTTCAGAATTAGTGAAAATTCTTCATTGTTGATGAACAATAGCTAGAGTATTTTGGGAATTGTCTCAATTAACCGTGGGGTAAGATGCAACTTAAAATCAGTATTTTTAGAATTGAATAACATAATAATAATTCTTTAGATTAGTTTAGGACTTAATGTATGGAATTCTTATCTTATTTGAACAAAAGTATATAGTAAATGCTACGCTCTACCCACACAAAAAAAAAATATGTGCTCATTGTTCTTTAAAATTAAATTCTTTCAACAGTGTCATCTGTTGTCATTTACTGAAAAACAAACATTGCTGTAGTCACTTACAAACCCAGAATAGGAATTAGTACCCCAATCTCGCCACCGGCGCTGTACTTGCGCGAGTTATGGTGGTAACTTTTGAAGTATGGGTGCTGTCTCTCTGTTGTACGTAGTATTTATATGCTCTGAGTCAATATCGAAATATTTTTAATTACCAATAAATTTCGATATATCGGTACGATATCAAAGAGAGAGAGAGAATATTCTTACATTATTAGGTAAATATCAATTAACAAACATAATTTCTCATAAATCCTGTAATAATTATCTGAAATTAAGAACAACGATAATAGTACAGTATGATACATATGTGCAAAGTTGGTAAATACACACGAGGCGGTATTAAGCAGTAAGACAGTGATAAGGAAATATAATTTGGAAAATAAAAGCACTAAAATGAAAATCGATTAGACTTTCTTTATTAGCTTTCTCGATACGACAAAAAAATCGATTGGATATCGTTAAGGCGCATGACTATAATTGTAAAAAGTGAACTGTCACCGATATCTTCTAATCCTGAAAACACATTAGCATAATATCTATAAAAAGCAGTACAATTAATATACATTTCATGTACATTCTCATTACAATTTAATTACACTTACATAACCATAGTAACAAAAATAACAATGTTTACAATAGAATGCACTATAAACTTAGTTATATAGGTAACAAATTTAATTCTTTAACAAAGTTACAATGTTTTTCAATAGTTATAGGTTTCGTCATAATATCTGCTGTCATTTGATCAGTAGATAAGTATTTTACATTAATAATACCTTTGCTTAAAGTTTCCCTAATAAAATGATGTCGTACATCTATATGTTTTGTCCTAGCATGGTACATAGAATTGACACATAATTTTTGAGCTGACTGGTTATCATTATACATGGTTATTACACAATATTTATGCAATAAATCATAAAGAAAATAATAAATAAACAAAGCCTCTTTTGTTGCATCTGACATTGCCATGTATTCGGCTTCTGTACTTGATAGAGCAATAGTCTTCTGTTTACGACTTTCCCATGATATAACAGAATTACCCAACTTGAAAACAAAACCTGTATAGGATCTACGATCAATTGTACATGCTGCCCAATCAGCATCTACAAAACAAGTGACATTAAGACTTCCCTTCTGAAAGCAAAGACAATAATCAATTGTACCTTTGAGATAGCGTAAGACACGCTTAGCTGCTTTCCAGTGCGTTTCAGTGTAACAGTTATTAAACTGACTGAGTACACTCACAGCGTGCGTGATATCTGGCCGCGTACAAACTGAAACATACATAAGACAACCGATTAGATTTCTGTAATCATACTTATGATTTTCATTGTCCTGCCTGTCCTGTCCACGTTCCAATTTTACACCCTTTTCCATAGGTGTTTTAGCTGGTTTACACTCATTCATGTTGAACCTTTTTAAAATACTGTTTATGTATCCAGATTGGTCAAGAGTGATTTTATCCTTTGTTCTACAAAGTCTCATACCTAAGATATGATGAACTGGACCTAGATCCTTCATCTTAAATTCTGACATAAGCTTATTCTTTATTTCTTCCCTCTTTGTCGAATTTTGTTGACTAGAGATAAGCAAAATATCATCAACATATAATGCAATGATAATTAAATCATTATTATTACCTTGAAAATAGACACATGGTTCAGAAGACATTCTTGTAAAATTGAGTTTGTTGATCAAGACTCCATTAATTTTTTCATACCACGATTTTGAAGCCTGTTTCAAACCATATATCGCCTTGTTTAGTTTATAAACATATTGTTCTTTACCTTTTAAGACAAATCCTTCTGGCTGCTCCATATACACGGTTTCTTGAAGATCTCCATTTAAGAATGCTGTCTGGACATCCATGTGCTCAATTTCAAAACCATAGTTTGCAGCTACAGCAAGCAATGTACGAATTGTAGAGTATCTTACAACAGGCGAGAACGTTTCCTGATAATTAACGCCATATTGTTGTGTATACCCTTTGGCCACCAACCTAGCTTTATATCTCAACAATTTCCCATCAAGATCAAGCTTTCTTTTAAAGACCCATTTGCATTTTACAGGTTTTTCGGTTTTTGGTCTGTCTGTTAGTGTCCAACAGTTATTTTCAACAAATGATAGATACTCATCTTTCATTGCTTGGTTCCACCCCTCTGCCTCTGGGCTGCTCAGTGCTTCTTTCACTGTTTCTGGTTCCAATTCTGTCGAGACTCCTCTGACTAGGAAACTGGAATTCGGCGCCTCATAGGATGATTCTTCAGATGATGTCTGCATTGTAGAATCCCCTGGAACGTATGTTTCATCGGATGTATTACCTGATGTTGACTCCTCACTCTCAGAGTCATCCACCATTCCTGTGCTCTGTCTCTGTGCTTGTCTGTCATCAGATTGCTCAGGACTCAAGGTGGATGTCTCTGATAATTCAGGAGTTATACAATCATTACTATCAGAAACCTTGATATTTATGAGCTCATTCATGATATTATTTTTCATGAATTCATTATCATCATGTGACATTTCAGAGAATTTATTTTCAAAAAATGAAACATGCCTAGCTTTTATGCATTGATAAGATTTATGAGGATCTAGCAACCTATACCCCTTGGTCTCCTCACAATATCCTACAAATATGTAAGGCTTACTTTTAGAATCTAATTTTTTTCGATTCTGTATGAATGCATATACTACACAACCAAAGATACGTAAATAACTAAGATTGACCTTTTTGTTGCTCCATTTTTCTTCTGGAGTGACACCCATGACGGCTTTCGTTGGTGTCCTGTTCTTTAAATGAACAGCAGTGTTGACAGCCTCTGCCCAGAATCTGTTCTCCAAACCAGCATCTTTGAGCATGCATCTAGCTTGCTCCATAATTGTCCGGTTTGCCCTCTCTGCAACCCCATTTTGTTCTGGGCAGTGAGGGACAGTGGTCTGGTGCCTTATTCCTTTTTGCTTGAGGTACTCCTGAAATTTAACATTTATGTATTCACCACCATTGTCACTTCTCAGCACTTTTATTTTCTTATTTGTTTGATTTTCTACAAGAATATTAAACATTTTAAATATTTCAAAGACTTCATCCTTTGATTTTAAAAAATAAACAAATGTTTTCCTACTAAAATCATCTATAAACGTTAAGAAATATTTCTTTCCACTGAATGAAGTTGTAGGCATGGGACCACAGAGATCAGTGTGTACCAATCCTAACATTTCAGTTGCTCTACTGCGTGAATTTTTGGGAAACGGTAATTTGTGCTGTTTTCCTTCAACGCAAGCAATACAGGGCTCAAATTTATCATTATTATAATCAACTCCAGTGACCATACCTTGTTTGAGTAATGCCATACTCCTTGTATTCAAATGTCCAAGTCGACGATGCCATAGTGCCTGTGTTGTCATTGTCACATTACTGGTATTCACAGCCAATGCTGAGGTTGTTGCTTCTATATTGCTAGATGTGCCTGAAACTGAACTTGATGTCTTATGTGACATCTTATTATTGTCACTTACCAATAAGGTAGACGAGTCCATTTTGGTTGTCCGCTGATGAGCCTGTTCTTTGATTGCATCTGGTACTACCCCTTGTAACAAAACCCTATTGCTCTCCAAGCATTGAGAATCGTCAATGGTATCGAGTTGATAAATACCATTTTTTAAGGAAGCAGTTGCTACCACTATGTTTTTATCATATATATGACAACCAGCCAAACTAAAAACAACCCTAAAGCCTTTGTTTACCATGCTGCTTACAGATAATAGGTTAGCTGAAAGATTTGGCACATAATAAACATCACTGATGGTTTTAACACAACCTTTCACTTTCACTGTAACATTTCCTTGGCCTGCAGTTTGTAGCATTTCACCATTTGCCACATGTACGTCCAAAGATCTTCCCAATACAAAGTCTTGCAAATTTTCCCTGCTATTGGTCATATGGCCTGTCGCACCACTGTCTATGTACCATATATTCTTCTGTAGCTTCACAGTAAGTGCAGAAAGTAATGCTTTATCACTGCAATTTGCATTAGACTTCTTGTATGGTACCCTTCTGTATCCCTTTGATGGACAATCTTTAATAAAATGGCCACTTTTCTTGCACTTAAAGCATTTCGGGATTTTTTTCACAGTCAGTGCGGATTCTAATGGCTCCGTCTTGCCTTCTCTACGTTGATGCTCTTGCAACAGTTTTGATTTCACAACATCACTCGTTAGTTGGAGGTTAGAATTCTCTAGTGCCATTATGAGGGGGTCATAATCTGCTGTGAGCCCACTCAATAAAATTATGGCTACAAAAGTGTCTTCTAGACCGGCATCAATGTCATTTAAACTCTGTGACAATTCTGTAATTTTGTTTATATAACTTTCCATGCTATCACATTGTTCTAGTTTGCTTGAGAAAAGTTGTCTCAAAAGACCAAGTCTCCTACACAGACCTTTGTCTTCATAAGCTTGCTTTAACTTACTCCATGCCTGGTATGCTGTATTTGCTGATTTAATGTATGGATACACCGACGGATTAACTGAAAGACATATCTTCGCAAATGCTTTCTGGTCTGTTTGCTTTATTTTGGTATCGGAACTCACAACCTCTCTCTCGACATGTTCCCACAGCTCCTCGTGAATGAGAATCATTTTTATGGTGAATTTCCATGAACCATAGTTCTCGGCTCCTCGCAATTTCTCGATATTTGTGCCCAATATATTCGACGTAGACATCGTATAGAATTATTTGAAGCACCGCTGAGCACGAGGTTAATGAGGTTAACCAACCCAAGTCGTATTTGTATTTTTGGTTATACACGAGTTTCCGTATTTTTACAATCGCGCAAAAATAATTAATTATATTGATTACTTGTGGTTCTGGGCCCATAACCTGAAGGGTTATAAGCCAAAATAAACAAACTTGAACCAGATTTAACACGATACTTTTATTGATTCGTTTTATACGTACAGAGCACATCAATGGTGGAGACAAAGAGAAAGATGACATACATAGTGACATATGTCATGTAAATTAGACGTTTCTAATTGACAGATAGTATTACGTTTATAAATACACCAATATCATGTTTTATAGTATTCATGATATTAAAACAATAGAAGCTGGTATTCAATTCCGATATCTATTTACCTACCACAGGGGTATCCGAAGTAGTAGTTTAAATCAGGAATCTATAGTTAGAGTACCTCTATAGGTACCCGAATCACCTCCGTGTATGTTTCGCAATTTTTTGTAGTTTTATAGTTAAACAATCGCTGAACATACATGGGGGTGAAACGGGTAGCTTTCAGAGGGCTCTACTGTCACCCTACCTCTGGACTTCCGATTGACACGAATTCTTGAGACGTCCTGTCATCTTCATCTACCTGCTCTGTTCCTAATCATTTGGAGTCAGCGCAATATGTATGCTTCTTCCATTCTTCTCTTCTATCCGTCATACCAGCATCCACTCCTTTCTTACCCATAACATCTTTCAAACAATCCATCCATCTCTTTTTTGGTCTTCCTCTTCCCGTATATCCATCCACTTTCATATTTATAACTCTTTTAGTGACGTGGCTTTCTTTTCTCGTCATAACATCATCCATACCACACTATACGGTTCCCTTTCAACTTTTCAATCACTGGCACTACTTTCAGGCTTCCCCTTATATACTTATTCCTTATCTTATCTATTCTTGTCACTCCACACATCCATCTCAACATCCTCAGCAATCTTCTTTCATCCATCTTCTTTACTGCCCAACATTCCGAGGTAAGACCTGTCTTAATATATGGTTCATTAAGACAGGTCTTACCACGGACTTATAGATTTTTGAAAAGTCCTGTATCAGTTAAATTTTGGGTATTTTTCTTTTGATCAAATTGGCTTGCGTTTGGCATCAAAATATGATGATAAAGCCGAGGATGATACACACTTGTTTAGATCATGTAGATATCAGGAAAAACAGATTCTGGTAGAAAAATAATAAAGCAGATAAATATATGTTACGTAGGTACCAGGCCCATATAAATAATTCAGAAGCGCCTGATATGCAATGAACTTGTACTATCATGAGCTTTATATGAAAATTATCCTCTCGACCGCCTTCGCAGATAGTTTTTCATCTGGCAGACATAATGCTCGATTAACACTCCATAACGGTCAACCGGATGTGTGGACGCCATGTTGGCGGCGAGATAGCGGAAATATATCGCCGGAAGTCGGCGGCCATTATTCAGGAAAGGAAGGCTTCCGATGTCACTTCATAAGTGTTCTTATTATTTTGGTGGATACCTCTTATTTTGTTCTCGTTAGGAAATCGTTAGGTTTGGTTAACTAGATCGAATAGGGTTGAGTCTTAATATTAATTTACTACTTCATCAGACAGACTGAAGCGATGTTATGGATAAACCCTTGCAGTGATGGTGTGACATGACATGGCAGCATCGAGGAAATATTGTTCCATGCATGGCAGTAACGTTGAATGCCGTTACGAAGATTCGAATCCTATAATGAGCATAAGCTTTCAGTAGGGCACTTTGTAGTACTTACCTAGCTGATCAACCTCAAAAAAAAAACTTTTGGCAACAATCTACCGGTGTATTTCCACAGTTGCACTGGATAGCCAGTTGCTCTCTTTGTTCTTAGTCCATAGGTGACGGAGGCCACTCACCTCATGGCATATCTGGTGTATTAACTTTACTAAAAAAAAAATTGGAATATAAGTAAATAGGTAATTGAGCTTGATGCCTATCTACACTAGTATAATAGTTTCTTGGCCCTCCAAGACAAAACACATGAAGAAGAGGATTTCAGGCCTTGCAGTGAGACTATTTGGACCAAAATAAATAAACAATAAACAACAACATAAAATAAAACCTCATTATCAAAGAATATAAAAAGTAAAAGTTTAAAAATGAGTTTCAAATATCAGTTCAGTGGGTGTTAAGTAAAATACAAAGTAATGAGTACTCTAACAAGCGATTCTAAATTAAAAATCTGAACTATCGGGAAACCACCCTTTCCTCGTTATTTTAACGTGGATTAATTCACAAGTTAGAGCGACTTTGGGTTTATTTTATAATATTTTTTACACTTCGAGCAATAAAAAATTATTTTTTTTCTTTTTATACGACTAAGTCGGTAAACAAGCATACAGCCCGCCTGATGGTAAGCGCTTACCGTAACCATATGGACGCTTGCAACACACGAAGCATCGCTCACGTGTTACCGACTTTTTCCCTCTTCCCAAGAGCTCTGGCGACCTTGACTTTACTCACGCGCAGGAACACAACTTTACACAACAAAGTTATTTTGCTGCGGTATTCAGTAAGGTGAAGGTACTTCCCCAGTCGAGCTGCTCTTTGAATGAATATAAGCTACGCTCTACCTCTCTGAAAGACTACGTATCTCTTAGTACAGTCATACACATGGGCGTACCCAGGGGGTGGCAGGGGAGGGCAGCTGCCCCCCCCTGGATTTCGTATACCTACGTACCTACCTACTGTTGTCGATAAAAGTTCTTAATTTACAATATTATATGTAAATTAAGAACTTATAGGTATGTGTTAACTTTTAAAAAACGCTGCGTTCATGTATAACATAACCATTTTTTTTTTGGTTTGAACGGTTTTGAGATTTTATTAGAAAACTATTTCTTTGTTTTCACTTTATAAGGACTTAGTTTGTATTACATGTTAGCCTTAGTGACTTGACTTCTAAATTCTAACGTCGAAGCAGTTGTTTCGTATTAATATGCAGAAAATCAGTTTCAAAATATCGGGTCTAGTTTTCAAGTAAAGTACGAAGTTAATTAGAGAAAAAACTTCTTCGGACCGAAAAATAATAGACACCTACCTAAATTAAATTACCGTCTGGTCTGTTTTTGAAAGCGAGACATTTTTGCCCTCACTGGTGACAGCGGGACAGGCAGCCTAAAAGCGAGAAATGACCTGAAGCGCAAAGTATGGTGTGTGTCCCCGTGTCGTGTGTAAGGCAAAACAAGCGCGGGAACCCGGCTTAAAAAAATCAGAATTGCCCTCCCCTGGGTCAGAAGCTGGGTACGCCCATGGTCATACACACTTTGTTATTTTTTTAAAATAAACTATAATAATGTTTACAATATGACGGTTTTTTATGGATAGATTATGAACTATCGAAAATGAATGCTTTATATTGTAAGCAGTATGGAACAGTTCAAAATTTATAGACAGTTTATAATCTCGCTAGATAGATTATAAACTTTTTTTTTTACTGTTTTTAGGCCTGTGTTTACCGCAATGTCACCATGGTAAGTGACGATGCGGCCGAAGGTGGAAACTAACGGTGTATAAGGGTTTGTTTTCAAAGTTATAACTTACTCGAGTTGATCTTACTAATATTATAAATAAATGTAAAATATCGTATGTATTCTTTTGATCATCATTATAGAATTGGTTTTATTTTAGATTTATATCCAATTTAAAAATCTCTGCTTTCTCATAATTTAAACCATTTCTACTAAAAAAACTCTCCATCGCTCCCCTGAGAGTAGTCGCGAAGCTAATGACGTGTTCTCCGCGAGGCACGTGTCTGCCACGTGGCGCTATAACCTCTAATGTGTGCAACACACAATACACCATGTATAACGGAGTTTGCAAGTGCCATCTCTTGGCAAATTGGCGATAACTCTTGCCAACTTTGGCAAAGCAGATAAATAAGACTTCAAAGGATCATCTGCTTATTTTACAAGCATGCACTTATAATAGCAGATATTCCTATTTAGAATGATATCAAAAATATGTAAGGGTTTATCTTTTTGGTAATAATAATGTGAATCTACAAATAATAATTGAATTACTTTAGTTTAATTGTGAAACCTTTATTGGTTTTATATTTTATGTAATTTTTTTATTTTTTTTATACTACTTTAAGCTGTTTCGTTTTTAAATAAATTTGTGGACATCCCTAGATAATATAATGAATAAACATAATTGTATGTTTTTATGTGCCTTCGACCAATTGAAGTGGGTAAAAAAAAAAACTTGTTTTTTTTAGCTGAATTAAGTAATTACCTACTGCCAAAGATAAGGTTATATTTTTTTTAATGTTACAGTGAACGCACTTTTAGAAATGTAACGCATTCCATTAATTGTAATGAATCGACATTATGAAGGTATGAATTGTTGACATTGAGGTGTTGTTTATCAACCCTACATCAGAGATTGATTGATAAATAAGCTAAAAAGCAGTAGTGAGGGTGACATAATTGAGCGAATTTCCTCACATTCCCCACAAAGGGCGCTGTTATCGCGCATGCTAAATCGTGACACATTGATCTACTCATTGACAAGTTCAATAAGCCAGAATATTTAAAAAAAATGTGGAATATCTTTATGTTTCAGTGCCAGTAAAGTTGAATGCCATTCAACAGCTTAAACGAACCTAATTTTAAGTCAAGAAAAATAAGTATCTCATTACTTTGGAAGATAGTAGCTCCATCAATTGCACCCCTAATACCTAACCCCCTTACTCTTAAAACGTTATTTAACTAATAAACTGATTAAGTGCTCACTTAAATAACGTCAAATTGTTGGAGAATGACAGCAAGGTGACGTTATTTATTTGACCATTAATTCAGTGGGATTAGTTAAATAGCGTTTATGAGTAATGCCGTAAATGTCCAGTCTCTTGGAAATAATAACTAAATGACAAATAACGTGACATTTAACGCATTTTTGCGCGGTTCTCTTTAAACACTAACATTTTTTTCATATATATTATAGGTTTGTATTTGACTATAATTCCACCATGGGAGAAAAGAAGCTCTTTTTAATTGATCCTAGTTTAAGCAACTTAATTCCTTGCACAGGAGCAGCAAGTACTCTCCGTTAGGTAAATATAATCATACTTGGTATTTTTGTCGAAATATACAACATCTCGTACAAAATTGTTGGCATAATAACTTACACGTCGGTGTGTCACACATATTAGGGTGTTCATCGTACCGTGCGACATATCTGAAATTAATTCATGTTTTGTCATTCCCTCACTTTATATTCAGAGCTTAATGACGTGGCACTATAAAACGTCATAGTGGAAGCCTGTTTCCGAAGCGTAAGATATCGCGGACGTGCGTACCGTTATAAATGGCAAAACACGGCTTTGCTCTTACTGGACGTTGGTATGGGCCTCGACAAAAACCAATATTTGGAAGGGGTGCTATTGAAAACCACCCTTTGATATACAAAAAAGTACAGGATATGTTTTGATGGATGCATCTAAACTTAAGTTAAAAGTAACGGCTTACATCCGGATTCACTTATGCCCGATTTCAATAATTTACGGACCGTTATCGGTTAAGATTTATTAAAATTAAGACTCTTATATCTTTACTAATAATGAAGCAAAGACCTCAAAGCCTCCCATATGGAAGTAGCTATCACAGGTAAAATTAGCTTACGCAATGATCTATATGCCCAGTTTGGCAATAAAAAAACCTACCGTTGGTAAGCAAAACGATTCGTTTTTGGTTATTGAAACCGGGCATTATTGTGTAAAGTATTCAAATTTCAACGCCTCTGGAAAACCTGGGTTTGTTTTTTCCATATAATTGAAAATACAAAAGTTGTGTATGTTTATTATGGTATGGTATGGCACATAGGATTAATTTATCGTGAAAAACACTAAATACCGGAACGCCGGTATAGGAGCTATTTTTAAATAAATATTTATACACACTATTTATTGCCGCCGTTATTATATCCAATGCAAATGTAACACACGTGAAACCATGTTTCATTTCGCTAAGTTGTATATTTTGTAATTAATTCCGTATGTGGTTTTTAATCAAGCGGTATGCGCTGAAAATATGCGGTCAGTATTCATGCATTCATTTAAAACAACTATTTTAATTATTCACTGAGAATCAACTCGTATTGCCGACAACAAAGTTATTTCGAACGAAATGTTGTTGACGCGGCATTGTTGCGAAAACTGTGGGTATTTGATGTTTGAAATATAAAAGCTTTTATTCATATAAATTTGGGATTATTTTTATTACTAATTGCTACCATATTTGAATACATTACAGAAAGTTAGAGTAAGAATAAGAAATTAACATTTGGCATCCTCATTTATAATGCGGACAGTAAAGGAGTGGATTTTGATTCCGGCGTCCGTTTCGTGACTCTTACAATCTAATATCCATCTTAGCTTTCGTCATCGTCCTTTATGGACGAGTCAGTGGCCAAAAACAATAAAAGCACCAGTTGCGCTAGTGCCCGCTTGGCCTGTTACCACACATAAGTTGAAAATGCTGCCAGGCACCTAACGATTTGTTCCGGCTTAACTCTTTGCACGTGGTGAAACCGCGGTTTACCGACAAGAAACGCGATGATGGCGATCTCGCGGACGGGCACGGTTTTTGGTTCTTCAGTCTGAAACTGTAGCCATTGTCATATTTTCACTATAGATTTAACAAAAAATGGAAAAGGGAACATGTTGTTCTGGTAACTGAGTAAAAAAAAAGCAGAAAGAATTAGTTACATATTTTCATTATTTATATACATATTTTTCTTTACAAAGTAATGCTAGGTAAATAAGGATCCCAATTGAAAACTGCCAAACCCGTATTTGTTTCAAATGATAACCCATAAAAATAATGTGAAATGTGAATGTGTTTCAACTCAACTTTTCTAAGATTTATTAAAGGTATTACAGGAAAATGGGAAAGCGTTATTCATGCGCAGGTGTGCTGACAATTTGCTAACTTGCTACATTTTTGTATGAAAATTGAGTTGGCAACATTTTAGGGTACTGGTGACTTATCGTTCAAAATTTTATATCCTGTAACATAATTTACCTTACCATCTGTATTCATAGAGATGATAAAGTTTCTTTGTATATTTTATACTGAGTAGTTTAGTCACTGAAAAACCTCAATTTGAGTGAATTAAGGTGGAATCTTTAACCAAAATGTTATTCCTTTTTAGGATTCCGTATCCAAAGGATGCCAACGGGACCCTATTACTACTAAGGCTCCGCTGTCCACACGTCCGTTCGTCCGCCTGTTTGTCTGCCAGTGGGTTGTATCTCATGAACCGAAATTAATTGGTAGACAGTTGAAATTTTCACAGAATGTGTATTTCTATTGCCGTTATAACAACAAATAATAAAAATGAAATAAAATTAAAAATATAAGGTTCCCATACAGTTGTAATTTCACTATTAAATTATAAAAAATTAGGCATATGACCTATCTAATATTAATTAGTCAACATCGCCTGCAAACACCTGCAACTCCGTCTCTGAACCTGGAGAAATCTTTTCATACCTTTTTCACTGAAAAAAAATGATCTACAAAACTAGTTATGTAAGTTGACGTTTTGTTGTCGGGAAACTAACTTTAGTTAGTAACAAAAACTAGTTTTGTTACTGGTAAGTTTAGTTCGCAAGTCACACTGTTTAGGTTATTGGTCGTCAAATTTTGAGTTACTGTTAAATAAAATGTTGTAGTCACTTGTAGTCCATTTTTTTTCAGTGTTGGAAGGCTCCCATATAATCTTGTTATTTGAATACCTAAACTATGTATACTTACCTATTAATTATTTAGCCATAAATATTTCTGCTCATAATTTGTATATTCAATATCTCTAAACTGTCCGATGATTATTACAATAGGTATCATTATAAAAATACACGCAAACCAATGCAATCACCACTTTTCTCTACCCAGCGTTTTTCTATCAGAGACAAAAGAAAAAACCAAACATAGCGTGATCACTTGTTAATAGCCAATATGCGTAGCCGAAATTGCTTTCCTAACGTTGTTTTCCCTGTAACTAATATTGGACTAATCCCATTATCACCGACTTCTATTAAGGGAGTATCGATACCGATTTTTCTTTTTCTTTAACTAGAAACTGTTGAGCTGTATTTTCATTAGGGATTCTAACAGTTTGCGGAAAGAAACCTTTTTCCGACGCATACATTACATGCGATTTTATACCGTGCTCGTTTAATTAAAATTTCCCTTTTTTATTGCTTTTAATTTATTTCTTCCTTGTTCGCATAGAGGATTCGGTATGCAACAGTTAAAAGCAGAAAATATTTTATTAATTTCTAATATAACTTTCAAAGATTATTGCAAGATAAGCCATCTTTAAAAGTATTAACGTAACTTCCAAGTCAAAGACTAAACTACTGAATGTCCCGCTTCGCAAAAGTATCCTTGCGTTGCTTTTGGTCCTTTTCGTGACCATCTGGTCCCAGACGACGTATTCATTCTACAGGAGACTTCTCGTTTCACTAATGGCCCAGCGACAACGTGCTTTCTACTTTCTTTTTTAACAATTCAATTCGTACTTTAGAACTATTTGCTTCGGCTAGACACTGCTCTTTTACATACAAATGTAATTTAAAGTTCCTTCAAGATACCTTTATGTAATAGTTCTTTTGGATACATCCAAATCTTTTATTTGCATTAGCTTGTTTATATTCTATCTAGTTTCGTTGGTATATCAAGAAATAATTTGTTCTTATACGGTTTAGGATCTATACGGTTTAAACTAAGGAAAGAATTTCTTTTATGAAATAATAATAGCAAATAGTGGAAAATCTTATGTCTGTGCGGTAAAGTTATTATCTGTTATAACATTCTCCGACTGAACTGAATATTTCAAGTGCCTACAGCACCAATATTAAATTCTTCGTGCGATATTCATTCACATTTCTCTACTATATGATATCTATGAGGCCTTTATCTCGGGAAGCCTATGATTTTATTGCTGTATCAATAGATTTGAAACTCGATCGAGTGAGGAATTTCTTAAATATATGTGCATGCTTTCTTTGAGACTTGATATTTGGAGGGTATGTTTAAAGAAGGGTGAAAACGCACTACGAAAGGATTTTAGGAAAATTCACACCTACGTCATTATTTCATAAAAAAAAATACATGTTGGGAGAGGGTAAAACATTGGAAAAATAAAAAGAAATTAAATAGCATGCGATGATAGCTTTATGATGATGATATACCTAGTAGTACTGCGAGTTACTTACCATGGTGGCGAAGGTACAGAGGAAAAAAACAAACGTAACAAAAATATTTCATCCGCATACAAAACCACTCAAATCTCTGATTAGTGCGGTTTACATATCGAGCATACGTATCAAGGGTTTACCGACCCTAACGGTTTTTATTTCCAAAAACCGAAACGAAAAGCCCTTAGAAATGGAAGTGAACCTTTCCCGCCACATTACTTCAGGGATAGAATGTAAATACATGGTGATATGAATATAAATGTCGTTTTAGTAGACGATGTACGTGGTCGCTGTCGTTACTTGGAACCAAACAAGCCCAGTTATTGCCACTCTTTGCTTTGAGCGCAGTATGCCACATGGGGTTGGTTATGAAATTGGATCAGATGTGAAATTTTAAATTTAATGCGCTTTATCTCCTGCAGCCACGCTGCCGGTGGCGATTAGGAACCTTCTATTTATTGGTTGTGTCAAACAATTTGGCTAAATTAAAATCTCGGTCGTGATGTAATGAATTTTTTTGATTGGACGTGTCATTCTTTAACCATTTATGCTTGTTTAATAGACAAGAGCGTTGCTTATTATAGAAACTGTTTTACTACCAACACAACGTGTAATGAAGACTAAATCAGGTATAGACTCTACATAAAAAGTTTCAGCTCAAAATAAATTGCTCAAAAAATCATACCAAATTTTTGCTACAAACTTTATTAAATTGAAAACATAACCAATGTATATTACCGCTCAATGAGGGCCAATATTATTATAAAATTTTCTGTTTCGCGATCTGTGTGCCTAGGACCAAAAAGTAGTGTATTTTTATGGTTACACCTTTTTCGCTACACGATGTGTAATATACCAACTCAAATTTTATAAGGTAACTAGCTGCCCGACGCAACTTCTTTCGCGTGGTGCTCCCCTACCCTGTGGTGCTACCCTACTCTACCCTATACCGACTGCAGTGCCATCTGTCGAGCTGATTTGTGAATCTAAACCATCCAGGGCGCCACCCAAATGTATACAAAAAATTCATTCAAATCGGTCCAGCCGTTTAGGAGGACTTCAGTGACATACACACGTGCAGTAGAATTTTATATATATAGAGATACATATTAGATGATGAGTACCATAAAGTC
This sequence comes from Polyploca ridens, assembly GCA_951394255.1. NCBI lineage: Eukaryota > Metazoa > Arthropoda > Insecta > Lepidoptera > Drepanidae > Polyploca > Polyploca ridens. The sequence goes on from OX596249.1 coordinate 6,369,388, forward strand.
TTGTCACAAACACTATATAATATTACTGCAGCAAAACTTGAGATCCAGTTCCATCGTTTGTTTACCACCGTCGTCGGCCAGATCATCACTGACCCTATGTATTTAGTGATGCTATACTCAAACACAAGCCAACTCAAATAAAAAACTTATTTCTGGTTTATCTTAAGAAGCTACCGGGGCACTCAATTGTTGTCAGTGCGATTAGAATAATAATAATAATAATAATACAAAAAAAAAAAAAAAAAAAAAAAAAAAAAAAAAAAAAACCGTGTCACTGTCATACACGAAAAATCATTTTTTATAAATTTTTATATAGTTTTTGTGCTTTTTCTTCGACAAAATTTAATTCTGAGACCTTTACAACACTTCTAGAAAACACAAAATTATAAAATACTTTATGCCTTTTCGTTATACCCATAAAAAGTGCAATAGTCTGTCTACATGTATGAAGTGACAGTTGTCAAACGAACGGAATGGAACTGAAATCACCACAAGAAGCTATATATATTGACAAAATGATTTGAAAGACATGCTGACAAGGAGCAGAGCACACCTTAGACCCCCGGACCCGCCGCCTCGCTCCGCATCGCAACAGTCGGTGTTATACGCAGTCGCGACACCGACAAACGTAGCAGCGTCGAGCGAGAGTGACGAGTATTTTTCGCCGCCGACGTCGCCACCACCTGTACGTCGGCGGCGAGGCCGGCCACCTCGCAACTTGGGGCCATCGGACCAACCGGTTCCGAACAGGGTCCCCGTTCCCGGTGGTGTAGTGCGGCGCATGCGATGGACATCTTCAATCAATGAAAATGTCATGCGCGCCTACTATGAGGCAACAGGAGGAGGAACTAATCTCACAGCGTACCGTGTCCGGATGCTGTCTTTGTTTCAGTCCCTTGAGCCAGCTGTCAACGTGTCGGCGCAACGACTGTCCGATCAGGTACGGGCCATTCAACGTGGACACATGTTGGCTGATTCCGTGCTTGATCGACTTCGCTCCGAGGCACAGAGTATTCGTGTCGTCCCTATTACGTCGTCACAACCGCAATCGGCCCAGCGTGTGGCGGTTACCACGGCCGCTTCACGGTCGGCCCAGCCTGTGGCGGATACCACGGCCGCTTCACGGTCTGCCAATGGTGACGATAATGGGGACGACACGGGTACTGATGTAAGTACCCAGTATAATGCTATATTGAGGAGTACTCTGGAGGATGTGTTACGGGAATATCGATCCATGCCACATCAACTTAGACCTCGCATACCTCGTCTGCCTATGCATAATAGAAATAGGGCGCTGGTGTGTGCCCTAGATTCACTACTGGCAAGTTATTTTGACAGTAGTGAAAATCTTACCGATACTCACTCTCTCCTGTACTGCGCGGCCGTTACGGCATGTCGCGTAGCTCGTGTCAAGTTCCCAAATACTGACGCAGCTACGCGACCGAAACCCGCCGTGCCGGCTTGGCAGTGCAGGATTGAACGTCGTATCGGTGAGACTAGGGCCCTCATTGGCAAGCTCAGCTGCTTCAGGGAGGGCAACACACGCCCTAGAGTGATGCGCTTTGTGAGACGGGCATTTGCAGGGACTGATGTCAGTCCCCGTGAATACATGTCCCGTGTCACAGAGCGCATTGACTTCCTGAAGCAGAAAATTTATGCATGGGCAAACCGTATTCGGAGGTATAAGGTGCGTGTGGATCGATATTCCCAGAATACCATGTTCCAGAGGGATCAAAGGTGGGTTTATAGATCCTGGGAACGACCCTGTCAACCGGGTGGTGATGTGCAGCGGCCAGATGATGACGCCATGACTACATTCTGGCGTAATATCTGGTCGGTGCCCATCACCCACTCTGAGGGCGATTGGATCGGGAACGTCGAGCAAATGTGCGAACCAATACAAAACATGGAGGCCATTAGCATCGAGGCCCAAGATGTTGCCAGTGCAGTCCGTCCGTTGCCAAATTGGAAGGCACCGGGTCCGGACGGACTGCAAAATTTTTGGCTGAAATGGCTACGCAGTTCGCATACTTGCTTGGCGTCCCAGTTTCAATCAGCCTTAGAGTCAGGGTCGCTACCAGAATTTATGACTACAGGCATAACTCACCTGCTCCATAAGACCGGTAGTACCACGGATCCGAAAAACTATAGGCCGATCACATGCCTGCCTACAGTATACAAAACTCTTACATCCATTCTGAAAGCAAAGATTTCTAGACATGTTGTAAATAATTCAATACTGTCTGCTTCTCAGAATGGATGTAGGAGTGGGGCCCGTGGTACTAAGGAGCTTCTCCTCATTGATATGACCATCTGTCAGCACGTTCGCCGTAACCGAAGGGATCTGTCGACATGCTGGATAGATTACAAGAAGGCCTATGACTCTGTGCCGCATACATGGCTCATGAGGGTGCTGGAGTTGTATAAAATTAATACAACTCTATGCACCTTCTTGGCGTCATGTATGAGACAATGGAGAACGGTCCTTCTCTATCCGGGATCGCGACAGATCCTTGGTAATGGCGAACCAATAAAGATAGAGCGGGGCATCTTTCAGGGTGACAGTCTGAGCCCGCTGTGGTTTTGTCTGGCCCTTAACCCTCTAAGTACGCTCTTGGAGGGATCTGGGCTGGGCTTTCGGTTGCGTAGAGATGGTCAGGTTATATCCCACCTGCTTTACATGGACGACCTTAAGCTATTTGCCCCTACTGAACTTCAACTGACAGGTTTACTGATGGTCACTGAAACCTTCAGTAATTCTATCAGAATGGAGTTTGGTGTGGATAAATGTGCGGTCATCCATGCAAAACGGGGAAGGGTGGTGGAATCTGGAGGCATTCAGCTTTCGGATTTCACTCAACTGAGGTCACTCTCCGCAACCGAGACTTACAAATACTTGGGTATGTCACAGGCGTTAAACATCAACGTGGCTGACATGAAACAATCGTTGCGGGAACGCTTCTTGGGACGCCTGAAAAAAGTTCTAAAAAGTCTTTTATCAGGCGGAAACAAGGTGCGTGCCTACAACGGTTGGGTCATGCCGGTCTTGATGTACTCCTTTGGCATACTCAAGTGGACTCAGACTGAATTGGACACCCTGGATAGATCAGTCCGTACATTGCTAACTACATATCGTATGCATCACCCACGATCCTCGGTGATGAGGTTATATATCCCGCGGAAATGTGGTGGTCGTGGCTTTTTAAATGCTAAGACTCTACATAACCGCGAGGTATATAACCTTAGGGAGTATTTTCTCCATGCCGGCGGGGGGATGCATATGGATGTAGTAGCAGTGGACAATGGACTTACCCCTCTATCCTTAGCTAAACAGAACTGGCGCAGGCCTGTGGTGCTCACCGCAGATGACCGTAGGGCGGTATGGCAGAGCAAGGAACTGCATGGAAGGTTCTACCGGGCCCTTCACGGACCTGATGTAGACTTCCCTGCGTCGGTGGCCTGGCTACGTTTCGGTGACCTCTTCGGGGAAACCGAAGGTTTTGTCTGTGCAATTACAGACGAAGTTGTGATGACGAACAACTACCGGAGATATATCCTCAGGGATGGCACCATTGACATATGTCGGGCATGTCATCGCCCTGGTGAATCCCTCAGGCATATCATCTCCGGCTGTTCGCGTCTCGCAAATGGCGAGTACTTGCACAGACACAACCAAGTAGCCAGGATAATCCACCAGCAACTTGCTCTGAGATACCGCCTTGTGGCATCTGAGGTACCGTACTATAGGTATGTTCCTGAGCCAGTTCTCGAAGATGGTCATATCACATTGTACTGGGACCGATCTATCATCACTGACAGGACTATTGTAGCCAATAGACCTGACATTGTGTTGATAGATCGCCTGGAGCGTCGTGCAATGATTGTTGACGTCGCTATTCCCCATGACGAGAACCTTGTGAAAACTGAGAAAGATAAGGAATGTAAATATCTTGATCTAGTTCACGAGGTTGTCGACATGTGGGATATCGACGTGGCAACCATTGTTCCGATAGTCGTTTCCGCCCATGGCCTTATAGCCAAGAGCCTCGACAAACACCTCGAGAGGCTCGCGTTAGGCAGCTGGATCAAGGGCCAGATTCAAAAGGCAGTGCTCCTGGAAACGGCCCGCATTGTGAGAAAGTTCCTCAGCTTGGAGCCTTACCACCGGTAACTAGGACCCTGTTCCCGATACCGGTTGGATGCTGTGTGTTTTTTATATTTTTAAATGTATTTTATTTTTATAACTATATTTAAAAATGTAAATAATATGTACAAAAAAGGAAATAAATGGAATAATAATAATAAATTTATTACAAAAAAGTGCAGTACAAACAAGGATACAAATTTTTATGTTCTAAGGATACATGTATAGAAAAACATTAATCAAAGTACATTTGCATCTAGTGGGCAGTAACACCTAAACTAGGTAGAACCTGTATTATAGGTGTAATTGCTCTTCCATCTGTTATGGCTCAAGGAAATTATTGTACATAACTTGGTATGATAATATTATTACTTAACATATTAGCTATTTTAGAAAACAAAAAAAAAAAAAAAAAAAAATTAATACAATTCCTATAATTTATATAATTAATAATAATAATAATTTATTTTTAATGATTTAAACAAATTAATAATTTTGTATACAATTCCTTTAATTTATATTTAATGATTTATACTATTCCTATATAATGTATGATTATTCCTATATAATGTATAATTATTACATGTATATTATTTCACTATTTTTATTCATTGTATGTAAGCCGTCATAATAGGCACGTAGTGTTGTCGGATTTGCCAAAATTTTATGAAGATCTGAGTGTGTATGGATGAGTGAGTAGTGCGTGTTTGTGTTGGTGATTATAATGTGATTAGATATAAACCTATATGCAGGAGATAAGTGCGTAGATATCATCTTTTTTATTCTCTATAATTAGGTTTAAGGAGGGCTTCAGTAGTGTCATAGTCAAGGGCTAACAACCATTTGCTTATTTCTTTTTTACAGTTGTAGCGATTTAGCTGGTTAATGTTCAAATTAGTGTTTGCTTTGTTGTACAATAAACATCCCAAGTAGCACTCAAACCTGTGTATGAAGAAGGTTCTATAATTTTTCACATTAACCACTTGGCGGATACGCCGTGTTGTTGTATGTGGGGCTGGCTGTATTGGAGTAATTAGATGCTGGTTGAGTATTACCTGAGATGCATACAACTGCCTAACTGTGAGTACCTGACATTCTCTATATAGATCCTTGGTTGGATATCGGTATGGAAGGGAGCAGGCAACTTTTAGTATTGCTCTTTGAGCTCTTTCAAGTGGGAGCAAGGTGGTTTTACAGCTTCCCCCCCACACCGATACACAATAAGTCAGAAGCGATTGACGCAGAGCCAGGTACATCATTCTCATGATTTTGACATTTCCAGCACTGCGGATGTTTTTAAATATAGTTATCAGCCTACGAACCCGCTGTGTGAGCATGGTGATATGAGGGATAAAGGTAAGATGGCTATCAATTTCCACTCCGAGGTAGCGCACACAAGTAGCTTGCTCAATGGTAGCACACGTGCAGTGTTGGAGATATAAAGTGTGTGAGTGTGCTTTAATTTGCAGGTTTTCGTCAGTATATGCCTGTGATCCACGAATAGAAAATTGTATGTATTTTGTCTTTGCAGTGTTGAGAGTCAGCAGGTTTTGTTTAAGCCACGTATTGACTGTATTAAAGCCTTTCCGGGCATTTTCAAACACTTCTTCCCAATTATCCCCAGAGAAGACCAACACTGTATCGTCAGCATAGTATAAATATTATGTAATGAATCTAAGCTTGTTTTGAAAAGAGTAATTGCTGAGTTTATTGCCGGCTCTTATCAGCAAATGCAATCTTCCGAACCGTTACTAGAGTCAGACTTTTCATAAGTGCCTGCGAAGGTCTATTTGAATAAATGATTTTGAATTTTGAATTTTTGAAAGCTGCAAAACTCAGTTCTGTATATCACCTCTTACCATGTTCACTCAATCTCAAATAATGATGTACCCATATTTCACCAGATAACACAAATGACACGTTTTTTCAAGAAATAACTCCACTATACGTTACATACATACAACGGTACACTCAGGTTGCAAGGGTTGTACAAGCACGGTGAATGTGAATATGCATATTGTGCGGCGAGGACTCGTAAGAGCACTTCACTCGGAGACGGCAACAATAGGCCGGCGTAATTTCAAGTTTTTATAGCTTTATTGTTGGTGCATGTAGTCAGTGTCTTTGCAATAACCTCACAATATGTTAGTACCTACGCTACAATTTATTATGCAGCAAAATTGCAGCTGTTGTAGCGTAATTTTCATTATTATGTGCTTTGTATAAAATGTATGGAGTACCTTGTTAACAACTTATATTAGAATTACATTTTACCCGTTGGTCCTCGCGAGGGACGCGCATTCTATTTTAAGAATTGATGTCATTGTTATTTTTTTTAACCGCGAGCCAAAGTAATAAAATCACCTATAACTGTTTATTTTAACACTTTATTTATTACTTACATAAAAATATTGATCCTTTCTTGTCCTTACTAATAATATAGAAGTGAGTCTGCTACATTTTCACGACTAAACTCAATGATAATATTATAATAAAAAGAGAGATATCGCATTAACGCACGCTAATTGTTGCAGACAAATTCAGACAATTGTCGTAATTTTGCTTAGCGGCTATATATAGCTATCTATTTCTGTACCATACGTTCCGTATTATCTATCGCATTCACCTAATTCAACAATAACTGAACGCCGCTTAGTATGAGGGTAGCATATTTCTATTATAATATCATTGACTAAACCAATATGATGAAAATTTCCAGAAGAGTACCACGTATCTCGGAATACGTAGAGTGCGTGGCCCTGTTAACTCGAGTCTAACCACGATGAACATCTAGTTAAAACAATCTATATTTAATTTCCTGTAAGAAGCCTCAAGGTATTCACTTTACTAAAAATGTATAAAGCTTCGTTCACACTAGTTATATATTACCGAAGACGTATCGAATCGCATGTACAGTACACGAGTTATCAAGATAGTAAGTGAAATAATGGTTGTATTTCCTGCAGTTACATCAGTGGTTCGCGAGCCGGGTAAAGATTTCCGGTTGTGTACACCGCTCTTTATATGTTAGTTGATCATGCGATTAACTTTGTGAATGTTTTTTTTGTGTTTGGTAATAGTCATCATGGTGAGTGGTGATTTGGTCGATGATGATAAGTACATAAAACCAATAAAAGCGCTCTCAAGTGTAGTCATAGGATGGCACCGTTAAGTGCTTGACGACAGTTCTTCTGCTTGAGAGTGATATTCAGCCAGGTAGGTACTACAAAGTAGCACTGGGTTTTCTGATAATATATTATTATTACCATCCTTCACCGAAACCTCTAATTGAATATTGTCGGTCGGATACACAGATATAGATATACCTAGATTACACAAGTATCTGTATGAAAACCAAGCGTGTCATTTTTTGGCTTCGTCAGAAGCACTATTTAGTGACGAAAATCAAACTCAACAAGTGCGTCCTGTTTTGACTACCTTGTATGACGTCACGAGCACTAATTCGTGAAGGAAAAATCCAAATCAATTCAAGTGCAACGATGCAATATGAGCGCGATAGTGGCCACGTTAAGCATTTTATGCTTAAGCCCCTTTGCACATTATAACAAAAATGTCTTGTGTCTACCTGAACCTGGTTTCAACATAAAAATACATAAGTGTAACTTCGAAGACACGTCCTGTGCTTGTCCTACCATTGGAAAAGTAGGGACGGTTAAGTACTTAGGCATTGTGATAGACCGACGGTTATCTTGGCACGCTCACCTTGAACAACTCATGAATAGAACTAGAAAATTGATGTGGATATTTAAAAATCTGAGACATGTGGCTTCCAAAACACTTCTGAATCAAATCTATGTGGCTCTTGCACAATCAGTTTTAACTTATTGCATACCTATCTGGGGAGGAGCTACTAAGACAAAATTTCTAGACCTAGAGAGAGCACAAAGATCACTACTTAAAGTTATGTATTTTAAGCCATATAGATACCCAACTCACATGCTCTACTTAAACTCAAAAACACTTACAATCAGGAAACTGTATGTACTGCACACAATATTGAAACTCCATAAAACACTAAAATATGACCCTATACAATTAAATAAAAGACGAAAATTTACTGTAACAAAAACTCTGCGTGTGAATACTACTTTTGCAACAAGACAGTATTTAATAAAATCTTCCCATTTATACAACAAAATAAATAAAACCTTGAATATATACCCCATGAATAATCACACATGCAAGAAAATTATAACAGACTGGCTATCTTTATTAAATTATGATGAAACTGAAGCTCTTTTAGAAATCATTTAAACGGCATATTTAATAATTCTAATCACACCATAATCAATCACATACACAATCTACACACAGGCACCTATACACAAACACACCCCCCCACACACACACACACTCACACACCCACACACACACACACACGCACACACACACACACGCACACAGAAACCCACACACATACACATGCACACACCCCCCACACACACGCACACCCCCATTCACAATAATACACATTTAAAAATTGTATGTTTCATTCCTTTTATTTATGTTATTCATGTTAAATTATTTTAAATATACTTATTTTATCCTGTTATATTTGTTACGCCTTAATCATAAGTATACTCTGTTATGGAAGAGCGAGGTCTCCTAGCACAAGTATTTCTATACTTAAAAGGAGATCTCCACTACGTTTATTACTGTATGATTAAGATTTTGATAATAAAGCATTTGTATTTGTATTTGTATTGTATTGTCTTATCAGACATGTCTTATAAGCATGCACTTAATCGGGAACTCGAAGTAGGCGCTCTTACGTTATCTAGGTATATCTATATTTGTGGTCGGATACATAAAAAGTTAAGTTTAGAGTTGTAGATAATATTACTCTTTTTATTTACAGTACGGCCGGTATTAAAACAAGGTACAAGCTGATCGGGTGAATGTATCTCAATATATCTCATCGTATTATTATTTATTTACGTTCTGTTTGAACTCAAAACAAAGAGGACTGAGGAGAGTATTATGACCACATAAGCTTCATAAACACCAATGAATTGGAGTTGACCGAGATTTTAGGCTAAAAACCTACTTTTTTCATATACTGAACCATATATGAGTAATATATGGTTCAGTATATGAAAAATGGAATTACATAGTATGCCAGAAATATAGGGTTGCAAACGTACGTTTCTATTATAATTCTCTTAGCTGTAGTAAGGTGGTTGAAATTGCAAAAGCGTGCACACCGCGATACGAGCCGAGGCGCATTGTTAACACCAAACACGCCTTCGCAACGAATTTAATTACAGCTTATTAACGTAATAGCCTATAGAATGAACTTGCGTTGATTTACTGAGTCATGTTATACTGCAACTTTGGTTGCAGCTTTTTTGTTGTTTGGAATATTATTTACGAAACATTATGACGTTGAAAGTTAGTCAAGTTCAACTCATTAATTCAGCTGAACTTTGACTTCAACTTGAGAATTGCAGGTTTAAGGTAATACAACATGCTTATACACACCATGCGTTGTATATTGCAACGCGTGCTGTTTTGAAAGAAATAAAGGTTTTTTAAGAGACTTTTACCCAAGTGCCAAGAACAACTGTACAAAGTTTCAAATTAATAGGAGTAAAGATGAGCAAATACATAAAAGATTAAAGAACGAGCATACAAACATATTTTTATGTGATAGACGTGTGTATTTAAAAAGATACCTACTTTTGGCAATATTATTTTAAACTAGCTGTCCGCCGCGGTTTCACCCGCGTTTCCGGGTTAAAAAATATCGTCCTTCTCCGTACCATAGGCTATCTGCATGCCAAATTTCATGATGATCCGTTGAGTAGTTGAGGCGTGAAGGCGTAACAAACAAACAAAGAAACTCACTTTCACATGTATAATAGTTATATTATTATTATAGGATTATAGGATTGATTTAGTCTACTTTGTAGTTTTGCCGCCGCTCCGGAGGCAGGCAATTGTTGTCAGTCCGATTAGAATGTAAATATTATGTAATGAATCTAAGCTTGTTTTGAAAAGAGTAATTGCTGAGTTTATTGCCGGCTCTTCTCAGCAAATGCAATCTTCCGAACAGGTATAAGCGTCAGACTTTTCATAAGTGCCTGCGATGGTTTATTTTTGAATTCTGTTTTTCTTTTATTCTTTTCAGTGTTCCAATACGCACTGATTGTGTTATTGGCTGCAGTTGACTCAGCAAACATAACACAATCACAATTCATGTTTATGGCTCACATAGTAGATGTTGGTAACCCCATGTGCATCTGTCCAAAATCATGGCAACCAGTTTGTGCTTCAAACGGTATCACATACAGACATAAATTATGCATTGAGTGTACACGGTACATTGTTGTTCATAAAGGACCATGTAAGGAGATCGAAGAGATTAATGGAAGTGGAGAGAGCGAACAGGAAGAAGAACAACTCCCAGTTATACCAAATGAAAAAAATAATAAATACTTTATTTTCTAAACATTTATTTTATACTAGCAGACCCCCGCGGTTTCACCCGCGTACGGTTTCATCATATCATTTTTCAAAAATAAATGTTTCTAAGTTACTCCTTATAACATCAGCTATGAACCGGAACAGACAGACAAAATTGTTTAAAAACTCAATCCGATTTTATTCAAAAAAAGTTGAACTCACATAAAAGCTTGGTGCAATGCAATACTCTTTAAAAACTGGAATAGAAGAACATTTAAATCAAAAGCACTAAGGAGTATTGCTATCAACTTCGATGCAAATCACCCCAAAAAATCAAACACGGATATTTTTACTATTAAAACTAAAAACCAATATTATACACTAACAAATAAAACTCAAAGAATCTTATATATTATTATAACAACAAATGAAAAAGAAATGAAATTAACTACAATCAAAATATTCTAATTAAATAGTGAAAGTGAACTTCCAAACAAATTATACAGCAATCGCAAATATTCGCTAGTAGGTAATCTAAGAGATTTTCAAGGAAAATCAAGGCATAAGGTAAGTTTTTTATTCAAATATGCAAGAACAAAAAAGAATTTAAGTTTCGAATTGTAATCCGATTTAAATATTCTTTTATATTTGACATTCCAATTTTAAAGAGTATTGCATTGCACCATCATTGCACCAAGTTTTTTGAATAAAATCGGCTCAGATTACAGAACAAAAGGCAGATAGAGCGCGCGAAACACGGGAGTGAGGCCAAAAAAACCACAAAGTTTATTTAAACGAAAGTGTTTTTCGTTAAATAAAGTTTTTTAAACAAAGCATAGGTGACAGGTGATATGTGACAATTTACAGGTTGACAGGTTCTTGGCGACACTTCTACAAATTCGCATTAGATTACTAAGGAAATGCGAAAAGTTGTCAAATAATCGTTTCATAAACATTTATTGTTTGATATAATGTTTAGATTTATCTACAATTGTAGTTTTACAATGACAGGCATGACAGGCAACTTTTTATGTTATGAAACAATGTTAATTTTTTACAACTCTACATATTTGTAGATTTGTCGGAAATAATTGACATGGGGCAAGACCTGTGTCGGCTTCCTCTACTACAATTGTCATGTTTTTGTTGTGATCATTTCAAATTGGCTCTTCACGAAAGCAGTAAATAGGTAGGTAGTGACGGCGATAATAGTTTCAATGAGTTCTCATACTACAAAAAACGAACATTTAAAGAAAATCAGATTACCTAGCGAATCTTTTTTATTAATTTATCTTTTTGGTTATCCATGATAAATATGATAATTATTATATTTAATTTGAAACGCTTGTAGTAAATGCCATGTAATTATTTATGTATTTATTTAATAGTGTAATTTAATTCAAATTAAAAATATGTTAGAGAATAGCCCGTTAAAAATAAAATAAAAACAACAAAACAACTATGTAGCAGCAAAAAATATATAAGTATGTGTGGAAATTGGTGATCTTATGGCCGATTTCTATAATTTATGGACCGTTATCGGTTAAAATTAAGACTCTTATATCTTTACTAATAATGAAGCAAAGACCTCAAAGCTTTGCATAGCAGACCCTCCCATATGGAAGTAGCTATCACAGGTAAAATTAGCTTACAAAATGATGTATATGCCCAGTTTGACAATAAAAAAACCTACCATTGGTAAGCAAAACGATGCGTTTTTGTTCATAGAAACCGGGCATTAGTAAGCCCTACGAACGGCGAGACGTGAGAATTGTAATTTTTTCAATACATAACGCCTGTCATCAGCCGACATACCGTCGGGATTTTGTTGACATATGGTAGAGGTTTATGAAACAATAATTATCGTGACATATCGGCAATTGCCATATTTTCATGACAATTGTCGCACCTGTCCGTCTGGTGAAATAGGGGCCAGGTATGTGTTTTACAATTTGTATTTGCTTTTTTGGCCTCACTCCCGTGTTCCGGGCGCCCCATCTGCCTTATTCTGTAATCTGTGAAATTCGGATTGAGTTTTCAAACGTGTGTCAAAATAAAATGTAATTTAAATCAAAAGTACTAAGGAGTATTGATATCAACTTCGATGCAAATCACCCCTAAAATAACTTTCTACTCCTTTTTGACCACGTTGGGCGATGAGTTTCAATAAAATACGAAATACGTCTTCCATCAATTCTGTTAAGGAATGTTTATGCAAAATATGAAGTAGATCGGACCAAGGAATCACGTTGTCCCATACAAACTTTGCCCCCGTTTTTCACCCCCTTAGGGGTAGAATTTCGAAAAATCCTTTCTTATCGGATGCCTACGTCATACAAAGAACATAGCCTCCAAGTTTCAGGTCTCTACGATCAGCGGTTTAGGCTGTGTGTTGATTGTCAGTCAGTCATTCAGGACAAAGCATTTTATATGTATAGATGACGTACAATTTAAAAGGTAAAATAAACTCATTTTCCCATTTCTAATATTAGTCATATTAGAATAATTTTGTTTCAATTAAAGGTTTTTTTTTTTATACAACTAAGTCGGTAAACAATCATACGGCCCGCCTGATGGTAAGCGGTTACCGTAGCCATATGGACGCTTGCAACACACGAAGCATCGCTCACGCGTTACCGACCTTTCCCCCCTCCCCTATGAGCTCTGGCGACCTTACTCACGCGCAGGAACACAACTTTACACAACATAAAGTTATTTGGCTGCGGTATTCTGTAAGGTGGAGGTACTTCCCCGAACTGCTCTTTGAGCGAATAAACGCTATGCTCTACCACTCTCAAAATCAAATAATAAGGAATGTAAGTTTTATAACATGTAGATACTACTAATCCAAATCTATTCATCATATTATATCACTTTATGTCACCCAAATGCTCGATAGCAAATCTTTTATTTAAATCCCAATTGTTAAACAAAATTCCTGCCAGATATTGTTCAAAACTACACTGTAAACTTACACATAATTTGTCATTTTCATCATCCGACTCGGTCCATATCGTTTCAGCGTTCGTCAGGTTTCCACTAATGAAATAAACTTTCAGGTAGAGTGGAGAAAGCACGGTATTAATATTCATGGGGCACCCTGCCCGGACCCCCTGTAAATGTTTTATTCGTTAACGAGTCCACCGGATTAGGGTAATCATGTCACGTCGTATGTTATACGAAGCCTACGAAATTAATTTAGACTAATCAATTTCTGGTTTAACGTAAATAAAATAATGTCGTAGAACCAATTATTGTATTTGGAAATATATTACTTTACTTTCACGATAGCATTTTAATAAATCTGTAGATTATTAAGGCCTATTTACAGCGTAAATAATTTACTGAAACAACATCATTCAACACAGCTCTGGTCTTAAACAACAATCAATACCGTTATTATCTCGAACTACGTTTCATTTCAGACTAATTTGCGTATTATTCCGGCTGAGTGTGAACGGGTATGCGGATAATCTGCAAGAGACGGCCCGCCAGTATCGTCAGCGTCTGTAGGCTTAAATTTTCATTATGTTTATTGGATAATTCGCTTCAGGAACGGCGTGAGGCGCGGAGATAGAGCGGATTGTCAATGCAACACTGAGCATTCGCTTAACGCACCCACTATCTCTACCCTTGTCTTACACTGCCACAGACAGGTTCAACTGCTATCAATAAATCGCGTAAAGCAGCAGTGGATCAATCGTTTCATAAGCAAAATACTTTTTGCATCGGTTATTGGTAAATTACTCTCTATTGTCCGGATATAAACGAAGCAATAGCATTTATTTCATTTAATAAGTTTTGAGAAGGAATTTAATATTGAAAGGCATCGACGGCTTCCAAAATAGCTTTTTAATAAAGAACAGTTTCACACTTCACTGTCCTCGAAAGCAGGAAATTATTTTATATTGTGTATCAAATCCCCTTTATTGAATAACAGAAATAAGGAAAAGGAATGTGTTATATTTATACGATACTTAGATTGTATTTATGATTACAAACAAATTTCCCAAAGAAACAAATAGGGATAAATAACTAAATTAAATAATGTAATTAAATGATTGTACTCATGATGAGTACAATCATGGTGTCTACGTATCGTTTACTAATTTACCAGTCACCCTATATAACGTATTTTTTATTATATTAAACATTAATCTTGGAAGTGTATCCTATATCTGTCAAAAGTACAAATACCATAATGCCTATCTATATATTTGGGTCGTTTGTCGTAGAGCTTAGATACCGCGATTGCTAACCTACCGGTCATGGGTTCGAATCTCATCCCCGACAAAAAAAATAAACATGTACACGGATTATTTATTCTGGGTCCGAGTATAAGTATATATTTACAAAGTAAAATATGCAGTATATCTGGTTTCTAAGCTAGAATCTCTGCTTGGTTTGGGATCAGATGTGTAAACAGCATCCTACAAGGACTTTTATGTAATCATCTTAAAATAAACCGGATTCTTTCTCATTGGCACATTTTTTTATGTATTTTTGGAAACCTATGTTCCGACTTCTCTCATAATATTACAAATCCAATTAATTAAATAAAGTAGGTATTTAGGTATGTCTTAAATACTGTAAAGCGAATGATAAATCTCCTAAAACAGTCATGAGGTCGCAGATGGCTCGGATATTTTAGTAAATGAGGCCTACATTTAAATACAAAGAGTCATGTAATATATATTTCTGTTAAATGGATGAGGTATACTTCCATAAATCTTACACAAAGAGTATGTAATGTACTCGTCAAATTGAAGTCACATTAAAGATGAACGCACACTTATCCGAGCCGAACGCGTCGAGCACGAATCGAAGTCAAGGACGCCTCGCACACCAATTCCGCACCGAAAGAATCGACCGCGCCAAAGAAGAAAAACAACTCTCGTGATGCTCTGTCGTATGCAACTGATAGAATGCGAGCGCATCGGTTGAGTCGATCGCATAGGCTGCACCGAATCTGATGACGTCATTCGAATTTGTCTAGGATTTCTGGGGTTCTTCCAGACTCAGATGATTCGACGCAGGCAAGTCTATGAGCTTTCATAAGATTTCATACACAGAATTCTAAAATTCTTTTCGTTCGATGCGTTCGACGCGTTCACCTTAATTATTACTTTAGATTTCTGAAAAAGCTCTTTTTACCCCCTTTTTGAAACACCCCATGTCGTAGCGATGCGAAATAATTATTTCAAGGTGATATTCTCATTTATATCCTCAGAGCCTAGAGAGCCTAGCACAGACGGTAGAACACACAGAGTACCCAAGTCATTTTTACAAAGCTCTAAGAAGTTCCAAGCCACCTATAAGTTCGGGATCATCATAATATGAGTAGCTTGCCTTTGTACTTTGTTTCATACATTTATTGCAACAACTAACTCAATTCTTATTTAACTGCTTCTACCATATCCAAATATAATAATCTCTTCTGCCATCCACAACACCCGCATGCGACACGACTGGCCATCTGTCACAGCGTAACCGGGACGCAGTAAATTACGCGCCTTCATCATCCCGCGGGAAACTGACCTGGAGGCTAGAGCTGTCTGCCCCAACTTATGTACCAAGATTCCGGGCGGTTTTATTTAACATGAGCTATTGTTTATTTTGCTTGTGTAGTAAAGGTGTTAAGGGATGTATAGTGTATTTTGTTAATGTTTATTTTCTTATTATTTATAAGATAATTGTATTGTATTAAAACTGTACTTAAAGGCGATAATAGCTCAGTGGTAGCTCAGAGTATATAAATACTACGTACAACAGAGAGACAGCGCCCATACTTCAAAAGTTACCACCATAACTCGCGCAAGTACAGCGCCGGTGGCGAGATTGGGGTACTAATTCCTATTCTGGGTTTCTAAGTGACTAAAGCAATGTTTGTTTTTCAGTAAATGACAACAGATGACACTGTTGAAAGAATTAAATTTTAAAGAATAATGGGCACATTTGTAATTTTTTTTGTTTTTGTGTAAGAGAGGTAGAGCGTAGCATTTACTATATACTTTTGTTCAAAAAAGATAAGAATTCCATACATTAAGTCCTAAACTAGTCCAAAGAATTATTATTATGTTATTCAATTCTAAAAATACTGATTTTAAGTTGCATCTTACCCCACGGTTAATTGAGACAATTCCCAAATACTCTAGCTATTGTTCATCAACAATGAAGAATGTTCACTAATTCTGAATGTTAGCTCATCGTATTTTCTGTAGAAAATAAAAAATATATGTGAAAGAATTATTTCAATACGACAATAACATTCCGAGATATAGAATTTTTAAATGAGCGCGCGACGCAGGATTCAACGGCTCGGTACTCGATGCGTGTGACGTCGAACATCGAACAATCGAAAATCGAACCCTAGTAGGGCAAAAAGGGGTAATAATGTTTTAAGGGGAGGATATTACTATGTCTCTATTAACTATTCCTTTTGTAGTCGAAGATAGGATTATAGAAATTCCATCCCTACATCCAGTGGGTAAAGCAGAGGGCGCAGGTAAAACGGCGGGGCGGAGTGTTAGTTTAGAGATACTATCAAAGCTTATTGTTTTGAAGATCGTCAGTATAGTGAGAGTCTGCTATCTATACATTATTTAAATTTCTAAAACATGACGAAATTATGAATGACCCTAAACAAATAAAAATAAAAATTATGGAATCAAGGAACTAACACTGAAAGCACCAAGTGAGATGCTCTATTCTATAGTTAAGGAGGCATTAATTATTTATTATGAAGTTTTTGAAAATTCTAAAGGTAAATTAAATATTAAAAACCTTATTATAAATAATATTAAAAAAATATACAAATAGAAACGTGTAAAGAAAGAGCATCTACTTTATGTTTTAGAAAAATTAGTTCTTGTTAAAATTTACGATTATCGCAAGAATTCCAAAAGAAATATGGAACAGTCTCTCCAAGAAATAAAAATATTAAAAAATAAATAATTGATTGTACATGTAGCGAGTAGGTCTGATATCGTTCAGCAAGTCCAATAAAAGTTGTTTCTTCCATTGGACCCACTGAAAAATAATCCTCGTCATCCAAAATAAATTTATCCGCTTTCTTTTCAGTTTCTTTTATTTATATCCATTCAACAAATGACTACGGAAAACAGACCTAATGCATTGCGTTACGGCTATAGAAGAAATTAAATAAAAGGCATTGGCGTGAAATCTTTAGAATAAGTGCAAATTGAGTTGGTGACCGTAATTTATTTTACAATAGTGAACATGTCATCATAAAGTGAGAAGGAACATAATGTACAGATGGAAGAGAAAGAGAAAAAAAAATGTATTGGTTGATTTTATTTTCTCGCAATCGTAGTGAAAAATAGAATGTTACACACGGCGCTAAAATCCCATTATAACTCTGTTTCTATTAACTCCTCTCTAAAGCTCGGAAGTAGGACTACCTCGTGTATGATGGGTAATTTTAGCTCCTTAAATAACAATCTACTATTCTATCACATCCTGATTGATTCTGTATGCCATGATATACCTAATTTTCGTAATAAATTAATATGCCATCTCGAAATCTCCACCTGTTATAGGCATAATTATTAATTAGAATTGAGCCTTGAATTAACTGCCAAGGGAAGCAAGTGCAGACAGGCTCCTTCAATACATCCTTGTCGTCAATGTAGTTGCTGGGTAAGCTCCCCAACTAGCAAACAGTCGAATAATGAATGAGTTATTCGGCTACAGATCGAATAAATGTTGAGTAGTTGCTACGTAGTACCCACAATGTAGTGTAAAAGCTTTTATTACGACTTTTTAGCATTTTTTGCTTTAAGTGCTTTAACCGTGTTGTGTAAACGTTTACTCGATATTCTTATAGTGCATTTATTCAATAGTCGTATAGTAGCTACCATTTCTCGTTTATACCACACATGAGTGCAGTAAAAGAGTTGTCGATTCCCAAGTTTCATGTTTAAGAAGCTACTATATAGCTGCTACTCGACATGACTATATTAAAGCAAATTCGCCGAGTAAAAGCTGTCTATTTACTGAAAAGTATCTTAATATCTGTTTTGTAATCTAAGCTATTTTGTTGAATAAATTAAACCACTATAACTTTTTCCTTGCACGCGATACATACTTAAGTATGCCCATACTAACAAATGTAATACTCATGGAGACCTTTCATATGACATAGATTTCATTTGATATGATAAGGTTTACAACACAAAGTACGACACCGCCCATTATCCTTTACAAAATTGCGTAAATTGACGCGCGATGCTTAGGCCATCTATGTAAGGTCGTAAGATTTAAGTAAAATTACATAAATTGCAAATATTCAAGATACGAGTTTTACATATGAATTTAATAAATTATTAAACCTCAAATTATATTCCCTTGCAACAAAGCTTCATCAAAAGTGATTTAGTAGCGTTTTGACTAAGAATGAATTCTCAATCAGTCCAAACGATGTTTGTAGCGACATCTATACGTGTAAATTCTACACTAATTATAAAATGTATGTGATTGACCAGACATGGTGGTAGTGACGTCGGATACCGAGACGAAGGTCCCGGGTTCGAATCCTACAATGAGCTTGAGCTTTCGGTGAAGGAAAACATCGTGAGGAAACCATAGCACGGTGGTAGGGTACTTTATAGTACCCGCCTGGCTGGCTACCACCCTCAAGTTGAAAATCTGTCCCCAAGCACCTTTCGGTGTGTTCCGATAGCTGCACTTGAGAGCCAGTTCCTTCTAGGGTTTGTGTGCTTACCACCTTCGGCCACATCGTCACTTACCATGGTGAGATTGTGGTCAAACACAGACCTATAAAGAGTAAAAAAAAAACTTAATTTTATTATATTTATTATTTACAATTTAGTTGTGAGTTGATATGAAAGAATTTGATATGAAGATTCTGAGCCTGACTCGTATATACACTGAGGGTTCCGACCTTCGTTAGATGTATAATTTCTTGTTTTGGGCCACAACTGTAGAAAAAACCGGACCACATAAATCGATGCTAAGCAACTGTGCTAGTTAGAAACATCGTTCTATTTTTCCCGTAATATTTACATCAATGTCTATCTACTGTAATTATTTCAGATTTTTAACATTGCGAACTTCAGAGATAAGAGGGGTATTTTTTTTTGTAATTTATCATCATAAGTTGAAAATAAAAACCTTTTTCGAATTGTACAATTGAACCCCTTGCATATAATATCATGGTTCTAGTAGTTAGTTGTTCTTATAGTAGCTAGTTCAGATTCTCCACCGTAGCACAGAGACCGTAGCCTGTGTCGTAGCACCACCGTAGCTCTCGCCGTAGCAGTAACTGTAATCTTTAACTCTTCGTTGTTTTCTTCGTAGCTCCCAATATAATCAGTGCTTCATACCGTAGCTTATAAGATACATTGAGACTCGCCATAGTCAAAGAATAATAACTCTTAACTTCGTAAAGAAGGGACTCCTACGCTAATTTATCGTCGCCCGCCGTTGTCACCTGCAACGTAATGGCGTAGTAACAAGACAAATAACCGCTTGTTGCGTGTGCGTGTGATACCAATCATAGGTAATAATGTACATTATTATGTTAGTTGGCTTTTATGAAGTACCTAATGTAAGTTCCACTTTAGATCTTCCCGTAGCTCTATATCAGTACTTTTTAGCTTTTCCCATAGTTATTACAGTAACTCTAAATGCACTAAAGCTTTCCTTTAGTCTTATGTAATCAAGGATTCATCACATTTTTTTTATTTGTATGTATGACTAGCTTCCGCCCTGCGGTTTCACCCGCGTTCCCGTCATAAAAAGTAGCCTATGTCAACCGCGGTTAGTGTAAGCTACACTAACCGCGGTGTGAACAGTGAAAGAATTTTTCAAATCGGTTCAGTAGATTCGGAGCCTATTCAATGCAAACAAACAAACAAACAAACAATCAAATATTTCCTCTTTATAATTTGTATGTATGATAATTTCCATTCGATGTAATCGAAGTGCTGGAAACCGTGTCTCGTCTCCAGCATCATGCCGAAATCGTGTTTGCATCCGACTCCTCAGGTGTAATCTTGTACGTGAACTTTTCTGTTTATTTTCTCTTCCAATTTCGTCGGAGTGCCTGCCAAGGTGTTGTCTGATGTCGGCTTACTATTTGAAATATACGACTTTATATAACGTCCAACAACCAACATAATCTTAAAAAGAAATATTGATTGCTTTGCCATGATATTATCATAATAAAACACACAAAAATTACATAGATATCTTTGTGAAATTTACAGAAATAGGGTATTTCCGGAGTCTTCTCAGATTAATGTATTTCGAACCGGTGGTAAATTCAACTGTATGTACCAACTTAGCGTTCATAAGCCAGGGCCTAAACTGAATAAATGACTTTTTGATTTAATTTTATTATTATATTTATTTCATTTAATTTACTAGAATATTTTTTTAATTCGCGGCTTGATACTAAACTATTCTTCTAATCAATAGTTGTAATATAGTCTGCAATGAGCTCATTCAAGTTTCTTAAAAATAGAATATTTAATTAGCCAAAATAGCTCAGTTGGAGGTATTATAATTCCGTGTATAACTCGGTTTAACCAGCTTTTAAGTTTTCTAGCAGTTTCACGCTAGTGCTCAATTTTGTTTTTAAAATGTACAAAGTTTTCCTGAGCTGTTAGTTTTGTTTACTTTTATTGTAGACTGTATAATCAATGTGTACTTAACTAGTTTTCATTTTCAATCATATTATCAGCAATGAATATTATTATTTATTATTGCTTGTTAAGTTAAGGATTGTTTTTTTACTTGTTTTATTATATGAAATGGGTAAAAATATTTGTGCCTGCGTGCCAAATAGAAGAGAGGTAGAGCCTGTGGGTAGAGCGTAGCATTTAATTGCTCAATGAGCAGCTCGACTGGGGAAGTACCTGCACCTTACAGAATACCGCAGCCAAATAACTTTATGTTGTATACCTGTGCGTGAGTAAGGTCGCTAGAGTTCACCGGGGAAGGGGGATGGGTCGGTAACGCGTGAGTGAATAAGCCCTCTGTGTTACAAACGTCCATATGGCTATGATAACCGCTTACCATCAGGCGGGCAGTACGCATATTTAACAACTTGGTCATATATAAAAAAAACATCACGATTGGTTGTCAAACCGACTCACTTTCGCATTTATAATATTAGTATGAAACTTGATGTTTTATATCACAGTACCATAACATACCTGCAATAGGTATATGAAAAATCCACCTACGTACAAGACGTTAGATATGGTAATGTAATCGAAGGTGGGCTTCCACGTGTGGCCCAAAATCCTTTTATTATTTACAGGCCATTTTCCGCGACTGTCTGCGAACACAACTTTGATTCTCATGTGCATTAGTAAACATTGAAAATATCGCTGCGTTGTTAATACACTGGAATAACCTGTCTAGTTCTGTAAAACTATCATTAAGTCTTCGTTTCCTCGATGCATATTTATTTTTACACTAGCTGCCCGGCGCGACTTCGTTCGCGTGGTGCTACCCTACCCTGTGGTGCTACCCAACGCTACCCTACCCTACCCAACCCTACCCTACCCTACGAATTTTCTTTGCTATAAACCTCACGGAGCCCGAGACCTTTCCAACGAATGCAAAACCGTGGAAATCGGTTCGTGCGTTCTGGAGTTATAGCGTCAGGAAGGAAAACCCGACTTATTTTTATATAGTAGATGATTCAATATTATCTTTGATTTCGCAAAATATACGTTTTGTGATTGAATTGTTTGATAAATTGCTTTTTTTTCTTTTACAAAACTGTCAGTTGGCAAAATCAAAACCTAAGCAAAGCTAACAAAGTCAAATATATTCAATATCGTACTTAGGCTCCTCAAATATCAATTAATTTTAATTTAAACATTTTCAACAATAATGTCATATATTTTTTAAATTCATAGCACGATAAAAATTAAGGTGTCCAAGGCTCAGCAGCAATAATTACATTTTAATATTCATAAAGAAGTTTATTACAAAATGTTTTTGCATAAAAGTGGCAAACTGACGGTTGAAACAAAATTTACAATATCGGCAGCTGAGTAACTTTCGCAAAAATACTTAAAAAACGTTGTGTTAAATAATCTTAATAATATGAATAATCTTATACCGCATTGGAACCAAGTAGACGTTATGGTATTAAATCTGTCATATGAAGAAAAAATCTTAAATGAAACATTTGAATATATCTAAGAGCAGAATATATCTAATGATGATAGAGATGTGTGTGTGTATCACATAATGACGAGATTTTTCCGGCCGGAACGAAGTAATAAGGCAACAGTTGGGTCTCGACATTGACCCTTTGTCTGACAGAAGTCTCGATTTAAAAAAATTATAAAATGTCCCGTAAAAACAGAAGTATATTTTTGTAAACTTTTACAGAGTGTCATAATTTGCACTAGCGAATAAACTCCTAAATAAAGAATAAAAATAATATCTAAAACTTTCAATAAATTCAAAAGTATATAGTTACCATTTCCAAAAATTGATTTTCCTTATACACGCACAGTACCTACCTTTTACAATACTCTCTCAAATAAAACCCCTTAAATTTCGCATCATTTACACCTAAATCTCCATTCATAAATTGGCATGGAAATCCTTTCGTGGAGTGAATATTTCGCCAACTATTTATATATGAAGAAGGGTCAGAAAGCCGATTACAGGTCGCCTTAGGAACGGAAAAAGCTTTCACTTGTAATCCACTAATGTGATGGGGTTATAAAGGAAATTTATCATAACCCTATTGATAGAATGACATTGAATCATCTATTGTAAAAATAATTTCTGCTCAAATATTTTTCGTCAAATAAATAAAATAAAAATTTAATCTAATTCTTACAAGACAGATAAATAAAGTAGAGCTAAATATTTATAGTTAACGTAGGTACAGTACATAAATTTTAAAATAAATTTTATTTTAAAATTATCTGAAGCTCACAATTTTTTGTCCCACTCGGCGCTTTCCAGTCATCATCATCAGCCTATAATGTCCCACTGCTGAGCACAGGCCTCCTTTCACAAATGAGAGTGAACGGGAATGGGCAATACTCCACCACGCGTGCCCACTGCGGATTGGTGGAGGTAGGCTAGTGGTCAACCTACTGTTGGAATTTTTCAAGCCGCCTAGGAGGCATCCAACTAGCTTAACGACTATCACAATTAAGTGATAACCGGGACCAACGGCTTTACGTGCCTTCCGAAGCACGGAAACGCTCGATTTGAAATACCACCAGGCGGTCACCCATCCAGGTACCGACCACGATAGGCGTAGCTTAACTTTGCCGATCGATTAAGAACGGCTAATCATGCTACACCACGAGCGCTTTCCAGTACGTGGTCGCAACTCGAGAACCTTCCTTCCCCATCGGTTATCGGTTTTGCGAGTGATATGGTCTTCCCATTACCACTTGAGCTTACTAACTTACGAGTTATATCAGTAGTTTTTGTTCTCCTACGAATGTCCTCATTCGGACCCTGAAACGTAGAGTTTCCGAGCATAGCTTGTTCCATAGCTCGCTGAGAGGCTCTGTGCTTATTTATTCGGCCAGCAGTAAAAGACCACGTCACTGTTCCGTATGTCATCACTTGTAATAAGCATTGATTGAAGACCTTTGTTTTATGACCCTTTAAGTTACTCGCTATTATATTGCACTTGATAATAATATTAAAGGAAAGTATTATAAATAGTACATACTTTTAATCCGAATAACGGGTGAAGTCGTGGGGCAAAGACTCATGATAAACAATCTCCCTGAAACGATATAAATTTCTAAAACAACATTGTTTCATGAAAACTGAAAACATACTCCAAAACACATAATTCCAGTTGAAGTAACAGCTATAAATATGAAAGCATGAATCTAGTTGCCGCAAGGCCCCAAATCCTCTGGTTTGTTGTGAAACTCTTCCCGTAATATTGTGTAACGTCAAATGCGAGTTACCAACTACCTTCACAAATGTGTTTTTGTTGTGTTCTCGTACGCGGAGACAATAGTTTATACATAATTCATTTTGTGGAATAGATTAATCTTTGGGAAGTGAATCCGGAACGCATGCTTTTGGGTATTGTGTTTTGGCACAAGCGAAATTATATTAACAGCGTTAACTTAGATTACGGAGAATTCGAAGCCTTTGTCGAGACGTTGGATAATTTCAAGCCGATTATTATACATCTCAATAAGATTTATGATTCTAAATTCACTATTTTGTCCAGGATTATTATTTATCTTTTATTAAAAGGACAAAGCATGAGTTACAAAAGATATATAACCTTAACAAGATTTTACGGTAGTAATATAAATCCACTAAGACCATTTTCACAAATCTCTATACTGATTTTCCTCATCCTGGGTGCGACGTGACACCGGAACCGTCACATAAACAGCGCCTCATCATCCCGTCCCATAAGCGTCGTTACCGTTTCTCCTGCGCCATATCTCGGAAACTCCGGAAACTTTACGAACGGGCAATTGCAGTCGGCTCATTGGCCCCGCGAGCCCACTGTAGCCTATCTGGACTGTGCTTTGGAAGTTTAAATTTGATTCTTTTTCAGAAATTTTATAATATTTTAAAGCTAGTATTGAAATACTTGACTATTGTATTTATACTATACTATATGAATTTTCTTTTTAGAAATCTACATTTTCTAAAATAATTTCAACTTAATACAACGTGCTAGAAATACGAGTATTACAAGTATTAAGTTGAAAAGTCAACAAGTATCTTAATAACATCCTATTTACACTGTTTTTGTGTACACATGTAAACAACCCCAAAAACAGTAGCAACAGACACATAAATATTCACAATGTTACTCGTATCGCGTTATATGTGGATGTAAATTCAGTGCTGAAACATTTAGACCACGTACGACCCTCTGGCTAGGGATAGTCTCGGACCCCCTTCACCGATGTGTTTGGAATGCGATAAATACAAAGTATATTGTATAAGTTTGTTTGTCTTTACTGTAAAGTAAGTTTGCGATAGTACGATACACTTCTTTGTAGATAGAAATTAATGTTAGTTGAGATTTTTTGGTAGGATTGTATTTAATACTAGTTGTCCCCCGCGGCTTCATCCACGTTCTCGGGATAAAAAGTAGCCTATTATACTCGGTGAAAGAATTTTTCGAGTCCGACTAGTAGTTCCAGAGATTTGCCCTATTAAACAAACAAACAAAAAAATCTTCAGCTATATTATATTAGTGCTAGCTGTTCCCCGCGGTTTCACTCGCGCTTCTAGAATAAAAAGTAGCTTCCTATTAGTATTATTTCGAATCCGGTTGGTAGTTCCTGAGATTCGCCCGTTTAAACAAACAAACAATAAAACAAATACTCTTCTGCTTTATTATATTATTATAGATAGTATAGAATATAGATATGTAAAGCGTTAATATGAAGGCGTTTACACTTACTATTTCCTTCGTACTAATACTATCTTACTAATATTATAATATGAAAAGTGAGTTTGTTTATCCTTCCTTCGCGTCGCTATGTTGACATTTTTAAGGACATAGCTAGCTGGGTGAAGAATAATTTAGGATACCTACATTTTAACCTGGGAATACAGATGACACCATGAATTACCGTAACCTAAGACGAGAGTACATCATCTCAAATTGATAAAAAAAAAACAAAAGTTTATGTTAGTTTTGGATTATTGATAAGCTATATAGGTAATAAGTTTTATTTAATTTATAACTCACAATTTACGATAGCGGACACATTTATAATTATTCTTCTAACCTAAACTCCTCTTATTAAGCCCCATCCAATTTATTTGGACGACAGTTGGATAACCGCAATGATGGTGACAAATCGACCAGCCGGCCGGCCCGCCTCTTTGATGTTCGATCTTTTCGCTACAGTTATCGAACGATACGATAAGTCACTCGATAACAAAACAGAAGCGATTCACCAGCTATAAATAATTCCAAAATTGCTGTTTGTAATTGGGGCAACTCGGGACAAAAAGTTAAAACAAGGAGGCGTTTTAGGAAAATATGGTCTTGGAGAAACAAGTTTTGCCTAAAGCATTTGTATATTTTAAATGGAAGCATGCAATTTGAATGCTTTGTATAAAACTAGTTTCCCGGTTGTACCCATATTCAAGAAGGATCGGGTAAGTATAATAAGTATTCTATAATTCAATCGAAACATTGATTTATATAAGGTCCTAATAAATTAGTGAACTTCCTCTTGATGGCTGAATGTATAGGTCATTAGTAATCAAAAAATAATATTAGAAAAATAATCCGTCGGAAAAAAAAGAGTTTTCTCTACCCATATTTTTGCCTATTATAAATAAATAAATATATAAGTAGAGTCTAAGTGAGACTTAATAAATCACTTGCTTTTAGAACATTTAACATACTTATTACTACTTTTATACATAGTAATATTTAAGCTTTATAAAATAAACATTAACAAGATCCCACGTGCAACTACGTTTGGTTATTCCTTTTGCGGCAACAACACGGTATTTCCATTAGCCGACAGCGCGGACGCAAGTTTTACACAACCTATTCTGATTTTCAACAATCTCATCAAATTATGGCGGTGAAAGGCACCTGGGGAACTGATTGAATTGAATCCCCTCCACCTGACGCTATATTTCTTCCCGGTTTTCCCCAAATTGAACTTTACCCACAGTTAAATGTACTTTAATCTGATTGAACTTACGACTTAGATAAATCGCTAAAGCTCGCGACATGTGAGCTTTAAAATGTCGAAGCTATAAAAACCAGGAGCTTTGTATTGGTGATTAATAGGTACTTCAATATTACCTTTTTCCTTTACGATTAATGGTATAAAATGCGATTTCCTTAATTTATTTTTCTAATAAGATTTATTTATTGAATCATCTCATTTCTATATACAGAGTTTTTTAACGTTATTTAAAAATCAAAAAAAATCTTTATTACAAAAGAAAGTCAAAATTTTCAAAGATTATTTCATCGTCAAAAATTATGGATTTTCATATAAAAATAAGTACCACATTTTTTTCCTTTTAAAGGGGGATTTATTTAAAAACATTCCAAATACGTCATAAAAGGAACTCTCTCAATTATCTTTGACCAGTGGTAAATCTGTATTGATTTAAACACTTCAACTTAACAAAATCAATAAAACCAAAAAATAATTAATAATCGTGAATAGACTCGATACAGTAATATTACAAAAAAAAGTGCATCTAGCTTTATGCCAGCCTTTAAATATTCATCACGGTATTTTGAATCGAAAAGTCCAATAAAGAACAAAGACAATATAACGTCCATCAATCATAACAACGAAGTTTTTCATAGCTAAATCAATAGTTTTTCTAACCCGCTCGAGCAGTGGCTAGCTGCTCATAAGAAATGCATGCTTTTCCACTTTATTTATTTACATGGGGTTAGCTCGATAAATCCGGGACTTCCTATCGCATAGGGGACTTTTATTGAACTTTATATTTAGTCCACACCCTGCGGATCAATAGGGTAACGTAAACCTTCGCATCAATGACTATTGTTTTGATTGTTATTTTATTCTGAAACTTTTCGTATTTTTTTTTGTATAAGAATGTATGAAAATCTTCGTATATAACCGACTGCATTGTATCGTCATCGCTATATGTATGACCGCGATATTTCCCGAGGTTCCCCGGTAAACAAAACGAAAAAAAAAACAATTAATAGGTACCTTTAAAGAAAACTGCATCCCACGATAAAACTAATGGAAAACAAGTCCAAGCGGCACCCAAGTAGCAGGAAGTTCGAGGTCTTGACGAGCAGGCTAAGTAACACCTCCTGAAATTGGAACCAATAATGTTGCTATTAGAAATAGGCTACAGGGCCTGAAAACACAAAATGTCGGCCGTAAGCTCAGTAGCATCCAAATTCCTTCAGAAAAACCAAATAATTCACTCTGCAACGATTGAATATTGGGCAGAGAAAATCCTACAACACAGCGAGTACAATTGTACTTCCCTCCCATGTTAAGGAACAACATATTTAAATCCCTTACGATAATCATCATAAAAAAACACCATAAATACCTTAAGGAGGAAAATATATCTGCCTTGGGAAGGTGGAAAATGTTTCGGTCATTCGACAGTTTCGGTCGTGCTGATGACATCGCCTCCACACCACGAGGATCTAAAAAAGATAAACTATTAAAATAAAGCCGAGAATAAGGCATTACCGTATCCGTGATAAACTTACAATGAAAGATTAAAAGAAAACGTGGTATGCCCGAAGTCCCAACTTACGGGATGCGCGCTGGCCGTAGATCCTCACAGAAAACTGAATCACCAGCACCATCGGTTGTCATTCCGCAATGAGTCGTTGACAGTGACAATAAGGTTCAGTATCACTTGTGCCTGCTTGGGCCAGTACTGATTTTACTCACGCATGTAGGAAATATTGTGCTTCACTTTCTTATAAGGCGATGCTCCTTCGTGATTTTTATATACGTCTAACCATGCATCTAACCATGGTATAATTATATGATTGGATCATGCATCTAACATCCCTGACTTCACCATAGATTCCTAATAAATTGACCGAACAAACTGTCACAATCACTTTGATTGAATATGGATTGAATGAAGTGACAGTCACGTATTAAATCGATGTGTCAGTGATATAAAAACAAACAATCTCTAAAAGTGTTAACACAAGCCGAAAATTACAAATGATTCATTGCAATTCGAGAATAAATAAGAAAAATACCACAAATTACGTGAGTATACAAAAAATGCTAATATTCTGCGTAGCATGATGTAGTTATATTTTTTTATAACTGATGGTGTTTGACACAATCAAATCGACATAATGGTAAATAATGAAATTAAAAATACATTATGATTTATGAAAGAGTTCTTATGTGATCAAAGAAGAAGAAAAATTGTGGAGAAATTGTGACAAATAATATTATTGTGAAAAATCAGCAACTTTATCGAAATACGATTTAATCATTATTAAATTAAACCAATCATCATTTAATGTAGGTATATAAATTTATTTTAATATATGCACGTACAAGCTCATTGAAATGAATACTGATCAATTGAACAATTGGTGGATAGTATTTACCGAGTATAATTAAACGAGGTGACACACAAGAGACTTGGACAATTTATCATGGCCAAACGCGTAGCCGTATCGTAGCGTTGCTACAGTGCTACGGCGCTACGGAGCTACGCGATAATGAAACTCGCTTTGAGTTATACGGTTTTTTACAACTTATGATATGTAATTACTTTTAATCGTTTGAATAGTAGTTCCTGGAATTTTATTTTTTTATATGCTACCCAACATGCTTAACAGCATAGTTACTTACAAAGATATTTAGGTACAAATTCTCCTGTAAAATGTTCAGAAACCCGTTTTAGTTATAATCAAACTAGCTAATGGTCAGTGTAATTTGCAATGATTCTCTCTTTTTAAAAAGATTTTTATTGAGGTCATTCTTTTTAGGGTTACGTACCCAAAGGGTAAAACGGGCCCCTATTACTAAGACTCCGCTTTTCGTCCGTCTGTCTGTCTGTCCGTCTGTCACCAGGCTTTATCTCATGAACCGTGATAGTTAGACAGTTGAAATTTTCACAGAATATGTATTTCTATTCCCGCTATAACAACAAATAATAAAAATGAGATAAAATTTGAATTAAAGGGGGTCCCCATATCAGAAACATCTTCTTTTGGTGTTTTTTTTTGCGCCTACTATTCATTTCACAGTCAATTTGAGTTAGGTAACATTATTATTGTACGGAACCCTCCGTATGCGAGTTCGACTCGTACTTGGCCGGTTTTTTACAAATATACTGCTCAAAATCATTTTTTATCAGCCTATTTACGTCACACTCGAAATTACTCGTACAAATCACCCTCGTTGTTGTATACATGCCGACGACATTGGGTGACGATATGCGTTGAAATCACACATTTATGCCGCTTGATTAACTAAGGCAACCAAAACTTTTGTACAAGCTATATCGAGTACAATTTGTTGTGCTTTATTTCAAAGGGGGAAATAAAGAATGATTACCAACTATTGATTTACAAAAATAAAATGAATTGGCTTAAAATATGCTGGATTGGTTAATTTCTCTCCTCCTCTCACATACACACAGCACTATCTCCTCTTCACTAATGTAATATGTATAAATATTAATTTGAGTAATACACTTATTATTATCCTATGCTTTATTATATGCTTAAGTTTGCCATTTATTTATTTACTTATTAAATATAGATTCAGTCTACTTTGTAGTTTTGCGGCCGCGCCGGGGCACGCAATTGTTGTCAGTGCGATTAGAATGTAAATATTATGTAATTAATCTAAGCTTGTTTTGAAAAGAGTAATTGCTGAGTTTATTGCCGGCTCTTCTCAGCAAATGCAACCTTCCGAACCGGTATTAGAGTATTAGAGTCAGACTTTTCATAAGTGCCTGCGAAGGTCTATTTGAATAAATGATTTTTGAATTTTGAATTTTTGAATTTTGAATTTTATCAATAAATTATTATTACTTACCTCAGTACAGTACTTGTCTAAGAGGCGAGGGCCTAGTAATCTGTACCTAATACAGGATCTTTCCTAGTACAGAGACCAGTCTCTCAAAAAGGAATTCGAAATAAGTCAATTGTATTGATAGTTTAGTATAATTAGTTTTTAACGCATACCTTTTTGAAAGATAAATAAATGCTTTATTATTATTATTATTGCTGCTCGACTGGGGAGGTACCTCCACCTTACAGAATACTGCAGCCAAATAACTTTATGCTGTGTAAAGTTGTGTTCTTGCGCGTGAGTAAGGTCGCCAGAGCTCATTGGGGAGGGTGGAAAAGTCGGTGTCGCGTGAACGACGCTTCGTGTGTTGCAAGCGTCCATATGGCTACGGTAACCGCTTACCTTCAGGCGGGCCGTATGATTGTTTACCGATATAGTCGTATAAAAAAATTATTTTTATCATGAATTAGTTTGAGAATTTTAATCAGTTTATTTCTATATTTTTTCGACTCTATTATAGTTATAGTAAAATAAATTAAAAACAAAACGACAAAATCTCACAATAATTCAACAGTAAATACAGAAACATCTTCGGTGCTGCCATGTTTTGACCATAAAATCAGTGGCAAGCCGATACAAACGTCGGTGCGCGGTCGGTCGGTGCATTACACCGGAAACATTGTCCGATTGTTGCGGTCCCATAGTAATGGGCTTAATTCTGATGCGGCTTTCGGCTTTTAGCTATTGTTTACCTGCACAAAATGCGTCGCCATACATACTTGCCGTCTACATGGTGCGTTAATATACATTTGCTTTGTATACCGTTCGTTTAGAGGCTCTGGCTAATATTTTGTGATGTTTCAATTACTTTATTATTAGTTTGTTATCATCAAATGTTCTGTGCTCATCAGTGAGACATTATAGGATGATGATGATGATTTGACAGGTTGAGCGGTTGCAATAATTTTCAACTAATAACTATCAAGCAATAATTTTTGTTAAAATGGTATTTCAAAAAACATAAAATATAAATTTTGTAACTATTTACCTATATACAATTTTATTTGCCATAACATGCTCATTATATATTGAACATGGATCTTGCGTATTCATTCCAAGCATGATTTAGCTAAATATGTTTTAATTCATAATATTTATAATAATATTGTACTTATAAAGGAAACTCATTTGGGAGTTTCATTGTCTAATTATAATTGTACGCTAAACACTTTCCCCCTTTGTCATAATCGCTTTTTAACTAAATCAGTGTTATAGTGTGCTCCGTCTCACTCTTTTGATCATCCAATGTCACCTGTCAGATAAAGATCAGAATTTTAGCTAATCAACGTTTGATAACTTTATTATGAATAAGGGGGTTTGGGGAGAGCTACATCAAACTTCAACATAGAATTATCAAACTCCAATTATTAAAGATATTATTTTCTTTAAATCTTATAAGAGGAGAGCCGAAAGATAGTTTGGTGATCATCAATTTATATTAAATTTATTTTATTTTTCTCGATAAATATTAATATTAACTACCAATCAATTGACTCCTCTACCCAATACACACGTATATGTAGTACCTATCGTATCAAAGTTCCAACAAGGCTGACGTCACAACACAACCACGCTCATTGGCCAAAAGTTAAATTGAAACTGGTACGCAAACCGCACTCACATGATTTATTAGCCACATGTGAATACGTAACTGAGTTCAACCATTTGTGTGTGTATGTAATTGAGATCCCTTATTGTAAGCCTCCTGTACTTAGTTTGTGTTCTGTCCTTTGAAGTTTAAAGTTTATAACTAACTTTATAAATGGTGTTGATTTTTGGACAAGTTTATTACGAATATTATTAGTATAACAAAATAAAAATCCTAATTCTATCTAGATGCAATTTGTGAAGATATTCGTTACTCTTTCACGCAGAAACAACGGAAAGGATTCGAATTAAATTTGGCACATATATAGATTATAAATTGGAATAACATATAGAATAATATTTATCTTGGAAAAATATACTATACCTCGGTAATGCAGGTGAAACCGCGCGGCACAGTAGTAATAATTTAAATATGTATTTCATAACTTACTAACTGTACCTACACATTGACAATTTGAAAGTTAAACACTAATAAGAAAGCTAACTTTATGTAATCACCAAAATTATTAAAATAAATTACAGTTTTATGTTTTTTTTTTTTTTTTTTTTTTATTGATTTAAACTACTTACTACAGACACGTGGTCCGTACTCTTTTTAGATTAAGTTTTACAAATATTTTTTTTTTTCTTTTACATTTTCACAATTTGGACATCTTGGTCCGCGCAATAAATAAATTATTCTAATACATTTATATTCATTATTTTTATACATACTATATATATACTGTGTTAATTTATACTATCTAGGATACATATTATTAACTTTTATGTGTTTATTACAATACCTATTTACACTACATATTACTATTGTTATTATTTTGATTTATAATATAATATTAAACTTGTTACTTATATTTTCTACAGTTTGCATTTTACAGTCTAGTTTGCTTGCTTGTTTGCCCCGGAGGAAATCCCCGCGCGTATTTGAGCTTCTACGACATTATTGTCTCTATTTTTCATGGCCATTTTTAGGTTTTGAGAGAGGATTTGGTCGGTTGTTGCTGCCATCGCCCGTTTTGCGAACCTACCTATGGCGTCATCACTGTCATCTGTGTAATATACACAGCTGACAGTGTGACGCGACACTGCTACGACCGCATGCGGTACACTCTCGTGGATTTGCAACCTTTTTGGTCTTGTTTGGAGAATGATTACCGACTCGTACGTAGATCCCTGAGCTTCATGTATGGTAAGGACGCGTGAGCCCGTGGCAGCCCCGTATCCCTGGTTGGTAAGGGATGCCTTTTCTTCCTGGGTGTGAACCAGGAATAAGGTGTTTGGGAGGGTGCTAGGTATTTGCGCGTCTGTGTACCTCTTCAGCTTCAGGGAGTGTACGTGGTGTTTTGAGGAGTATATACCTGAGTATATCTCATTTAGGGCATACGCTACATCCATTGGGTTCCGATGCGTGCATAACAACTCCTGGCTGATGTTGGCTACCAGGTTTGGTCTGTTGTACTGAATATTGAACAGATTGTCTCTGTCAATATAGGGTAGTTGGTTGATATCTCCGATGAGGACAATTTCGCTAGCACCAGACAGCCGAGTTGCCAAAATAATGGATCCGAAGTGGTTCATTAGAGCCTCGTCAACCGTTAGGCGGTTACAACTTTTCGGCTCTTTGAATCCATTAGCTAGCACGGAAGCCATTGTCCGCACTTTGATCTTGGCTGCAGCTTCTCCTACGCGGGGTGTTATTTTTTCGCGAAGGTCTTTTGCTGCCTCGATTGTGGTGGTGATTACAACTTCCTTCTCCTCATCGAAGTTTCTTACTACCCATGTCGTTTTGCCGCATCCGGGGACCCCATTCACCCATTTTATTTTTGGTACCACCCATTTTTCCCATGCTGCTCCGGGACCAAGAGTGCCTGAGATGGTTTTCGCCATTTCCAGGATCTTATCGTCCAGCATGATCTTTGTGCAACGGGCGGTGACTACTATGGGGTCGTTTTGTGGAGTGTAGAATTTTGGTAGGCCATCCTCTAGAGTCTCCCCTTCGACTAGGGTCACGAAGCCACTTGTCGCATTATATGCCGCCATATAACTCCCAGACATTTTCCCCATGAGGACTTGGGATGTTTCGTTGTTGTATATGGCAGCATCTGCTTCCTCGAGTCTAACCTTCAACAAACTTAGGTTCTGGTTTTGGAAGGCCTCTAGGATGCTTTTACAAGTCTCAAAATTGACCTGCTTGGTCGCTCTTGTGATTGCTATAAACTCGAGAAAAGCGTTTAATGCGTGGTCTACTGTCCCCGTCGCTGGTATTCGAGTAGGTGGGATGACCTGCCCCATGTCGGCTCTCGTTCTGGTTGCAATTTGTTGTCTTGGACCAGGAGGGGGCCTCCTCACAAACTCCTCCACTGCGGCAGCTAGTTGTGCCGTTTGATGTGCGTTTTTTGTGTGGTCTAGTGTTTGAGTAGGTGGGATGACCTGCCCCATGTTGGCTCTCGTCATTGTTGCTTTTGGTTGTTTTGGGCATGGCGGGGGCTTCCTCACAAATTCTTTCACCGCAGCAGATGGTTGTGCTGGTCGTTTAAACATTTTTGATTTCACCCCCTTTACTACTGCCCCAATGAATTTTTTGAAGGCTCCTATGCGTTTCGTCTGGTTTTGACCCTCTTTTGGACTGCCGCTCTGTTCTGCTGCGGCTTTTTCGTCAGCTACTTTTCGTTGAAGACGCTCCGATCCGCTTTGCTCGGTCGAGCCCCGTGTTGGGTCTTTGGTCGCTGTTTCTGCTGCGTGTCTGTGGGCTTTGAGGAAGCTCAAGTCTTCCTTTCTGTCCTCATACACGATTACCTCATGATTTTTTGAGGCTTGGATGCAGCCATAATGATCAGCGACTTCACCCTTCCGGTATTCGACTACCATTGCGTCGACACTTATTTTGCGGGGTGTGTCGGCGTCTTCTTCTGCCGATCCGATTTTTGAGAGTACAGTGCATGCCTGCTCGAACGAAGTCTTCACTCCCCATACGAATAGCACGATCAACTTGTTTTGTGTTCGCACCAATCGACATGGATTGTTCAATATTTCCGTTGCAGGTAATGCCTCGAACGTTTTACGTTTCATGCTCGTTTTGGATGTACTCCCCTTGAGCAGAAGGGCTAGGCCTGGTGATATGCCAACACGTTTTTTGGGGCCCACAAAGCAGAAGCTTATACCGAGTCTCTCGCTGTTGTTGTCCATGAATAAGGCTATACTTCTAATCCTCACACCCGGTTCACCGTGCTCTCCACCTGCCAACAATTGCTTGATAGGCATGTGGTTTGGAGCATTGGGTAACACAGAGATTGTTGTTTGTGTTGGAATCGGAACGGGAGTCTGGATATTAGACGATGTTTGTTGTTGGGGGTGTTGGTTGGCTAGAGTACTATTTCTTCTAACTGCTATGCGGAAGATGTTGTCCACATACTCCAGAAAGTGTGGTCTTTTGGTTTTATTTTCAAGGACATCTTGTAGTCCCGACATGTCTAGTCGCGTGTCTATCTCTGCTTCTAGTTCCCGTCGAGCTGCCAGAAAACGTGGGCAATCTAGGATGATGTGCCACACGGACTCGCTGATGTTGTTGTCACACTCACATCCGGGGCTGTCTTTTAGTTTGAACCTGTGTAGGTATTCGGCTATCCCACCGTGTCCTGTGAAGGCTTGCACTTGATGGGGCGTCAACTTTATTGCTCTCACGATTCGGTACGCTTTGTCAACATCCGGGAGTAGCTTTTTGGTGACCGCCCCTGTATTGGAGGTCTCATAGCGGTCCTGCCATATGCGGACCGACTCCTCTCTAATTTTCCTCTTGATGTAGGACAGGGGGATTTTGTCGTAGTCTTGGGTTGCTGTGGATAGTGCTGCTGACTTTGCCAGCTCATCGGCTCTTTCGTTGCCGGCAGTGCCCACGTGTGCCCTTAACCAAAACAGCCGCACCTCTCTTCCCTCTGCTCTGATCTCCTCTATGCACTCTTTGATGGATTTTGCCAGGGGATGGGTGGCTTTGGGATTCTTTAGTAGGTCGAGCGAGGATCTTGAGTCACTCAGTATACTCACTATGGGTTCTCTACTGGATTTCACCATTTGTGTCGCCCTGTGGAGCGCATACATTTCCGATTGGAAAACTGTACACGAGGGATGCAGATTGAAAATGGAGTATGCGGTCTCCTTTCCCCCCTCCCACCATGTTACGGCAGCTCCTACTTTGCCCTCTATTTTGCTGCCGTCCGTATATATTTCAGGGCCGGTTACTAGGTGGGATTTTAGGGTTTCGGGGTCCGTGGACTCCAGGAGCTCGAAATTGGTGGTTGTATATGTAGACGGATGTGGTTGGTCTAAGTGTTTCACACTGCTCTCGAGCTCTTTTCCAGGGGGAAGGTAGTTATTGGTGATGTTCTTCTTCACCTTGTACAGGTTCGCTGTCTCTTGTATTCTCAGGTCGAGTGGGAGTAGGCCTGACAATGTGAGTGCTGACGTGAGTGATACCGTGCGGTACGCCTTACAGATTTTTTGAGCGAAGCCTCTTTGTACTGTGTTTAACTGTTTTTGTATTAATTGGAGCTCTGTTGCCTGTGACCATGCGCTGGAGGCATATGTTATAATGGGCTCTATGACTGAGACGTATATAGTTCTTATTATCTCACCATTTAGACCCCACGTCACTTTAGCAGCTCGCGCGAGCTGTTTGTATATATCCACAGCTTTCTTGCATTGAGCGGAGACGTGGGATTTAAATGTAAGTTTCTTGTCAATTACTAGGCCTAGCAGCTTAATCTCATCAACCAAATTGAGTCTTGTGCCGGCCATGAAGAGACTTGGGGAGTCGTACTTGAGCTTCCTCGTCAATAACATCGCATTGGTTTTGTGCGATGCGAAGTTTAGCTTGTTCTGGCTGCCCCAGTTCACTACGGTCTCTAGGGTACTGTTCACTGTTTGTTCTAGAATATTAACCGATTGACCTGTAAACACTAGTACTACGTCGTCAGCGAATGCTTGGCAGAAAACTCCCTCACTTTCCATTTTGTGCAGCAACGAGTCTAGGATAACATTCCAAAAGGTGGGACCGCCTATGGATCCTTGGACACAGCCTTTTGTAGTTTCCTTCTCATATGATGCTCTGGCGTAGTTGACCTTGATCTTACGGTCATCGAGGTATGAGCTCACCAGCTTGAATAGGTTTTTGGGACAATTTTTCCTCTTTAATTGTTGTTTTAGAGCTGGCCACCATGCATTATCGAAGGCACCCTCTATGTCCAGAGAAATCACGAGGACGATGTTTTTCCTCTTCACCTCTTCCTGGATGTGTACTACTAGGTCATAGAGAGCGTCTTCGGTGCCTCTTTGCGGCATGAAGCCGTACTGTTGTTTGTTTAGGGTGGGGAAGATATGCCATTGGAGTCGGCCTACCATAAGTTTCTCAATGATTTTTCCGAGTATTGACAGGAGGCCAATCGGTCTGTAAGACTTTGGATGTGTGTAGTCTTCCTTTCCCGGTTTTCGGAGTATGACCACATGGGCTGTTTTCCATTGCTTGGGGAAGTGTGTTAGCTGCAAGCACTTGTTTGCTATGCTTAAGAACACCTCCCACTCACAGCGGATAGCCGCAGTGCAGATATCTGCGGTTAGCCCATCAGGTCCCGGGGCTTTTTTAGGATTTAGGGCTTGAAGCACCAGTTCTACTTCCGCCGATGTAAATGGCGGATCATCCTCCGATTGGGAAGTTGTTCCGCTCTCCGTCTGTTCCCGTACTTGTGTGTGGCTTGGTTGGTCTGTTGCCACACAATCGTCTGGGTAGAAGGTTTTGGCGAGGAGCTCTGCCGACTGTTGTGGGGTGAGGGTGTTACCATCTGGGTTCCTCAGGAGCATGTCTTCTTGCCTTTTTGCGGTTTTCCTAATCACCCGGTAGATTTTGTCCCACATACTCTCTTTTTCTTGAGTCGTGCAGTACTCCTTCCAATTTGTTGTTTGGGCCATTTCTGCCTCATTTGCGTACTCCAGTTTGGCAAGTTGGTACTCTTCTATGACAAAGTTTCTTCTTGAGGGGGCTGCATTCTTGATTCGCCTCTTTTTTCTCAGGACATCTCTTTTCAGGTCATCTAGCCTCTTTGACCACCATGGAGGTTTTGGGTTCCCTCGCCCCTTCCTCATTGTTGGGATGGATACCTTGCAGGATTCATGGATAGCGTCTGTGTAGGCTGTGACTATGTCCTCTAACTCCTCCGGGGTTCCAGATTCTCTGACGGAGAAGGAAGTGATGTTATTACAGTTTTATGTTCAACCCATTCAGTCGAAACATTTTCGCTTTTAAATTATTTGTAGGGTTTAACTAAGATAAAATAAAAAAATATTTTTTTTTTTTTTTTTTTTTTTTTATACCACTAAGGTGGCAAACAAGCATACGGCCCGCCTGATGGTAAGCAGTTACCGTAGCCTATGGACGCTTGCAACACCAGGGGCATCACTTGCGCGTTGCCGACCCTGAAGAAATCTCTTCACGCCCTTTTTGAAGAACCCCATGCTGTACTCCATTGGGAAAACCACGGCGGGGAGCTCATTCCACAATCTGACCGTCCGCGGAAGAAAGCTCCTTTGAGCC
Organism: Polyploca ridens; assembly: GCA_951394255.1. Classification (NCBI taxonomy): domain Eukaryota; kingdom Metazoa; phylum Arthropoda; class Insecta; order Lepidoptera; family Drepanidae; genus Polyploca; species Polyploca ridens. The sequence continues at coordinate 6,408,713 of OX596249.1, forward strand.
CGCACAGTTCGAAACAATTCTGGTTTCAATATGTGAGGATGGACTCCCCGTCGATGGCGAGAGTTGCGATGGTAGAAGGTAGCAGTGGGCAACAAGTCGAACAATTCTTTAGAACACTCTCCGTTGTACAAGCGGTAGAACACACATAAGGAGGCAAAGTCTCTCCTCAGACTAAGGGGCTCTAAACCGCTTGTGAGCTCGGGATCGTCAACAATTCTGATGGCACGTCGCTGAACCGAGTCTAAAGGCCCAAGCTGGTATCCAGGTGCTCCCGCCCATAGGTGACAGCAGTACTCCATATGAGGCCGGACTTGTGACTTATAAAGTTGTAGCCTTTGCCCCGATGTGAAGTACTGCCTCGCTCTGTTGAGCACTCCGAGCTTTTTGGATGCCAGCTTAACCTTGTCTTCCAAGTGACTTCGGAACAAAACGTCGCTAGAAATGTCGACGCCAAGGATCCCGATGCTTTGACTGATGTTCAAGGAGGTGTTCTGGAATTGTGGAGCCACAGACCATGGGGTTTTCTTAGCGGTGAACGCGCAGGCTTGAGTCTTGGTGGGGTTGAAATGGACTAGGTTTAGTCGACCCCAATCGGAGACACTAGTTAATGTACTCTCGATTTCAGACATCAGCCGTTCGCGGCTTTCCTCCACCTCGGAACGAGGGATATTTGCACGGCCCGTGTAATAAGCGTCCCCTGTACTGTCGTCCGCATAGCAATGAATGCCGTCAATAGGCAGCATATCATTGATATGCAGTAGGAACAGTGTTGGGGACAACACAGAGCCTTGCGGGACGCCAGCATTTATGTCCATGCTATCGGAGCAGCTACCATCGACGACGGCTCTTATGCATCTGCTGGACAGAAAGCTGGCGATCCACTTGCATAATCCCTCGGGAAGCCCGTATGCTGGTAACTTCGTAAGAAGACCCCTGTGCCAGACCCGATCGAACGCCTTCGCCACATCTAGGCTCACTGCCAAAGCCTCACCTTGGCTCTCGATGGCGAGTGACCAACGGTGCGTGAGATACACAAGGAGGTCACCAGCTGAGCGACTGTGGCGGAAGCCATATTGTCGGTCGCTCAACAACTCGTGATCCTCCAGGTATCTCAGAAGCTGCGTGTTGATCACACGCTCCATGACTTTTGAGAGAAGGGAGGTGATGGCGATAGGCCTGTAATTCGTCGGGTCTGATCTGTCGCCCTTTTTTGGCACTGGGTGCACGTGGGCAGTCTTCCACGAAGACGGGACTTCTTTTTTGGTGTAGGAAAGTGCGAAAAGACGCGTCAATACTGGACACAATTCAGGAGCACGCCGCTTCAGAACCACTGCCGGTATGCCGTCTGGCCCACTCGACTTATGGATGTCCAGAGAAAGCAGTTCCCGCCGGACCTCCCGTTGGGTAATGCTTATCTCCGGCATGGAGCTAGCACACTGCGCGATGGTAGGCGGTGTGGCGCCCCCGTCATCCAAAGTCGAGTTCGAGGCAAAGAGAGAGCCCAAAAGGTCAGCTTTCTCCTTTGCACTATGGGCCAAGTTTCCGTCCGGCTTACGGAGTGGTGGCAAGGACGACTGGCAAAAGTTTCCTTCAGCAGCTTTGGCAAGAGACCAGAAAGCGCGACTTCCAGATGGAAGGCTAGTCAGCCTCTCACCAAACCTACCGACGAAATCGAACTTAGCCCTAGCAGTCATTCGCTTACTGAACCTCGAGGCAGCGTTAAATTTGCGTTTCGCATCAGAGATGTTGGGGTCCTGATTAGTTCGGGCCGTAGTCCAAGCCTCATACAAAGTCTGCTTATTTTGTCTAGCATCTTTGCAGGGCCGGTTAAACCACGGTCGTTTCTTCACCCCTGCAGCCACTAGCGGGTTTGGGATATAACATTCCATTCCCGCCAGTATCGTCTCAGCGACGGCAGCTGCACAGGTGTCAGGATCATCTGATGCGAAGCAAAGCTGCCTCCACGGGTACGTTGCGTAGAATTCACGCAATCCATCCCAGTCTGCTGACTTATAGTGCCACACGCGACGACGCCCGGGTGACCGGAGCACAACGGGCCGCGCAAAAGGCACCTGCGTCCGGATGAGACAGTGGTCCGATGAGCCAAGTGGCGCATCCACTGTCACTGCATAGTTTTCCGGTCGCGTAGTCAGCAGAAGGTCCAGTAAGGAACTTGTATGGCTCTCAATATCTGGGATTCTCGTAGGAGAAAGAACCAGTTGTGAGAAGCCATAGGCCAGGGCAAAGTCGTGAGCAATCCTCCCCGCAAAGTCAGTGGACCGAGAACTAAGCCACTCAACGTGGTGAGCGTTGAAGTCTCCTAATAACACTAACTCCGCGGAGGGGTACTGCTCCAGTACTTTGTCAGTCGTCGATTGCAGGTGCTCAAATAACCGGATTGTGTCCGCGTCACCGCTGTGGGACCTGTAAAGGCACGCGTAAACTTTGGTGTGGCCACCGTGATCTACGCGCGCCCACAAAATCGACAGGTCCCGGTCTTCTAGGCCATGGAGACGGTGACAGCAAATATCCTCCCTGACGTACATACATACCCCGGCACGGCGCACAAAATTGTGCTCCAACTTGTACCCGGGGTAGTGTAAATACGATGTATCATCAGGGCAGGATATTTGCGTCTCCGTTAGAAATAGCAGGGTCGGCTGTGCAGTCTCGAGATGTTGGTGGACTGCATTGATATTAGCGTGAAGTCCCCTGATGTTGCAAAAATCCATCGAAAGTGTGGACGGGGAGGCCGCTGAGGAACTATTTCTTTTTTTCTTTTTCCTAGCCATTAAAGAGGGATTGATAAGAGATTAAGAGGAATCGCTGTGCCAGCAGCGAAAGGGACAAAGTGCAATGTTATTCACCGACCGAGTGCTGGATAGGTGATGCGGTTTGTTGGTGCGGCAGCCGGAAGGGCCCCCGGTCCCCCCATGATACAGTTGGCCGGGTCCACTCCGGTCTCCTCCTCCGGCACGACCAACTATACCATGGATTATGCGCGAGGCGGCGGGTCAGCCTCCCAGGGCGGAGATTAAGTGATCCCTGGGCTCGGGACCCCTACAACCTGCGGGCAGCCAGCGGGCAGCTGTTTCACCGGGTCTCCCTGACCGCCGCAACAACACGCCGCGCCTGCACAACACAACGGTGGTACGACACCGCTGGTCCCCAAACACTGCCAGCACAGCGCTTCCTCATGGAGCTCTGGCGACCTTACTCACCGCAGGAACACAACACCACATTAAGCAGCGTTATTTGGCTGCGATCTTCTGTAAGGTGGAGGTACTACCCCAGTCGGGCTACTCCAAATTTCGAACGGGACAACCCGTTATGCCCTTCCTCTCTTAAAAGGAAGGAAGGAAAAGAGGCTTTTACAAATTACATTTGAAACGATAACATCTACAATAGTATAAAACTGTGTCGCAGATATCAATGCCCTCCTCCGTTTTACAAACATGAACAGAGTCTAAAACATATATAAGATATTTACATTTAGTTTTTTTTTTTTGCATTTACTTTTTTTACGTTTAGATTCTTTTACATTTAGGATATTATTATTATTTTTTTTATTTATCATCATCAATTATTTTCTTGATTTTATTAAAATATTATTGAAATAGGCACGGAGCATAGTATAATTTAGTTTTATATTTTATTTATATATTGGGGCAAACTGAAAATCAGCGCTTGTGTGTACGACAGTGCACTCTAGCATTATGCTGAGTTTGCTACCATTTGTCAGACATGTTTATATATATTTTTTGTTTATTTTTTGCTTTTTTGATGTCTTTGTACTATGTTTGACAATAAACTTATTCTTATTCTTATAAGAAATTATGGCCTTAAGCTTATTTAACTTTGTATAATATAAATGTCTATAGGTACATACTTACAGCCATTTCACAAATTAATTGATATAGCAAACGGGAATTTCAACATGTAACAACCCTCCGTATCCACTTCACAATACAATTACAATTTACAGTCTCCTCGTAAACCCTCGTTGAAACTAAAATGAAGCACCCGGTCAAAGGTGCAGTACTGATAAGTTCCGGTAACTGATAAGGCGCACTGGTTAATCCGTAGAACAAAGGCAGCCAGTACAGACCCCGGGCACGGCTTCAGCCCTTTTGTGGGCTTACCCTGAAATCGTTCGCTAAGAATACGTGTATGTTTCGGAAAGGTATTGTACCATAGAAATAAAATAACTAAGTATAGAACGCGAGTATCGCACAGTTTCACCCAGTACCAGCGTAGGCAGATGAGCTATAGATATTTATATTGATGAATATGTGACAATAGGGACGTAACTGCGCTGTGCTCCGAATTATCGATAGCCGCATAATTCATTGTAGTATGTATAGGTATGTATGTTGCTTACCTATTTAGTAAGTTCTGGCAAATATACCAACCGCATGTAACCATACAATTAATATTAAAATTATAACGTAAAATATACAATTGGTAAATTTATTAGGTGCCTACGCATTTCGAATGACCCTGGATGCAAACATAAAAATACGAATTTTTGCTCATTTTGAGGTAACTTAGTACCAGTTCCACTGCTTCCTGATAACGTATCCAGCAGGGTTACATGCGCGTGATGCGCGCCTTGAGATAATTTTCTTACCATATTATGTCGTGCGCGGTGAAGTTCAGTTTGAAAAAGCGCGGCATTTATTCATGTGATTTTCACTGTAGGTACATGAGATGATTCGATGACAAAATTATCTCACGGCTCGCATGTTAGCTTTTCAGAACTAAACTGAAGATTGATGATGATGAGATGATGGATGATATTTCTGGCACATAAGTTCTAGATATGCTAATTGATAGGCCTCTAATCTCGTAAATTACTAAATGTAGATAGAATAATGAAACAGAATAAGATATCTGGTCAAAATGCATCTGAAGACGATTCCAACGAGTCCAAACACGGCTAACATACGTTATTCCGTTATGGAGTACCAGTGCCTACTTTCCGGATCCATCATCAGATCAGCTCGATGGTACCAAATTAATGTATTGTCATCAGTACTTGATAAGCGTGCAAAATTTCAGTTTAATCTGACGTTAAGAAGGCGATGAAAATTACGTTTGAAGATTACATTATATGCATACATACAGGTCGTTGTTTTGGTCAGCGACGAGCGACTCAGGGTCGATAATACAAATGATACTGGTGCGAAAAAAAATATAAAAAAAATACTTTATTTTTTTTATATAATAAAAAAAAAAAAAAAAAAAATTGAAAATCATGTAATAAGCTAAAGTGTAGACATAATACTCAACGGGAGTACGAGGGAGTAAAGGGGTGGGGCGATGGCGGCTTGTGCCTAGCTCTAGTCTGTGCACGTGCCTAGTAACCATACTTTGCAGTAATTTTATTTCAAATTGAATAAGGTATTTCTCATCATATTTACAGTATTTAATGGAATTAAGTCCATTTTTGGGGAATATATATCTTGTACTACCGCTCCTGGGTCGCTTGTCGCCGACCAAAACAACACCCTGTATATACGTACATATATACATACAGGTGAAGCTTATAAAAGCGTGTTAAAAAGCGCCCCACACCATTTTATCACAGTTTTACCAACATAATTTTGTTGTACGATATGGTGACTAGAAGTAGGTTAAATAAAATCGACATCATAGATGTGTTTACATACTTAGTTACCTACACGTGAAGCTAATAAAAGCTTGTTAAACAACTGACACTTCAGTATAATATTACCGAGAAAGTAATTTTAATTTTGCCATTGGAATTTTTTGTTCAGTCTCAAAAAAGTCGTAAAACACAAATTCCGACTGAACAATTCAATTAATTATTAAAACCGAATAATTACTTTAATATTTAGGTATACTATTAACATTCCATTATAAAAATAAAACATTTAGTTCTCAAAAGGCCTACAACTTTTTTATGAACTATAAGAATATTTATCGACTGCAGTATCCGTCGCGCTACATCACTAGTCGCGGCGCGGCAGTGCGGGGCAGCGCGGGAGGCCAAATCGTGCCCGCCCCTCGCGTCTCTTTCACCCCCGAGACGCGTAATTTAATTGTTAGAAATGCATCAATATTTCGACTTACCGATGAAAAGTGACATTAGATTTATACTTTGAGTGTGTCCTACTATCATTACTGCACAATCGAACTGCACATTTAACCATTTTTATCGGTAAAAACAAAAAAAAACATCCGAGCAATTCGCACCTGACGCGCACAGCTAGTACTCGACAACGACTACTAGCGCTTGCGGTGGGATCGTTGCCTTGTTCAAACCCATGTCTACTGTTCTCACTTGGTTACTGCCACTCTAGTACATTTTAATTCTATGTATTGTACGTTTTTGAATTTATGTTGTGGGAAAATTCTTATTAGTGGGTTTTCTATTTTGAAAAATATGTAAGCTTTATATCTAGTACAATCAATTGTGGGAAAATTCTTATGAGTCGGTTTTCTATTTTGATAAATATTAAAGCTTTATATCTAATGCAGTAAATTCAGAAAGAAAATCGTAAATTTGAAGATGCCAATTATCGTTAAACTAAAATCATACAAATCACTTCAAACCAAAGCGATACGACGGTGACAGATGAATTTGACTATTATCGGATGGCGGAGGTTGGTTCCATGTAAATATTCTACTTTTGGCCACGAACGTATTACGATAACTTTATGAGTTCATACAAATAAATTTGTGAATTGCTGCCTTTCAAATAACAATTTTTTTTTAGAACCAAAAATTTGTCACCTTTCCTTCACTTTCAATATTTTCATTTCACTAATAGTTTCCTAACGCCCGTCTCTTCTGTAGTGATAATAAGTAAAATATTTTATCCGTATGAAAATCTTGATCTCTAGTATCGTATGACTTGCTAATTGCCCCCGAGCTTCTAAATCCTATCCAGTGTCCCGTCGGCGGTGACGTCTGCGCCTGAAACGTTATTATCTGCCTTCAAAGGGCTTCACTTCCATTTCGGTAATCTTGACAAGTGTTTCTTTTTTTATTTACTCACGCTCAAATAATCACAGTGGTTAAGTTGTTTGATATAGTTTCATACGCTCATACATGTGTTAACAAAACATAATACGAATTTTAAATACATAAAATATTACCTTATTTACCTGATGAGGTTATCGATGATGTTATTGATAAGTAAATATTGTTAAATTTCGATTAAATTTCAATTTTAAGGTAAAACGTAAGTACACTAATAACAAAATGTTTTATTTGTATTATATCGACATAGGTAGTAAGGCTTTACCTATAAAACGCCATTTAACTAATAATATACTGATTATCCTTTGAATCGTGATTAAAAAAATAACAATGAAAACAATCGTTATCATAGTCTCAATCAAGAATCATAAGGATAAATGCCTGTCGGTTCATAATGATTGATTGCGGGCGTTAAATTATATAAAACTAAATTTGTACTAAAGGTGTGCATGCATAAATGTATGTACTTAAATTCTATCTCAGTGCTTGTACTTCAACAGGTCTTTAGTATTCCCGCAGAGTATAGTAGAACACGAAACATTGCAAGGCTAATGGGTAGTATTCTCAAGATAGTTTTCCAACTTTTCGACGTGATTCTGCCTCACCAGTCTTAGACAAAGAGCGCCTCCGAGAGTTCGCTAAGTCTTCCTTCAGAGCATTAAAGTCAAGCCGCAATCTTGAAGCTAAAATACTAATAATAACTTATAATGACTGGTGAATAAGTTTTATTTTAGTTTTCGTGCAAATTCGCTTAGTAACTTTGCTTTTGATGAATTTTTCATGTTTTTATCTAATTATCTAGACGCTATGAATTAAACATGCTTTTTATTTTAAATGTGATTGTTTTGTATAATTTATAACTTGATATCTAAGCAGTCATTAAGTCATCAGTTCAGCATTATAACTTCCAATTTCAATTTTCCGTTTCGTTCGTCAATGGCTAATAAGATATTTGGCCATAATTTTTCTAACTTTTGACTCCAAATAAATAATAGATTATTTTTCCGAAACAAGTCAAATCACAACAAAAGTGACAAACTTTTAAAAATAGCTCAATATTGTTCAAACTCATTACATTACTTCCTCCCCTGACAGACTCGCCTATAGCAAACAGGGCGTGATACCAAATTGAAAAGATTCTAATGGATCAGTATTTTCCGACATCCGATCAAAAAAGAATATAATGGAGCAATTCATAATTAATTTGGTGCCCCTAACTTTTAGGGCAAAGAAAATAATGGTCGTTTATAACACACAAAAAAATGAGTTTCTGAAGAATTAAGTTGTACGTAATCTCAGTAAGAGTTCACAAAAATAGGGGAAACAGAAAAATTTCGTTGAATAAAAATAAGGATTACAAAAACTCTTTGTTGAAGAAACATTTTCGCTATCGGGAAACAGGGCACGAATTGTAGCTAAACAGAGGAAAAGAAAAAAGAACTTGGACAAAGTTTATTCTCTTGGGACTAACACAAATTACACCCAACGTCTAAACATGGCTAAGCTTAATTAATCTGAAAATCTACGTTATTTCCCCACATTCGTACCTGAGGCGCTTTGCTACACAAACGATTATACATATTATGTTGCACTTTTTTTCAAATATGATAATTAATTTCTTTTCATTAATTTTGAGGAGCCACTCGTCTCTGCCTTACCTAATTTTTATTAACAGCCCATAAATAAGACAATCTTAATACCTTTCTAAGATAAAATATCTGAAGAAAAAATAAAATATTATTTCTTTTATGAGTATTCTTGATAAACAGTCCATTATTCGATAAGTGGTCTGAGAGACAACATTTATGGACTTTCATTTCTGTAATAAGTATGTACAAGCCACGAGGTCAGTCAGTCCGGGTTTAGGTTGACCACACTCGGAGATTCCTAGCATGACACACCAGTTGAAAAGATTAATTTCAACACTCGAATTCCGCCTTCAATCGAAGATAACCGTTTTCGAGCTCATCGCTGTCAGAGATAGCTTTCACCGATAATAAACTCAACCTACTAGCTAATAAAGCCTCATAGTGTGGTCACACTGTAACACGTATGTAGTTACAGTAGAAACATCTCATTACGCGTTTCGTTCCCGGGGTAAATGGGGGTTAATTTCATTAGCGCGGGCCCAACGAATCGTGTGATAACTTTAGTGCTGTTATGTGGAAGGGCGCCCTTGGGATCACGCTGAATGTTTATAGAGGCGGCGTATGGAATTTGCTGACGTTGATGTATTTATTCACATGTTTACATTGTTTAAAATATCCTATTTTCAGTATAAATTCTACTTCTGAATACGATGTAGCATAGTTGTTATGACAGTTGTTTTATCAAAGGTAGCTTCAGTAACCAGGTACCTACCAATAAAACCTTAAGAACTTTATATCTGATTAGATAACGTAAGGATCTGCATAATTTTCAAATCAAAATACACTTACGGTGAATTACCTACCAGCTGCCAAAATTTTATAAAATTGTTTAAGGTCTTTTTAAGTTCAAATAGGTAGACTTACTTTCATTGTTACCATTTTGTGTGTAACCCCAAAATCGATAGCTTCAAGTATCGATACACAAAATTCATTACCATAACTGATTGGAGAGAGGTTTTGTCCTGAAAATTCACGTAGCAATTACGGACGTCCCCTGTCGGGCAACAGCAGCGAGGCAAAGCGCACAGCTCCGCGTAATTATAGCACTGGGACCAAAAGTTTACTATAAAACACTAAACCGAACAAATTAAAATACCTACCGTGTAACCAGATTTCGACACACCTCACTAATTGGCTTGTTCGACCATCGCGGCCACTGAATTCAAATTGTAAAATTGCTTTTGGTGCATTACAAGAGAAGTAAACACAACCACTTTCGAAGACTTTAAAAATTACCAACCGGATCACGTTCGGGGTCCTTAATTAAGAAGTTAATGAGATTGGGACCTGACCTCCTTTAGCTGTGATCAATAACGGTCACTAAATTACAATATAAAATACCTCGGAAACTTTTCCGCGATAAGTGCGGTTACCTTGTTAGTGTAAGGATCAAATCCAATTAGATTCGGTGGTTTTTCATGCAATGTCTACACAACACTGCAAAGTGAAAGTTGTTAGTAGTCTATTGAGTTGTTTTCTGTTCATAAGTTTCTAGTTACACAAAACCATAGAGTAAGAATATTAATAGAGCGACTGTAGATACTAAAGTACGTGCCGTGAGCTCGGGTAAGTGCAACGCTGCATTTAGAACGCGCATTCATATTATTATTATATATTATATTTTTTTTATACCACTAAGGTGGCAAACAAGCATACGGCCCGCCTGTTGATAAGCGGTTATCGTAGCCTATGGACGCTTGCAATTCCAGGAGTATCACGCCGACCCTGCAGAAATCTCTTCTCAACCTTTTTGAACGCCTTGCTGTATTCCATTGGAAAAACCATCATTAGAACGACTACCATTATGACTAACATATAAATTAATGCCAATTTCTCGTGTTTATCGATACTTTTACCGACAAGAAACAACAATGAACTGATATCGTCGTTTTTTCTGACAGTAAATTACTAGTGTACGATATATCTATGAATGCATCTATATGCATACTGCTCACGTCTCTCACTAGGTAATATTGTTGACGCTATTTAATATTCTTACTCTATGCTCAGAACCTAAAAGGGAACTACCCAGGATACATCTACCGGTACACACAAGTGCTTGGCGTCAGAGTTTCAACTTGAGGGTGATAACAAGCTAGGTGGGTACGACACACTTCCACACCATGGTACGGTTTTCTTAGGATGTTTTCCATCGCCTAAGGCTCAAACTCATTGTTGGCTTTAAGCTCACGATTTTCGCAATGATATTATTTGCAAGTTCTGAATGGAAAGTATATTGATTCATTTAGAAAAAAGAACGTGTGATTGTTGGGATAGTGATTTATGGTATTCTAATAATAATTGACATGAATTATGTCAGTTTTATAACCAACAGGTTATAGGTAACTTAGATGCGACGACAATAGTCTGACAGATCACTGGTTCGATGATCAGAAGTTAACAAGGTGGAAACACCAGTGAGCAGAACGAGGCCGGAAAATATTGAGCGGGTTATTAATATAATAGTGGGCCAATTTATTTATTATACCTATTTCATTTTGATATGTAAATATTTAAGAGATAATATATCTCTTTAATTCCTTCTACTTTCCTTTAGTTACTATAATATTATTTAATATTAGTATTTAGTTTAATTACCTATTTCTCTTTATTTATTCTATGTATGTAAGTATTACATTACTTTATGTATCTCAAAGTATTTACTATTTATGTATAAATAGTATTAGTTTATTTCATATATATTGTATTATTTGTAGGTAGATGCTCAACCTGCCACCTTTTGAAGTTTTTCCTGTACTCAAAGGTTGCCTGGAAGAGATCGCTTAAGCGATAAGGCCGCCTATATTGTATAACTTCCTTAATTTGTGTTATAATATAATTTGTTCTATGTTAGAGTATAAAATAAAGAATATTTCATTCATTCATTCATTATTTACCTAATAATCTTAATTATTTCTATTCAAATATGTTTTGATTTTTATTCAAAACATTAACCAAAGTTTTATCGAAAAGGGATTAGTGAGTTACGGGCAGCGCAGACGGACCTTAGTCTGCAGCACACAAAAAGTCTGTGTGAAAAAATGGTAGAGCGCCGTACTTTTAGCGCGTCGTAAGCGTTACTGCTTAGAATTGTATAGGTACTATTTTCACAGACTAAAAAGTGCGGCGCGGTGCGGTCTGTCGCCTGCGCTTCACCTTTATCACCAATAAAACATAACTTTAACATAAACTAATCTAACTAATAATCAGCAATATTAGGATTTAATATCATCAGTATTAATACCTGATTTCCATAAGCTTGGCTTAGTTTTTAATCAGATGCATGTGTCAATATATTTTCATTCACCAGACAGTTTTTAGCTTTTTAAACACCTAATTTTGGTACTGTATTGTATTTAACTTGAATGTTGATGGGTAAAATTCATGAATAAAGATTCAAAGAACAAACAAAATAGTCACTTGTATAGCAAATATTTTTCAGAATTTGGATACATATCAGATTCATAATATTATATTACGGTAAATGAAACTCGTAACATGTACCAACATTGTGTTTCAAACTGACATTATCACGTACTCGAAAACCGTAGCGCTAAGCATTTACATGAAACTAAGCCACAAATATGCTTAAGTTTAGGTCGTTATACGTATATGAATATCGAGGAGGCATTATAGCGTTCGCTAATAGCCAATATCTGCCGCCAAAATTGCCTTCCTAACGATATTTCTGCTGCAAGTAATAAAACCAGTAATCCTATTACCGTTTCGGAATCGTTTTTGCACACGTGGACATTATATCGGCATAATACGCGAAAATTATTACAAAAAATGAGTTTGGGATGCTACTAAACAGTTTGATAGTGATATAAATATAAAATAGGATAAATAATGAATGGTGATATTTAATGATTATCAACATGATAGTTTCATTTTATAATTTGAAAAGATAATTATCTAAATTGGATATTTTTGTTACATATTTGAAGTCACAGATATCGCTGGACCGATGTAGTGGAAATAGAACCTAATGGAATTTAAGCTAATGATCACACAGAAATCAAAGGCACATTTTAGGCCAACGGAATAATTTAAGTTAATTTATAGTACTTGTCTATCAAAATGTCCTACATATAGAATGTCAGCAAAGTATCAACACGATGAGTCATTAAAAGCGTCCGATATTGTCTCCTTAACGATGTTTCCACCTCAAACAAAACCGTAATTTTATTAGCCGTGACCCGCATCGGGCTTGACGCAAGCTTAACGGTTTGTCAACATTACATACCAACGTATAATGTTATTTATTTTACATAATTAGTGATAGATTTTGAACAGACTAGTTTCATTTGACCTTAGATTAAAGCCTATTTTGATTTAACTACACATTTCAATGTTCTTAAACATATACTTATAACTATTTTACTTTGAGTAAATAAAGATGTATTTGTATTTCGAAAAAAGATTATAGTTATATATTAATGTAGATAGGTATTTAATAAACATTTTTTGGAAATTGATATTTCATTATCGTGAGACCACCGAAATCTCAGAATTATGTCGAACTCTAGTCCTGCTGAATTTTGAGCCAACACTTTCCTTCCACCGTTTGTTGCCTTACAAATCAAATCGTTTATTCAATTTAGGTCCTTATAAGGCACTTACGAATGTCACAAATTGATTCTACCATAGGTTCGTAATAAACTTGAACTGAGAAGACTTCCGGCAAGAAACTCAGCAAGGGGTTTTTTTTAGGCCAAAAACGCTAATCTTTCAGCATCATTCATTGAAAAAAATGACACGGTAAATAGCGTGCACCAGGATGCTTACTCCTGCAGGTCTGCCGTCAAAGCATTATCAGGAAATATGGTATTAATTTTGATAGTTTTTCTAAACCCATGAATGTAAAATGCTGAGAGCTTAGCGTATTTGGCCTAAATATCTAAACAAACTAATAATAGACATAAGTCAGAATCATTATTTATTTATAGAAACTCGACTCTAAACAAACGGGAAAAATGAAATTAGGCAGAGAAAATTGGCCGTCAAAGGGAATGATTTATGAACCATATACAATGTTTTAGGGAATTGACCCAGTTAAGTTATACTTCTGAAAGATATTGTTTTATAGAAAATATAGTGTAATGGAAAATGCATTTTTTTTTTACCGAAATAAAATCATTCCGTCCCTTTTTTCCACAGATTTCATTATACTCGTAAATGCTGTGGTTGATGTGTGTATTTACGAGTATAATGAAATAAATAATGATAACTAATTAAAATATTGATGGACGTATATTATCTTTAACTATATTTATTGCCTCAATAGAAATTCAGTAACATCAAAAGAACTATATCTCTTCATTAAGGTACAGCCACGTGAACAAACAACATACACGACTCTTAAAAATTCTAGTAGATAGCTGGGAGAATCGTAGAAAGCGCTTTGTCTTCAAATGTCTGAGGGGACTGATTGGAGACTCAAATAAATTCTTCGCAGTTCTGCAGTCGTCGGCTGTCTATACACACACGCAACGTGATCAGAATATGGGAGCCAAACCCAAGTTTTATTTGAATTGTGACAAAGAAATCCAGTTTTTATCCTTTTTGTTACTATATGCAAAGTCAAAATATTACGGTCTCCGCGAATATTTTGTACATGTCGGGAAAGTTTGCTGCCATAACCGATTGACAGATAAATTTTACGTATCAATTGAATTGTTTTTATTCATTATTAGGTAAATATCTTTTAAATTTAAGTTACCTCACAGTATAAAAATTACAAATATAATTAAAAGTCACAATTTCCTCAGTCAGTTGTCCGACGAAATATTTTTAGCGGTAATATTTTTAGTAGATAACCAAACATATTTATGTCGCGTAAATCTGTAATGTTGTCGTGTTAATAATTTTAAAGTTCCTTGTGGATTTGAGCAACCCTAAAGTTTCTCAATTTATATTCATATTTTAAAGCTGACCGCTGAAACTCCACTCGCCATGTTTACATCAAAGTTTAACTTGAGTTTCTGATACACATAAAATTTAATGAGCTTTTGGTGATATTGTAACTGTTTTATTTATACGTACGATTTTTATGATGGACATTAAATTACATTGAAAGAAAATGTACCTACGTACTTTACATATTCATGAGATACCATGCCTCGTTACTATGTTATCTCCTTACTATGCCCGATTTATATTATGTTAAAATTAAAAAGTGGATGGTGGTGGTAATAAAAATTATGTATTGCTTATTAAGTCACCTGAAGAACTCTATACAATGACAGAGTATCTAAACTGATTGAAATTCAGTGAGTGATAACCTTAAAAATGAATAATAATATCTAATAACCTTACAAAGAACCGCTTCGTATTGTTCCAAAAAATCGGTAGACAATTTTATGTAAATTATTTCTTTCCATAATGATGTCTTTGATGTTTTGAGCGGTGCTGAATTTTAAACAGTCCTCAAACGGATATGGTATTGATTTCAGAAACACTTTTATTTGCATTTTACAGAGGAAAGGCGGGAGTAAAGCTCGTTTGCAGATCCATAGGTACCATTGTAACATACTTGTTCACATTTATCGTATTCAAAGTAATCTTTGTAAAGTGCAAGTCACATTGTATTTAAAAATAAGTGTAATACTTCTTTCACATAAAAAAAATCTTAGTCTAGAAATCTCTAACATATCTAAAAATTATTTAATAGATGTTAATAAATCACAGCGAAAATTACAAACGTTCACATCTTGAAAAAACGTTACCACCTTTACATGCGTATCCGGTAAAAAAATTGCATTAGCCCATACCTAAACGATCTCTCTGAAAAATACTAAGATCGATCGATCCGTTAGTCCATTGCTGCATAATTATAGAAGTACAAACCAAAACACACTTTCACCCTACTTTCACAATTAATACGAGTATTAGGTAAATATAACAGAATTATCAAAATATCGCTAACAGAATCTAATTTCAAAGTTAGCTAAGTATAAGCATTTGAAATAAAAATCACTTTGCCTTGAGGGGATTAAGACGTAAGGCGGATAGAGAACGTGAGAGGCGGCTTTAAGATGAACTTATTCAAATAAACGATAAAAAAGTTTATACAATTAGAACCCTCCATTCCATTTAGGCAATAATCACTAAAGTGAACAAGATGTAAGGGGAAATCTATTAAATACATACTACATTCTAAAAATCTAATTTAGAGAGGTTGAGCGTAGCGTTTATTCGCTCAAAGAGCAGCTCGACTGGGGAAGTACCTCCACCTTACAGAACAGAATACCGCAGCCAAATAACTTTATGTTGTGTTCCTGCGCGTGAGTAAGGTCGCCAGTGCTCATAGGGGAGGGGGAAAGGTCGGTAACGCGTGAGCGATACTCGTGAGTTGCAAACGTCCATATGGCTACGGTTACCGCTTACCATCAGGCGGGCCTAATGATTGTTTATCGACTACGTCGTATAAAAAAAGTGTTTGTTTGTAATGTCAAAATAACAGCTTTTTACTAAATTCAAATAATGAATGTATACCTACGGTACTAATAACAGAAAACTATTTTTTGTTGCTTTGTGTTTTGTTCCGACTAATCTCCGAAACGGCTGGACCGATTTTGACAGAACTTTCAATAGGCAGAAAGCTGATCTTGTAAGGAGTAACGTAGGGCACTTTTATTTTAGAAAAAGTTAGGGTTCCGCGCAAAATAAAACCATACGTGGGTGTAAAAGCGGGAGTCAGCTGTCATTAAAATGACTCCATTGCTCTAAATTACTCCGAAGCATTTTTGATGACCATTTTTAACTAATCATTCAATTGTATTGTCTCGCCTTAAAACCTTGTTAAAAATAAGTAGATAACCAAAAATATTTATACATTACTAAACTTCTTAAGTCAAATAAAACGAAATTCGTAATAAAAATATCGTATCCGAGCCAATCAAATATTTTTATACCGCGGTCGAGATGTTATCTTTTAATATTAGCTCTCGCCGACCACAAATGACAATGTTGGATTTTATTGTTAGAGGTCTTCCTTTGAATCAATATCTCATATTATTTTTGTGCAATGAATGTACGAAACGCCCGCAATTATTATGAAAAAATATGAAGCATAGGTATTAGCTTCATAATAATTGCGGTAAAAGTACCTACTTTTAGTGGAAAACCGTGTTTGACCGCAATCTCACCATGGTAAGTGATGATGCGGCTGAAGGTGGTAGGCACACAAAGCCTAGAAGGAGCTGGAGCTCCCAAGTGCAGCTGTCGGAACACACCGAAAGGTGCTTGGCGACAGATTTTCAACTTGAGGGTGGTAGCCAATCAGGCGGGTACTACAAAGTACCCTACCACCCTACCACCGTGATATGGTTTCCTCACGATGTTTTCCTTCACCGAAAGCTCAAGCTCATTGTAGGGTTCGAACCACTGAGCTATTATCGCCATTTGTTTATACGTTTGATGTAGTTAATATTTATTAAAATACATCTCTTCAGGAATGGTTTCTATGGAAAATTATCCGTTATATGATTTTGCTTAGAGCTTTCTTGGTCTTTATAATAACATCATACGATTTTCAACTCGAGGTATGCCAGTCAGATGAGTACTACAAAGTACCCCACTACTGATTTATGGTTTACTTATAATGTTTTACTGAAATTTAGTAGTATAATTTGCTCTTTGTTTTGCAAAAAAAACCTTTTACATGTTAGAGCACGTAGGTACACACTGTAACAAAGTAGTGTAGTACACTAATACTTTATTTACCGCGAAAGATAAATTATCTTTTCAACTCCATTGTTCTCGTAACAGAACGTTACCTGTACAAAATGTAACATCAACAATTATTTATTTCTATCTACGAACAGTGTAGCATTAGCGAAGGTTTTTTTCTTCATTTTCCGCGGCCCGTGACGGATGCCCGGGGCAATTAGTGTCCGGAAATTACACAAGAAAACACCGAGCAATCCATCACCTGCCCCAGAAAAAAATAAAGAAAATCTGCGTCGGCCGCACACAGCCTGTATAGCGTCATTCAAACTAAGGTCGGGCCGTGATGTTGCGGAATTCCGCACCAAACTTTTTTAGCGGAAGACATGCGTAGGTGTAGGACTTAGCCTTAATGATATCAAGTCAATGTTATGTCATGAAATATTAATCTTACAAAAAACTTGTATAGAAAAATCTTACCATTGATCTAAAACATAAAAGATTCTATGATAAACATTTAATTACCATTATAATTTCATTTTTAAATATCTCTACATCGGAAGCAAATGACACCACACTTCCTTCCAAGAAAAAGGGCACAACCCAATTTTCTGTAGTTAATGGGTTTCGTAAACAGGTACGTATCAGTTGAGACGTCTCGGCGACGGGACCCGGAAATCACGTGTAAAATCTCCATTAAGGACACCTCCGCCAGCCGATTGATCCGGGATGAGCAGCCATCCATCGGACACGGCCCATAGCCGGAACTCGTGACCCGAATCCCAGGCTAACCGAAAGGTTCACCCTGCAGAACATAAAATAAGAGATAGCGATATTATCTATATCGCTATCTCTTATTGCTTGTAAATATTTTTACTAGCAATTGAATTGAAAAGCAATTGATTTCAAGGTTTTAAATTTCTATAAATTGCTTAATAAAATAGTCTTTTTTTTTAATTGTATCTCAATGTATTTTTAACTTAATTCTCCAATTATATTTAGCGCATAAAGATTCAGAATTTATATTTATGGTCAACAAGGGCCTAGCGTTGAAAGTTACGAATTATATAAAATGTTGTTTGAGCGCTACCGTCTGAATTTTACATTCGTGCATATCACAAAAGATTAAATATAAAAAAAAGTTTATATCCCATAAAATATTATTAGTTGAAAATCCCTTCGCGTTATTAGTCAAATATCTAATTCCAAGAAATCCAATAAAGAACCTTTATACCTGATATACTAGGTAAATCTGAAAAGGCTGCAGGCATATTATTCTGCCAATATTTCGGCACATATATTGCCACGTCTCTTATGTGGTTTACAGTATCATCTTAAGAGAATTAACAAATTGATTGCTATATGGAGCGTGAACCCTGATCCCCTCGAAGAAAAAACTCCAGCCAATTGGAAGATACGATACCAGTTCTACTCCAAGAATGTATTTTGTCAGTGAAATAAAGTAGATATTGCACGGTACAGTCATCAACCCTATATTTTTTGCTGAAGACAGCAGGGACAAGATGAATGCGGGACAGATAGTCGCGTCACGGGAAAGCCTAAACCAACAGTATACGTCTGTATGCTAATGTCGAAATCCATTAATATCTTTAATTATATTAGGGCTGATATTTCAATGGCAAGATATTTTTTTCATACAACTAATTCGGTAAAAGCACCCGCCCGCTTGATGGTAAGCAGTTACCGTAGTCATATAGATGCTTGCAACACACGACGCATCAATCACGCGTTACCGATCTTTCCTCCCTCCCCTATGAGGTCTGGCGAACTTACTCACGCGCAGTAACACGATTCTGTTGTTAATCGCACTAAACTAATTTTAGTCACATCTCATCTCTTTCTTACGAATATTATTGAAAAAGGATAGAACATATTTTAAGTTGTCCAATTAATCTTTGCCGTCTTATTTTGCGTGTATTTAGGCGTAACCGCGATAGATGGCGACTAAATTTATATTGAAAACAAGCATTGGACTAATTTGACAGGACTAAATTTCTTACATCCTTTTCTTATGTTCTTTGTTAGAAAGAGACATAGTGAGATTAAAATTAGTTTAGTTGTGATCAACAGAATCAGGGCCAATATAAAGTTATTTGGCTGTGGCTCAGAGTATATAAATACTACGTACAAGCTGTGGTATTCTGTAAGGTGGAGGTACACTTCCCCAGTCAAGCTGCTCTTAGAGTGAATAAACGCTATGCTCTACCTCTCTTCAAATTTGATATTAGAACAACTTTTCTATAGACTTATCAAAGGCATATCTTATCCGAGGTGAATCTAACCTAACCAATCTTCTATTTTTAATAAAATCACATACAAGTAGGTACGTTAACCATTAAACTGTGCCTGAACTTTACGAACCCTCGAAGTAATTTTAATGATTAATGTATTAAAGCGACAATACGAATCCTTAGTGGTTATCTAGCTCGGACAAAGAAAGGGCGCGTCTATTCATATATCACATGCAGGCTTGACCCTTCCTTCGCCACAAATTGTAGAATTATATAAACTAGATATGACATCAGACTAGTCACGTGGCTCGCGTTTAGAGACGAGATATTCTCGAGTTTGAAATTTATCTTCACGCAAAGATGATATTTAAATTCACTTTATTGGTCGAATTGATACCTGATACATACAATTCAGCCATGCTTATATTTTTCGAAGTGCCATCTTCCAAAGTCTTATTCTTCTTGATAGCTGTAGAAACTAAATATTTTCATTTTCATAATGTCACTAAATCGAAAAGCATATATAGACCGCTTTAAACTCACATATCCCCATATACGCATATATTAATTATTTAATATATCTAACAAAATTAATCAAATAATACAAGAAATAATTTTAAATAAACAACGTGAAACAGAAAGTGTAATGCCCATTCAAGTATATTTCTTCTTTAGTACTAGGCGCACAGATAACGAAAGTGTTTTTTTTTTTAATTATCTTAGCAAGTGACGTGAAATGGTAATGACCATCATTGAGCGGTGACACGTTGGTTATGATTTTAATTCAATAAACTTGGAAGTAAAAATGAATTTTTGAGTAATTTATTTTCATCTGAAACTTTTTATAGTGAGTCTATACCTGATGTACAGCACTTCCAGTAATTTCTAAGTATCTACGTAAAATTATACTGAAACTTTCTCGTTGTAGGCTGTCTTCCAAAAGTTGTATTGAAATGTCCAAAACATCTGGGCAACGTGGGTATTTATATAATCGTAATTTTATGTATTCAGCTGAAATTATCTTGGTTAGGATATCTGGTAATGTATTCTACTTTTATTTTTATAAGAGTACTACTTTCAGCCTTTTTGGTAGTCTTTTAGAGAAATACGATCAATGAAAACTACTAGACTCACTCCTAATTTTATTCTTCATAGTTAAGCTGCATCAACTCATAATTTATGTTTCCTCACGTGGAATCTCTCTTTATTATTCTTCAGAGTTAGTCTAGGAGGAAGACAGTATCAAAGTTTCTAAAATAAAAGTAAAAACTTTTACGCCACTGGATATAAAATTATAAACAAGTGATAGAAAATTCGATATTTTAGGTTTATTTTGAGCAAGCGTCCGAACTATCTGGAGATCTTTTTATGGTAGTTTTGTTTACTTGAGGACATTTTTCAATGGATACTTACTACTATATTGAGCTCTACACTGAGCTCGCGACTCAAATTTAGCTGGTTTTCCATTTGCAATCACATAGAAAAATTTATAGTATAAAATACTTACATGTTAAACTTCATGAGTCATGAATTTTTTGCCTATAATGTCCTTTGCAAAACAGAGACTTCTAGAACAGATTGATTTCCATGACAAACGGTCTTAAGCAGTAAGCTGTTAACAATTATAATGCTAAGGGTCACCGCTCATTATAACAGCACGGCTACGCCTCGGTATTTACCTTGCCATGCAAGGCCTTTAAATCGTATGCGTTTAAGTGAATTTTACAATGACTATAAAAAATAGTTGACGCCTCGCGGCAAGAAGCCACTAGTCCTGCTGACCACACGCTACTAGCGAGCGGTCCACTCCCTTGCTGCATGAAGCCAGCAAGCGGTATCTTGACAAAGCCATGCCACTAATTTCACCGGGGCGCCGCGCCGCCCACGAGCTGCCACCTCGCAGGCGGCGCGCTGGCAGCTAGTGGTCGGATTGAGTTGAGGCGGTGCCGGGCCGTTGCTGCGATGGAGCGGTGCTGACATAGTGAGCGATGATCCTAAGCCGTAGTCCTTGCGCTAGATAACCTTCACGTACGACTTATTCCCACGTCTTCAGGGATATCGTCTCCACTCAAGAGTCTTTTCCCCATTGGTTATTATTGGATCTTCAGCTTCGAGACCCGCATATTGCCACTATCACTCATTGACTCTACAAAACATTAACCTAATGCGATTTGCAATTCATACTGAATCTAGTTTCATTAACTTGACCTGCAAACATACGTAGGTCATAAACATTTATGTACATTTCTGTTCATGCATTTATCCACCGTCAAAATATCCATTTGTAGTTTTAGACTAAACAAGCCGCGCTGTTGTGGTTTCTGAACGCCCAGTCCATTTGCCCGCGGCCAAATTCAGTTTCAGGACACACTCTAATGTTCCGCTTTGTGCGAAATTAACAAAATGGGTAAATGTTAATGTTACGGAAGAGAGCGCAGTTAGATTTTAGACAATTTAAGTGGAATTTGTTATACTTTGATCCACAAACTTGACTTTTAAAGTTAATACTCGTAAAATGTACTGTTTCGGGGCTCAATCGATGCGCTAAATGGAAAACCTTTTATATTGATGATAAAATTAACCTTTAAGTGCATCATATGAGTGGTGACGGGTTGAAACGCGCCGCGGGCCTCGCTCGCGGTACACAACAGAAAATGTCAATACATTTTACTCGGTATCCAGCATCAAAAGGTTTATTTTACAGTGGCTTGTTTTTGTGCTGCCTTAATTGAATTGGCAAAGTTTACGATCGCAAAAATATTTATTGTGGCAGGAAACATAAATAGTTCACGATACCTGTAGGCGCATCACGTTTTCATTTGTACGGTAACGAATGACTTTATAGTGTATTCTTTCAAAAACAATTTGTAACATATGTTGTGCTCAGTCAAGCCTGCAAAAGAAATATAAACCTTAAAGACAATTTAGTTGTATACTCGTATCTGACTCTAATCAAAACATCTTCAGACAACTAAATCCAAGTACAAATTCAATCCAAGTGTTTAATTTAAACAGACAAAACCTCGTTACTGCTGCACGGAATTCGCGGGCGAAGTTTCTTAATCTGTTCGTATTTCTTAGTTTTCTCATAAACGTGGGAAACAACACGCGGTCTTTGGTTAGCTTGCAACCTCGTAATGGGTCCGGTATAAGTATTTAAAGATACATTAGGCCCACGGATAAGTTTGGTCATTAGAGCATACCTACCTACGGAGTCCACAAAAAACGGCCCACAAGAAAAATATTAACCGCTTGCTTTTTTGGTCAGGTATAACACATAAAATGCGTAGGTGTATTTCCACCAAAAGACCTGATTTGAGTCGCTGGGATCTGAAAAGTTTGTTTGATTAAGGCTCTATTAATCTAGCCCTGAGCTACGCATAACAGTAGGTACATATTCTTATACTGAATACAACCTAATAGAATACCTACATTATTACCGCAGAATTAAAAAAAAATGTTTAACACCGTGTAGCTTTCCAACAAAAAGTACCGGCAGCACCTTTAATAACTCTCGGAGGCTTAAAAGAAATAAACTTGAAACATTACGGTGATAACGCAAAAAGTATTCAAAACTTTTTAATGTGCTCTGAAAACTCCGCGCAAGTCATTTCTCTGAAGCTGTTTTTATTGTTGTTGTAACGCCATTTTGGTTTTCTTGGCTCAATAGTAGGTAGGTATAGTATGCACATTTTTTATAAGAATTACGCTATTAGTTTATTTTTGACATCAATAATCTATGATAGAGTCTGTAATAAATCATTCAGATGTGATTTTGTCATATCAAATAAAGACTCTTCTATTTTTTAATTTACTGATCTAACGTGGTATTATAATTGCGTGCAAATATTTATAAAATAAAATACCTACATACATAAAAAAGTACAAAATGGTTTCCTCAAAACATTTAAAACCTTTTTTAAACAGCAAACCGACCACCGACCAAAATGATTACGCTGCCTTCAATCAGACGTAGCGGTGTCACGGGATTTCTGACTCAATTTTTTTTAGCAAAACCATACATCAATCTGTCGGACAGCTAATTTTGGCAAACAATAACTTTTCTCACCTTCCCTTCCCACTGCTTCCGCCTTTGTTCAGTCAATAAACGGAATTGCAAAGGAATATACTGAGTAATAACTTTGCCTTTTATTTCACCATAGACTATTGAATGAAGGCATTCAATTAGGTTCGATTAATTAATTGACCACTTATTACCGCGGTACCTTCTAATAAATAATGCTGCCTGGCGATTATCTGACTTGCACCACAATGACTACTAAATATGTGACGTTTTTGTATGGAATTGACAGGCGTTAAAAGTATATATGAAAAAGGTCCTTTATATATACCTAGGTGCATCACTAACATTAAAAAAAGTGTAACAAAATCTAGTTAGCTTTGCATTCATCACTATTTGTTGCCTTACGTAATTACACAATAAAATTATGTGAATTAATGACACTATTGTAGGAAAACCCCATTATTTCACAAAAACACTTTAATTTTTATATTCAAACACAATTTAATAGTCACTTGAAACACAATTACTAGATTTTATATTCACTATCATGCTTTAATATTTAAATAATTATTCTGACCTTATATCGTCCGCTGTTTAGTACGTCCGCTCAGTACGACTGACTCCGAGAGAATGACCAAGCCCTCTAAGCAATATGATTTAAATAGCCGTTGGTTTGATAGTCTGAGTTGTAGGTAGTTAAGATATTATAATAAATTTAAAAGACAAACTAGAGTTGCCAGTACGAGAAAAGTAAAAACCAGTGTTGCCAGTATAAGAAAAGTATAAAAAGGTAAATGAATCAGAGTATTCCTAACACTATGATCATTTACATTATACTGCTCCAACATACGAGCTGATAAATACTTATTAAAACATGTTCTCAATTTAAAATAAAAAGGAATATTTACCAAACGTTATTCCCATATGCTATCCTCGCATAATGATTAAATTCCACAAATAATCGAGCCCTAGAACGCTACGACGAAAAGAAATAACATTAATTCTCAATCGATTCCTGTTTGCAAATAAGAAAAAAGAATCACAAAGAAAAGAATCCAATTAAACAAATTGATAGATCGTACTTCCAATGTGGAGATCGCTTCCATTCTTCGAGTCGCTTTGTGATCGGCACATCTTCGGCTATCAATCCGTCTACACAAAGGGTTCCCGGGAACCTTTGTGATTGTATCGCAGTATGCTACAATCGCATTACATTATTTTATTGTTTAAGCATTGTGTTGTATCTAAATGTTTTTCTTTTTGTGACAGAAATGGGTCATTGAAGACGTTCCTTAGACATACAGTGGCGTTGTGATTCCACTCTAATATAGGTACGGTTGTAGTTATCCAATTACAAAAGACTGGACCTAAATACGTTGGTTAAATGGTATAAAGCATGCACTCAGCCAGAGCCTTCATACATCTTTGAGGATAAATAAAATAAAATAATTACCTAAATATCCTGGGAAATCCTCACACACGGCTATCTGATCCCAAACTAAGCAGAGCTTGTACTATGGAAACCAGATAACTGGTATATTATATACTACATATACCTGCTGCGTTTTGTTTATAATATACATAATTATACCCAGACTCAGGAGATACTAACACGTACATGCATACAAATGCATGTCCTATAGGCAATGTTGATATTGGGTATGAAGTACTACGTAAGTATTTAGCCTGCTCGTGCCGAAAAGTTATTTTATATTTATTCTACTCATACTTATAACCAATGGTGCAATTAGTCATGAGACTATTTAAAAATATAAAACATCAAAATAAAAATAAATTAAATTTATTTTAATTGATTATTGATTGATTACAATGAATGATCAGCTATCATCAATGACGTACCGTAATCGGGGGTGAATAGATATATTCTCAATCTTTTGCTACAGTTTTTGAAATGTTCCAGGATTGATAGACAATTTTCTAACTAGGTATATGCTATAAAAATAAGCACAGAAAAAGGTAACCTTATACTTGTTACTATCAATACATCGTTATTATTGAAAAAGCTTTACAAATGACCCATGTTGGTCGTGGGTGGGCATAAATTGCTCCAAGAATCGTGTGAGATTGAAAAATACAGTGCGCAACATCTGTTCCACGTAATAGCATCAAATTACCTCCCTAGTGTGCTGACGTCCTGGTACGTGATCTTTGTCAGATGAAAGCTGCGAAAACGTTTTCAGCTAGTTTTCAGCTTTCAGCAATAGTCGGTTTAGTTATTTCGTTATATTTAGTAACACCATGTGGTGTTTCTAAGGAGCTCTTGAATTTTATTTTATATTTATTCGTCATAAGTGTGTGATAAAATTTTACTGAATTTATTCGGCGTGATTGAGACCAAAACATCAACATAAACTTTATAAAATTAAATTATTTTTTCAGTTTTATAAAATGTTATAACTACGTAGGATTGTCGTAGCACTTGTTTTCGTAGCACTTGTTTGAATATACAATTTAAAAATATACGTTGTATTTTAAATATTAATGTTTACCATTCATAGTTCATCTTAAAGCACAGTAAAGTTTCCTTAAATTATTGTTATATTATCAGTTTTTACAAAGTAAACATTTCGAAAACATGAAGCCCTTACTACCATAATAGGCCCTAAAAACAAGAAATACATCTGCTATATAAACCTATTTTTGTAAAAGAAAGTCGAAATTTTTGCGTTCCCTTTTAAGCCTACTACATTCACCCTCTTAGGAATCCGCTAAGTCCAAAGTTTTTTTCTTTTTTCTAAAAAAAGTATTTCTTCACAAACATCAATCTTACTTGAAGGGAAAAGTTTTTGAAATGAGGTCAAACGGTTTTCCGCGAAATGCTGATGCCGACATTTTAAACATTCTTCCCTGAACGTCGGGAATACCGCGTAACTTTTTAAAGTAGGTAAATTCCTGGCTGTTTTCTGGCCAAACAACTTCATATCGGACCTATTTAAAGTTAGCTCGCCTGAGTAGCAGGATAATTGAAAATCTACTGAGTAAAGTAGACAAAGACTTCCATCAAACATAATAAATAACATGACATTTTCTTATGGCAGTACATTGTTCATTCGTTCTAAAACAACGCATGGGTACAAAATATTATAGTCATATATCGCCAAAAAATGCTGGCAGATAGAAGCGGCCTGAACTCAGGCGTGACTGAAAAATGGGTAACACCTTGCGATGTTCCAAACTGTTATCTTGGAATTGTGTTACTTTTGTCGACATTTGTTATAAATATTGTGAGTGGAACACGTTGGTGTCAGGCTGAACATATTATGTTGGCATACATGCGTTTTGTTTCTTTTTTATTTGCTCATCTAATATCCTGGTCTGTTGATTTTATCCATGTGTTACCTACGTTCATTTTTTTTTTTTCATAAAACTGTAAAGCTTTCAATTGTTTTAAAAAAATATTGTGTATTTAATACAAAACAGTTTAGATAACATCATAATATTGTAAACTTTATTTCGAAATGGCAAAGCCATAATTTTTTCCCAATCCCAATCCTAACTAATATTATAAATGTGAAAGTGAGTTTGTTTCTTTGTTTGTTACGCCTTCACACCTTAACTACTCAACGGATCATCATAACATTTGGCATGCAGATAGCCTATGGTATGAAGAAGGACATAGGCTATTTTTTATCCCGAACGCGGATGAAACTGCGGGGGATAGCTAGTTTTATTTATAAATAGCACCTGGGTGACTGAGCTTTGCTTAAAAACTCGGAAAATCGGGTTTTCCCCGAAATGATACCTAATCATCTCGGGGAATCCCGAGTTAGACAGGTAGATAGATTTTTCGCCCCTAAAAACCCCTATATAGAAAATTTCATTGAAATATACTTAAAACATATTAGGTTATTTTATATAGGTTTTACTTATTTCTCATTAGCGTTTAACACAATACCTATTTAATTAATTCACATACTAAATATACTTTAACATAATAAACTAACCTGCCTAATTATCCCACTCGTACAAAAGTTTTAAATGTCAAAAGCAATGGAATTAGTTGCGTATGACACAGGGCGAGCTTTTTAGAAGTAAAACCTAATAACATGTTGTAACAAGTAGCGGGCCCGCGGCGTAACGTGCCAGGAAAACTTGAGGACTCCGAGTTAATTAGCTATACAACTTTCTGTTCCAGATAAAACCTTTGTAATGCCAACCGAGTCTCAGGCAAATACAAACATTACGTGCCGAAACTAAACTAATACAATGTTGAGACCAATTATTTTAAACCTCGTAAAAATAATTTAGAAAATACCTAAAACAATTATATCTATACAACGATTCAGGGAAAGGGTTTATTTACATGGCGGGGCGGGCGCGCGACTTGTACTAGGCGCACAGATCGCGAAAGAGATTTTATAATAATCATAGCAAGTGACGTGAAAATATAATAACCCTCGTAGTTCGACGATATGTTTGTTATGATTTGAATTCAATAAACTTATGGAATCATTAGTATGATTTCTTTGAACAAAATATTTTGAGCTGAAACTTTTTATACAGAGTAAATATTTGATGTAATCTTCACCCCTTTCGGATAGTCAGTCATACCCTTTCCGTTACACGCTGTATATCCAAAGGAACTTATGTTTCGTTCGACACCACTCTATAAAGAATCATTGAGCTTTTGATCAAGAAATATTTTTCATTGAGCTTTTGATCAAGAAATATTTTTGATCCTTACTCCACTCATTAGAGAATCATTTCATCTTTTGATCAAGAAATTGTTGATGGTACCTATCGAATTCTCTAGGGAACTAATAGCAGCCGCCTGACTGGCTATCACCCTATAGTTGAAACTATTTTTAAGCTTTTCGAGCTAACCACCAAAGTGTCGACACGTTCCTTAATTGCGAGACATACCTAAAAGCGTTCCTACATTCTTCTATATCAGCGGTTCTCAAACTTTTTTGGCCATGGACAGGTGTCCTAAAAGGCTTTAGAATAGGAAATATTTAATAGAGCCCTAAAATAATCAAAGAATATTTTATGTGTAGGTATTCCTTATTGCGCGCGCCGTGTTGGTTGTAAAATATAGATACTTAGCTTATTGAAAATTTATAAAATTATTGGCCAATCGTAATCAAATTAAGTATTTCGAATTATTTATTTTCTGAACTAGTCTTCCTGAAGAATTTATTTTGACAAGTATAATATCTCGGAGCCCTCAAAGAGGCTTTGCGGAGCACACTTTGAGTATGGCTGCTCAAGATCATTATTATTATATTCATGGGGTCAGTCTTTACAATAAGGACCTAAGGTTTACGCATATGACGCATAAAGTCATCCATGTTACGCAAAGTCAACACGACCCCTTCCCTGCAAACTTGGCAAAAACATTAACCTAACTTGTAGTGCTGACTTGAGCTGTAGAATGTCCACTCTGCATTAACAAGTTTGCGTACTACATTAATATTATGATATAATTTCACGTCCAAGCATGAGCTATATTGATATAGAGTTTGTATAGTAAGTTATGAAAAGCAAAATTACTTGGCTAACATTCTGAAGTAGGTCTGTAACAGTACCTAGTATTAAATAAATATTCGTTTAGAACTTCGCTGAATACGTAAAGGTGAGTTACGTTTAAATGAACTTGATATTGGGGCATTCCATGTGAAAGATTTATACCTAATTTAGTTTAAAATTAGAACAAAATAAGATAATTATGTTAGTATTCAAATATTGCTTAAATCGCAAAAATCATCATTTTATACCTGTTTGCTTCACGTGGAATTTATTATGAACTTCGGATAGTTACATTCGGTTACGCTATCAATTTTAAATTAGATGCGTTACGGATATAATAATGACCATGGGACCGTGGGGGTCCGAAGCTCGCCGTTTTGCTCGCACCTTGTCATCAAAATTGATCGAGACCTCCGGAGACCAGCGGGAGGGGAGCTTTTTCCGCCAACGCCTCAGCTTGGCTATCCAAAGAGGAAACGCTGCCAGCCTTCTGGGAACCTTGCCGTTAATCGGAAGCAGCGGCAGGCTTGAGGATTTTTTTAATATACGAAGTTTAGACGGGTCAGTAAGGGCAGCTACCTTAAGGGTTGAAGCTACGCGAATATGGTCTGATGTGACTATGCTTTAATTTTTGATTTATTGCAATCGGCATTTACAGATTTTTGAAAAAAGGTACAGTCAGCGCGAAAATGGAAAAAGATTTTTTCCATTTGTGGCATTTCTAGTACCCTAACCTAACTTGGCCCCATAGAGCCTTAAATAAAGATATATTCAAATTTTGAGTATAATGAACTATTAAGGGTACCTGTACACCGGCAGCGTCAGCAATCTTTCAGCGACCACATATTCCAAGCTTAATTGCGTCGAACAATTTATAGCATAGTTGAAGCCAGAGCCGGTTTTGTAATTACGCACACGGTTGGCCAAATGTCTGACAGAACAATTAACTGTTACCGAGAATGAGTGCACTACGAAATGAACATCAGATTACTGAAATTGTCATGATAATTTCACATTTCAAAAACTTCTGATTTCAGTTGTGTTCATAATTTAACGCTGTGAAACAATCGGGCTACCTTTATTATAAAATAAAGAAAAGAACTTGAAAATATATACTGTCGCCATTTCTTCGTGGGTCATACGGTGGTCATACGTAACAATAGATGGATGTAATAAAACCTTTTTTTTGCAAATGAAAGTCAAAGTCATAGTCAAAGTCAAAGCCATTTATTCAATTTAGGCCACAGAAGGGCACTTATGAAGGTCAAATTTACTGAAGTTACCACCGGTTCGGATGTTTATAAGCTAGTGTAGTAATAATAATTATGTAATTGTAATACATAATTATTGTTTATTGCGGTCGCTAATGACCATGGATGTTTAAGAGCGACCTAAAAATATATATATTTTCTTAAAATAAAGGTTCAGCCATGGTTCAACATTTAAAAAGAAAACAAAAATACAAATAAACTGATAATAAAAGCTTCCAGGCATTTGTTTACCATTTTATATACCAAAATTGTCTAACTGAATCATTTAAAATAACCAAAATTAAATGAACACGTTGCAATTGCAAGTGACACAGCATGCCGTGACTTGACAATCACACGGCTCGTTGAACCGCTTTTATTAAATCTGGCTTAGTTGTTGACTATATACACGCTATGCTATGAACTATATTTACATATACTATATACATTACATACTATATTTTTATAATTAAATACTTTTCGCCCCGTGGTTTTACATGGTGATTATGTAAGATTAAGTAGTATATTAGTAGGATTTAGGTAAGGTAAACTAAAATCCACCCAGTAAGCTATGAAATTGGCTATATTTTTCTCCGCCAGAAGATTCAAAATGAGGACTATTCTGTTGAAGTACAAACGTTATAGACTTAACTTGTAGCGACAGTAAGTTGAAGTGGCAATGGGCAGGCCACATTGCTCATAGAGCCGATAACCGATGGGGTAAAAAACTTTTTAACAAAAAAAATAAACCACCGAAAAAACTGTAAAGCAAAAAATAATTTTGTATATAACTTGAATTTTATAAGGTTTTGCAGTCGGGCATAAACCAATAACCTATACGTAGGTATGTATTTTTTTTGTAATATTATATTTGTTCATATATCCCCGACTGCAAAACCTTATAAAATTCAAGTTATATTCAAAATATTTTTTTTTCTTTTCAGTTTTTTCGGTAGTTTAATTTTTTTGTTATAAAGTTTTATTTTATCATTTTTCGTGTCTATAATCTACTAATGACTACATGCTTAATTTTTGATATCTTTTGATGTAATACACAACTCAGCATTAAAATCTGTGAGTAAACAATAAATCACCCCTATTTTCCCACCCTTAGGGTAGGTTTTTTTATAGAAAATTTATATGGGACCAACTTCGAGGTATACCCTATCCAATAAAAAAAGAATTATCAAAATCGGACTATTCTGTAAAAAGTTATGCGTGATCATACATAAAAAAAAAATACGCTTCGACTTGTAAACCTCCTCCGTTTTTTCGTGGGTTAAAAAGGTTCTCGAGTGACGATCACGTACCTGAAATCATCGAGAGAGGACATTTCACCAAGAGCGAATATCTATAAATTAAA
The DNA here is from genome assembly GCA_951394255.1 of Polyploca ridens. Taxonomy (NCBI): domain Eukaryota; kingdom Metazoa; phylum Arthropoda; class Insecta; order Lepidoptera; family Drepanidae; genus Polyploca; species Polyploca ridens. Next base: position 6,440,420 of record OX596249.1, read on the forward strand.
TTAACGGGGTCAGTCTATAATATTTCACAATTTTAAGTACTTTATATTAAATGAAGCTAATAAAAGCGTGTTAAAAATGACAACCATTTGCTTATTAAAAGCTAGTTTTTAATCAATTAAGTCAATAATAAATGTGTGAGCGGAACCTACGATACAAATTACATGCACTGTGTGAATTTCAATGACAAATGAGCGTTGCCTGTTATTTATTATTCCCGCTCATTAATTACTTAATTGGTTAATTGAAGCGCAATACTGCAATCGCGATACTATAAAAAGAAATCACTTGAATGGAAACGCAGACTGATTTCTAACTTCGACCATAGGTAAATGACTGAAGTGTGACTTTTGTGTCGTTTTCAGAGCTAAACTACTATAAAAATAGCCAGAAGAGCTACCCTAGTGATGATGCGGCCGAAGGTGGTAAGCACACAAAGCCTAGAAAGAACTGGCTCTCAAGTGCAGCTATCGGAACACACCGAAAGGTGCTTGGCGACAGATTTTCAGCATGAGGGTGGTAGCCAGCCAGGCGGGTACTACAAAGTACCCTACCACCGTGCTAAGGTTTCCTCACGATGTTTTTCCTTCGCCGAAAGCTCAAGCTCATTGTTGGATTCGAACCCGGGACCTTCATCTCGGTATCCGACGTCACTACCACTGAGCTATCATCGCCTTAAACTTTAACTGACACGTGACAGTATGGTGATCGTAAAAGTGAGATGGAGGACACTATAACCGTTATAAAGAAATTATGATTCTTCTAGAAGACCTATACGGATAAATTACACAGTATCTGTGTAGTAAGAACATACGGGTTAATTTAGTCTGACAATAATACAGTTGCAAAACTACTACATTTATAAATATTACAACATTACTCTCTGATTTCTGTCGGTAAACGATGCAAAGGATCATAGCGAGATTTGTACAAAAAAATAAAGCTGTTTAGAGACGTTGAAATGACGTTATTATTGATCCTTTGTGCCTAAGGATGAACTTGAGGCATTTAAAATATTTTTAGATCCCCGGGATAAAAATGCAACATTCTATGCCATGCCGGCAAATCGCGAACAAACCCATTAAGTTGTTGTTATATTTTGCGGGGTTTATAAAATATTTCAAGTACATTAATATGTTACTGGTAATGTAATCTCAACATTGAAAGTTATTCAAAACTCTCTAAAATGTTTTATTTTTTTGTACAAATCTATGTATGGATCTCGCCATGATTCTTTAGTGATTGATCAAACTCTTTCATTACTTGCCGCAACGAATTGTCGATAAAACGATTAAAAGCATATATTATGTCGCTATAAAATCCGTTGTAAGCCCTTAATCGAGTAATAAAATAAATCGTTCTCGTATCGTTCCCGTCGGGTTGCCACAACATGGCAACATTGTCGCAACAAAATGTCAATTTTAATTTCATACGGTAACGAGCAACTACATGTTTACGACGGAACGCTTCACCGAATAAAGAGCGATTGAAGTGATCAAAAATTAAAATGTATAATATCTTAATTGATAGAGTCAGGTACGACGTATATTATGCAGAATTAATAACCCACCATAAACATTTTCATGTAAAATGTTGCCAATACGAGACCATATCGCGCACACTGTCAAAAAGTTATCAGACCGTTTACCTATAACTACACGCCCTAACTCTACAAGCCTTAACTTCACAAACTCTACATCTTAGTCTTCATCATAGTAGTATATGTGGTTTGGCCGTTTCGCTACCGTCATATGAACGTAAGGTGAGAAATTTATTCACTGTTAATTACTTTTCTGTAGTACAATCGTTCTTGTATTAGCGAAACGGCCGTGCCTCCAGATTTATTCACTAGTATCACACAGTTTCAAATCTACAGATATGATTTTATTTTTCCTTATGCACCTATAGCAAATCAACATACTTGGTATATTTTTGTCCGTTTGCGCATTAGTTAGCAATACCAGTATTAATATACTCTGAGGCAATACAATAGTTATATTGATTGATTATTACCATGATATCTTAGGTTTGCTATCCCTGAAATATTTGTGGCACTTTGATTATACGTTTTTAATTAATGTTCTAATGACCTGAATTTCATAAGGAATATTGAAAGTTTTTAAATAAAGTTAATTGATATTATGTTTGGCATGTTATACTAATCCTGCTTCATATTTCAGCGCGAGTAAAACAATTTCCAGAACCGGCTCAAGATCTTTTTAATATCAATTACTCTCCGGAACAAAGACATTCTTTAATTTTCTTAATACAGAGAGTAAATTAATAATTCATAATAAGCTCATACATTCCTCGATGAAGTGGTTTAGGAACTTTTAATCTGGCTTTGGAAGAGCCCCTCAAATTAATCAAGGCGCGACATGGGGCGGGTGGTATGTCTTTTGAAGGAAATCACTCTCCCCAAATCTGAGTGAAACACGATTTGAAAAAATATACATCCCGTATTAATAACGTATAGTATATATAAATGTAATTCTAAAGGTTCAGTAAATTGTACAGTGACTGAAAAAGCAATACAAGCCCAAATTATATAGTATTTTAGATGAAAAATATTACAGGTGGGTAGAATGAGATTATGTTGACATCATATTTATATAAAAAACTACCGCATAATGCAATTTAGATGATTTTCACGTAAACAATCACTACCTATCGTTAACCTTATGGAGTAATTTAGCTCTCCCTGTACTACATAGAGGCATTCTCTTACAGTTTATGCTTCATTAATCAGAGCTTTTACCAAAGGTGTTTTGACTTTGATTTCATTAAGGATTTCCTGGGCGGCCCTTTTGACAGCACCTTTTTGGGGGAGCATTCATTTATATTAAATAGCTCTTTAACGAAAAGCTTAACAAATCAAATTGGCGTAAATTTTTGACATTTTCTACTTGCTTTTAAAGTATACAATTTTACTAGCCCTTATTTAAAGGAACTTTGGTTAGTATTTTAATATTTAGGCATATTAAGTATAAAATTGTATATTTGCATTCAACACATTTAATTAATTTGCGTTTTATTAGTGTATCGCAAAAGTTTTAAAACATACTGATCTAAAGAACATTATATGCGTCAAGGTGCGGTCAAGAAGGCGCGTCCAATAAACCCATCGACAGCCCTATAATTAACTGTAATTTACCGTCAATATTTCAAGGATTTCCCAGCAATCTATCGCATTGCATTTATAAGTCTGTGTCTTTATGAATAGTTTTTTATTTATATTGATCGATAGTTTTTCAAGGTTTTATTATAGAAAGTATTAAATTGAAAATCTTTTTCCATTTCCACAATTAATTGAGAATTGTTAATTGTCATTAATATAATATAATTAGTTTTTTGTAGTATTTGAAATGTTTAACATTTTTTACGTAGGAAGTAATTTATAGTTGAAAGGTATTTTATTACAAGCTTTTATTTAACTTGCAATGTATGTATATTTGTTCGGGTGGAATCTTGCAAGTCGAATTTCACCCACTTCCAGTGGTCGGATTGACTTGATATTTGGTATACAATAATATATTGGATTGAAGGGGCCTAGGATAGGTATCCCTTCAAAGTATGTAGTATATAAGTAGGTCAGGAATTTACGCTACTATGAAGTTACTATTGGCTTGTATGAATAAAATAAATGATCTAAACAAACTTAGGATATATTAATATAACAGTACAGTAAGGTTAACAAAGATTGTGATGCAATAATTTAAGGGAAGCGCGCGTGAGGTACGGATGTCGCGGAGCGTCTGCCGTCTCGTCGATCCGCTGTAGCTCGGGTGTGGTCGACCGGTGCATTGTTCGTCGCCGCTTGCCGGTGGAGCGAATACATTATTCGCGGCGGTGCCGGCCATAGGCGACGAGCGATTTATGCCGCTTGTGGCATGTCGCCACATTACTCCCCCGCTGAGACCGTGACTACGGTCGATAGTAATCGGGGAATCTTACTGTTCGGCCGCTTCTCGTCTTCCTCTCCGGAACTTGGTCGACATCGACTATCTGGTCTGACCTTATTGATGGTGTTGAAGGTTGTGGTGACTCATCTCTGGTAACATATGCAGGTTTTAAACGATCGATGGTCACCGTCATCTCTTTCCCTTTGACATCTATATCGTACGTCTTTGTGTTTCTCCGGATCACTTTGTAGGGTCCCAAGTACGCTGGTTCGAAGGTTTTCTTGGCTGGACCCTGACGTAGAAAGACATGGCTGGTGGTGCTCAGATCTTTGGGCACGTAGAATGTTCGCGCCGAATGCCACGATGTGGGTTGAGGTGCTAGTTTTGAGATGTGGCTGCGTAGACGGCTGGTGAAGTCGATCACATCTACTGGTGTGGCTAACGTGGTGGAGAAGAACTGTCCAGGCAAGCGTAATGGCTCGCCGTAGACCAGTTCTGCTGCGGAGGCCTGGAGGTCGTCCTTCCAGGCACTTCGGATGCCCAAAAGCACTAGTGGTAGTGCTTCTGTCCAGTGTGAGGTATTGTAGCAGGTGATGGCAGCCTTAAGCTGCCGGTGCAGTCTCTCCACGAGACCATTGGCAGCGGGATGGTAGGCTGTCGTGGTGCGGTGAGTCGCACCCAACAGTGCGGCGACCGACCGGAACAGCTGTGACTCGAACTGCCGCCCCCGGTCAGTGGTGATGAACTCAGGACAGCCGAACCGGGCTACCCAGCCCGATAGGAAGGCGGCTGCACATGAGTCTGCGGTGATCTCCTGGAGTGGATACGCCTCAGGCCAACGGGTGAAGCGGTCGACTAGAGAGAGGCAGTACCTGTAACCATGAGAAATGGGTAAGGGTCCGACAATGTCCATGTGGACATGTCGGAATCGTGCAGATGGTGGTTGGAATTTCGCGAGAGGTGCAGATGTGTGTCTATGCACCTTACTTCGCTGGCACTGTAGACATTCCTTCGCCCAACTTCGGCAATGTTTGCGAATTCCAGGCCAGACGAATCTCTGTGTCACTAGGCGCACGGTAGCTTTCACACCTGGGTGACTGAGGCTGTGAAGTGCGTCGAACACTTGACGTCGGAAGTTGGTTGTGACGAACGGACGAGGTTCTGTTATTGAAACGTCACAAAATACCTGCAAGTCTGTGGCTGGCATCCTGACTTTCTCTAACTTCAGGGTGGTACCATTCTCCAACAAATCTTGCAGTTCTGTGTCCGACTCCTGGGCTAATGCTAGGGACTGATAGTCGATGGGCGATGGAGATACTTCCTCGATACGTGACAGAGTGTCAGCAACTGTGTTGTCCTTCCCAGCAATGTACCTAATGTCTGTGCTGAACTGGCTAATAAAATCTAGGTACCTGAACTGGCGTGGCGAACAATTGTCTCGTCCGGTACTGAAGGCATGAGTTAGCGGTTTGTGGTCCGTAAAGATGGTGAATGTTCTCGCTTCTACCATGTGTCTGAAATAACGAATCGCCTCGTAAATAGCCAATAGCTCGCGATCGTATGGGCTGTACTTCTTCTGAGCCGGACTGAGCTTCCTAGAAAAGAAGGCAAGTGGTTGCCACGCGTTTCTGTGGCGTTGTTGTAGTACCGCTCCAATTGCTACGTCTGAGGCGTCAGTCTGGATCGCCAGTTCAGCTTTGATGTCTGGATGAGCTAGTAAGGTAGCTTGAGTAAGGCTAAACTTACATTTCTCGAAGGCATCTGTGAGCTCTACTGTCATATCGACAGGTTGCGAACCTTTGGTGTTGGGACCAGCAAGAAGGGAGTTCAGAGGTTCTTGCATTGATGCAGCTCCTGGAAGAAATTTCCTATAGAAATTCATCATCCCTAAGAATCGACGTAATTCCTTAATGGTTCGAGGTGGAGGAAAGTCTTGGATCGCTTGCACCTTGACTTCTGTAGGACAAACTCCCGCTGCAGAAACGGTAAAGCCTAGGAATGTTACCTCTGACTGACCAAAAACACACTTATTCGTGTTTACAAGGACGCCATACTCCTTGAGCCGCTGGAAAAGCTGCCTGAGATGGCTCTGATGCTGGTCGCTGGTCTCCGAGAAGACCAAAATGTCATCGATGTACCCATAGCAGAAGTCGAGTCCCCTAAGCACTTCATCGATGAATCGCTGAAAAGTCTGCGCGGCATTGCGTAGACCAAACGTCATGTAGGGAAATTCAAACAGTCCGAATGGTGTTGTGATGGCAGTTTTGGGTATGTCGTCTGCATGAACTGGTATCTGATTATAAGCCTTTACCAGGTCTACCGTACTGAACACCTTCTTATCTGCCAGCTGATAAGCAAAGTCCTGGATATGTCGTACTGGGTACCTATCAGGGATTGTTCTTGCGTTAAGTGCTCTGTAGTCCCCGCATGGTCGCCAGCCGTCGTTCTTCTTACGCGCTAAATGGAGAGGAGAAGACCACGGGCTTTCAGACCTGCAGGCTGTGCCATTCTGCAGCATATCATCAAACTCCTTCTTGGCAATCTGCAGCCTTTCTGGATCGAGACGCCGTGGACGGCATGTGACTGGGGGTCCAGGAGTAACCCTAATATGATGGACAGTATTGTGCTTAGGTGTACTATGCTTACCAGCTGGGCGGGTGACTTCTGGATATTCTCGCAGTATGTTGTGATAAGGCGTGTCGCCGACAGTTGTGCGTATGGATGAAATGGCTTCAGCAGTTTTCTGTCGAGGAACTGTAACAACAAGTGATGTGACTCCATCTACCAGTCTTTGGTTGCGGCAGTCGACGAGCAGGTTGTAGAAGCCTAAAAAGTCGACACCGATAATGGGCTTGGTAGTGTCCGCGATGATGAAACGCCATTCGAATGCACGTCGTAAGCCCAAGTCGAGATGGAGGTTGATGAAACCATACGTGGCAATAACTGTACCGTTTGCAGCATACAAGTCGTATTGAGTTTTTACACAAGGTGGCACCTGGCAAGCTGACCTTGGGAATACACACAAGTCTGAACCCGTGTCTATTAGATACTGGATCTTTGTTTTCCGGTCAGTGATGAACAGGCGGCCTTCTGATGTAGGGCAGACACTTTCGGCCACTAATGACTGCCGTTGGCATTTCCCGAGAAGGAACACGGTGATTTGCAGTTCTTCGCTTTAGCTCCGTAAGTAAAATGGTACCAGCAGTGTGGATGTCCTTCCGGGCGCTCACGCGATCCGGACCTATTACGGGAGCGTGACTGCGATCGGGAGCGAGAGTATCGGCGATGACGATCACTACACTTATTATTATTAAAACGGCTCTGTACCTTAAGGAGCGTCTCTACTTGCCGCGTCAGTTCTGCTACTCGAGCTTCCAAAGCAGTACCTGGCATGCCAGTGCTGGCCACGTGTAGTGAAGGCTTCGCGATGTCGTTTACACGGTCTGCCAGCTCAGCTACTACGTCGAGATCACTCCTATGCTGTGAAGCAACAATGGTTTGTACATTAGGTGGCAAACGACTGGACCAGACTGTCCTTATAAACTCGTCAGGCATATGAGGGCCTGCCAAGTCGCGGAGATGACGAAGGAACTGGGTAGGCTTACGATCACCCAATTCCTCGTGCTGCATCAGCTGCAGGGTCTTCTTCTCACGCGAATGGGATATGCGCTTAATCAGTTCGCCCTTGAGTGTGTCGTATTTAGCGGTGGGCGGTGGATTAATAATTATATCTTTGACCGTTCTAGCGTATTCTTGGTCCAAATGTGCGGCTACATAATTAAATTTGGTACTGTCGCTGGTGATGTTTGACAGCGCGAACTGAGATTCTACTTGTGTGAACCACAATTCTAGCTCCTCGGGCCAGAACGTAGGCATACGCACACCAACTCGGAACACTTGACTTTCCGTTCCGCTTATGCCACTTGGACCGCCGCCTAATGCACTAATGTACTGACCGTCATTTTTGTTGCCACTCGATGATCCTGCGCCGGATTCCGCGTCCTTAAATTCACCTTGCTGGGCCATTGCCAAATTCTCTTGACTCCCACAGGCGTGATACTTACCGGGTCACCAGTTGAAGGGGCCTAGGATAGGTATCCCTTCAAAGTATGTAGTATATAAGTAGGTCAGGAATTTACGCTACTATGAAGTTACTATTGGCTTGTATGAATAAAATAAATGATCTAAACAAACTTAGGATATATTAATATAACAGTACAGTAAGGTTAACAAAGATTGTGATGCAATAATTTAAGGGAAGCGCGCGTGAGGTACGGATGTCGCGGAGCGTCTGCCGTCTCGTCGATCCGCTGTAGCTCGGGTGTGGTCGACCGGTGCATTGTTCGTCGCCGCTTGCCGGTGGAGCGAATACATTATTCGCGGCGGTGCCGGCCATAGGCGACGAGCGATTTATGCCGCTTGTGGCATGTCGCCACAGGATGACAATGCAAATACAGTCAACAAAAAGAACAGTAACTCAAAAAAAGCTTGTATTAAAAATGATTTTTTTAACAAACAACTTATACTTTTATACTGAACAAATTTATGGGACCAGCATTTTTTTCCGTACCCTATTGATATTATTTTGCGCTGTTCAACTACTCCCCAACTTGAAATAACTGTCAACCAACTAAAATAGTGAAAACATATTCTGTATCAAATGTACACATGTTTCAAGCTCGTTTCAGATAATGTCAAGTGATGATAGCGGTACATTATAGCAAGGGGACCGACGCTTAACGGCAGAGGAAACTCATTAAATACACAAGGATATATGACCTGCAGGGGGCTGATGTTGCTATGTGGAGACACTTTTAACTATAATAAGCTTCAATCCTTTGAAAACATGTTCTTTGCGCATCGTCATGGCAAGGTTTATATCCTATACTATTAAAGCAACGAGCAATCTACATATAGGTATATAATTACTACTAGTCCAGACTAATTGTACACAATAACTTAGGCGGATGATTCAACCTTTAAGTTGATGAAAAGGGGGATTTTATTTGTATGAAAAATCTTATTCCTTGGGTTTATAAACATGAAACTTAAATTACCTCGTCTACTTAACTAAATAAATAATAAAGATTCCCATTTTTAGTTTTTCAAAACTACCCCTAATAGGGGGTTTAGGGGACGTAAAAGTTTGTATGGAAGAAAAAAAAAAAAAAAAAAAGTCCGATTAACTTGAACTTTGGACAGATAATAAAAAAATAATTGAACTTATGAGATAATATGCAGGCATAGTCTTTTAACATTATATTATTATGATTTGTGTATATTGTATATTTCGAAATTTTGAATCTTAACAGTGCTAGAAATTGTAAAGTGACTGTATATAAACAGCACCTCTGTTTATGTACAGTCACTTTACAATTTTCTTATATTATATTATTATTATATTATATTCCTTGTTTAAGGTTATTAGAATTATTTCTCTTCTGCATTTTTTTTTGTATTCGCAACACGAAATTAAAAATTTAGACAGTGTTTTCTAGTAGATACCTACCTAATTAATCAATTTAACTGAAGAATCAACTTCTCAATTATCTAACCTCTTCAAATCACCGTAAAACAAAGTCCTATTTAAATTAAACGAATTAATTACAAACCGAACCTCCAATAAAGATAAAAGACTCGACAGTCAAAGTTGAAAGTTAAATCTGTAAAAACTCGCTCTGTCTGTGAAGTTCAACAAAAATCGAATTAATTCCGAAATCCACTTTGAATTTGAATTGCGTAACGTCCAACTTTAAAATTGCTATTGTGTACCCAAATTAAACTTTCCTTCTTGATCCCGCTAAAGTTTTCAATGATGAGATACCCCAATGGTCCTAGAATCTCGGACATTTATAAGAGATATGTCAGAAAATCCCATTCCATCTTTGACCCCATCGTTACTGTAATGTAATCCCTGAAATGGAATTTGTATGCATCATCAAACCCAAACGAAGTAAATTCTTTATGAAAGAGAACGTATTTCGACGAACCCCATATAACACCACTGTAATGCTGAACGTAGAAATATTATCAATTTTTAATTTTTCTTTAATTCTAACTAAACTAATTGTTACCTACCTAATCATTTTATATATAAAAGTAATGTGTAGCGAAAGCTTTGAGGTCAAATCAAACAAATCCATATTTCCGCTATTTCAAATTACGTGAAATTATAAAATAATATTTCCTCATTTCTCTTCTTTTAATAAAAAGAAACATCGTTATTTACATGAACGATCGGCGGGCGGAAGATAAAAATCTTTTATCTGGCACTGAATGGATATTTGTGCCGTGATTCTGAAGAAAAAATTCACCTAATTACAGCGATAGCCTCCCTGAGGCGGTTAGGAACATGCCTCTGAAAGGGAACGATCCAAATTTTGTAGGAAATATTATTACAAGTTTACGGTTAATTTCTGAATAAAGATGAGTCGATTTACAATCAAGAAGTACATTATTTTCTGTACACGTATTGGGCAGAGTTATTGTAATTAAGTTACTTCCTTTTATTTATTTTATTTATTATTATTAAAAGAATACATAAAACTTATACATAAAGTGTGACATAAACCATTTTTGGTGTTATCTCCTCATACCTGCCTCTACAAAACAGTTTACTTTTTAAACTGTGGAGAAACAACTTCAAATAGATTGTTATCAAAACATTAATTATGTGTATACTGAGACTCGATATATTGCTAAAAATAAGAGAAACTAATT